>JAGFMF010011663.1:90857-162693 GCA_019455555.1 Galemys pyrenaicus
TGCTCCCCTCAGCAGTGTGTTTCGGTCGATCTGCCTGTTCTGCTCCCCACTTTGTCTCTGGTGGATTCATTCACCGCCCCCGCCCCACACCTCTGGCCTGTACCCCAAGTCTTGTATGCATAAATAAATGAAATCTTAAAAAAAAAAAAAAAAGAAAGAAAGTAGCAATCATGTTTCATTCCCTGAATCTACATTTTTTTAATTTGAAATTTTAATTAGAACTGGGATCAATAACAAACAAAAAGCCACAGACACCCAAACCAAAGGCCTTTGAAGCTTTAACTATGGCAAAAAGCATATGGATTCGACTTCCAAACTGAGGAGAAAGAATAACCTTTCAGTCGGGTCCTGCCCACTCCCTCTGAAGCAGGACTTCCTGCTAATCTAGTCAGTGTAGCAGATGAGCGTCTGCATTTCACTTATAACCAAATAAATTAACCCAAACTCAGCTGTAACCAGGTGTGAAGGTAACCAGGCCAGAAGAAAGAGCCTGTGGCGCCCCTCATGGAACACCACCTGCCTGGGCCTGCTCCAGTTTCCCCAGTGTAAGGTGTAAAGGAGGGCCCCACCTGCGCATGACCCCAGAACAGCTGGAGGCCGCGCCCGCTTGTCTGGGGGTTCCCGGGAGCAGCTACAAAAAGGCGAACTCTCCCAGGTTACCAGAGTGAGGAGAACAGGCTGGGGGTCCAGACACGCTCAACTCACACCCCAGGCACACGCGTGCGTGTGCCGTCCATGCCCTTCCACTCCACAAAGCCCATCGTGGGCCTCACACCCCGGGCAAGGACTGAGGCTGTTAACAGTCCAGTGTGCTTGGACTCCGGTCGGAGGCAGGCACCCAGGCCACGGCGGCGCTCCGTGGCACCATCCGTAACTCAGCGCAGCCTCGCCCATCTGAGAGGTCCCCTCTGTCCTGCCACCAAGGACAGGCTGACAAGAAGGGCCCCAGGCCCCTGGGCAGAACGACAGACCATGCACGCCCCTCACTGGCTGCCAGCACCGTTGGTGGTGATGGAGAAGGCAGAAAAGCAATTCCACTTCTGGTTTTTAAACTTAGCTTTTTACCCAAAGAACGTAACGATGCTGCTCCAGCCACGGCATTTACAGGGTTCGCGTTCTCTGTAGAAATGCCAACCCTTGCTCGAGTCCCTGGCCCACCAGCCCTTCATCGTGGGTCACCGACCCGGTGCTGACGTCACCCATCAGGCTGGACCCTCAGCTGCTGACCAGCTCCTGACATTTCCGAGAATCACATGCAGCTCAGAAACCCAAGTGCAGCCGTTTCCTTGATCCCTCCCACCCAGCTCACCTTCAGAGCAAGAATGAAAACAGCAGCTCCCTGGTGGGGCTTTTGTGGCAGAGCAGCAGGATTTCTATCCCTGGCAGGGAGCTGACCTACAGGGCACAGCAGAGCTCTCCTGTCTCCTGCTGCTCCCCTCAGCAGTGTTTGAGTGGATCTGCCCGTTCTGCTCCCCGCTCTGTCTCTGGTGAGTCTTCTCAAACACCCCCTGCCCCCGCATGCCTCTGGCCCGTGCCCCAGATCTTGTGTGCATAAACAAATAAATCTTTAAAAAAAAAAAAAAAAGAATGAAAACGGGCCGGTCCCAGTGAACAAACTGCTGTGGGGGCTTCCAGCTCCCCTTATACTTGATTCCGGTTTCCTATTTGCCCACATAGTGTTTGCACTAATCTCAAGACACAAAATGTTACCCAAAAAATACATGAACGGCGCGGCTAGCGCTGCTGAGGGAAGATGTCAGAGGAACACACGCCCCTCAGAGCCAGAGGAAGCCCCACTGGCTCCTGAGCCAGCACAGTGAGCAGCCGAACCAGTCTGCACCCAAGCGGCTGCGGATCGGCAGCTGCCGGGCTGCGAGGCGCAGCCCCTGCACGAGGCTGGAGCTCAGTGTGGCATCCACGGCCTCGGGAGGGACGGCACTTGTCCTCCCAGCTTCCAAGTCACCACTTCAACGAGGACGAAGCACGATGTGGCTGGGAAGCCGCGCACTCGGTCACCTGCAGCCCTCAGGCCCACCTTCCAGAGCAGAGCACGTTCAGAGAGAAGGGCTGGCCAGGGCCACCCAGAATCCAAGGTCTGGGCGGGGGCCCTCTCTTTGGACAGCAAGTCTCGCACGCCACCTGCCTGCAGTGGGACACCCGTGACTCCACCGACCCCGGGGCAGGCCTGCCCTCCCTCCCCTTGACCTAAAAACACACCACGAAGACTCAGCACACCACTCTGTTGCCCCATAATTTTGAAAGTAAACAGTTAACCACATTTTGGAACTGCATCGAATGTGTCTGGCCAGAGAACGCTTAAACCAGCAGGCCGGCCCCTCCGAGCTCTGCAGGGAGAAGCCCCATCAGCCTCGGAACAAGCCCATCGGCACCGTGCAGCCCCACCCCACGTCTTCAAGCGCGGCACCAAACACACATCTCGCTCCCTTTTAAAGTGGGCCAGGTTCTCCCTCCTGGGAGGCGGGGAGAGGGCGAAACCCAGCGCCTAGGCCTTCCCGCTGACCCCGGGGCAGACAGGCTGCAAGGGAGGCAGGCCGGCGGGCAGCGGGAAGCCTGGGGCAGCCCAGACACCTGCTGTCCAGGCCGGGCTCCCAGGCGGAGGGAAGGAGGGAGGGCCTGCACCATGCCCTCAGGGGGCCGCGCGTGCAGCGTCCAGTGCAGGCAGGGCCGACCAGCGCCGGTGCCCCGCCAAGGAGGCCCACGGACCACAAGTGCTGGCCTGCCCCTTGCTCTGCCGCGCCTCACACCGGCCGAGTGGAGTTCCCAAAACGAAGTCGACCGGCTGCTCTGCAGGTCCCCGGCTGCCACAAGCCGAGTTTACACCCAGTTCACGTCCGAATCCGAGTGGGACGGCCCAGCCATGCTCCCAAATTCAGTCAAAATGCAGCTGCCTCCCCCCGTCTACGGCAACAGGCAGCCAGACAAAAACAACAGGAAAATCCCAAATACAGACGGTCGCTGAACCCCGACTCAGAGGCGCGCGTCCAGGTCAAGACGCCTTGGCCTAAGACGGATTTACCCGTGGCCGGCGCCTGTTCTGCTGCCGTCAGGCATCACCAAAGACCTTATCTCTCACCTGGTCTTTACTCAGGAGCCTTATGACTCAGTCTTTTCTGGTTTATTCCCTTATTCTGACTCCTGTCTCCTGACTTTAAAAGCCGTCCTGGGCGACCTCGTGAGCCCTTCCGAGGGCCGAACACCACAGCGGCGCGGGAATGCCCTGGCGGCCAGGAGCCCAGAGCCCCTCCCAGCTGCCGCCCCTCCAGGCCAGGGCCAGGCACCGCCGCTGGCCGCCTGGCTGGCCCCGGCTTCGGGGCAGCGAGACAAAAGCAGCTCCCGGCCGGCCACCCTGCGTCTTCACCACCCTGGACTACGAAGCACCTCTGTGGACAGCTGCGCGTCAGAGAAGCGTGAGCCAGACAGTTAAAGTCCCCTGTAATCCCGGCCCAAAATAACTACAAAAACTAAAGCGTCTGTCACCCAGACTGCTTTCTCACGCAGAGACCGCCGGCATAAACGCCTCGGCACCGCGCTCCACTCCTCACCAGCTCGCCGGCGCTGGCGGAGAGCAGACGGCCCGTGAGGTGGCCACGGAGCCATCGACGGCCAGAGCGGGGGACGTAGCTCCGTGGCACGCGCAGCCCGGGGCAGCGGGCCGGGGGACCCTGAGGCCTGGGGCACTACACGTGGGTCTCCAGCAGGCATCACGGTGAGGGGAGCTGGCCGCTTCGGCTGGACACCAGCCGGTGCTGGAGCTGTCTCCCTGGCACAGGTCAGGCGGGGCTGGCCAGTCCCACAGCGGCACCACAGCCTTGTTCCGTGGGGACCGGGCCGCTCTCCTGTGCGTGAGCCAGGCCCACGGACAGGCGTCTGCCCAGACACTCCCATGCTGGACAGCCAGGCAGAAGACCCTGACACGGGCCCCGGGGCCAGGTGTGCAAGGGACGCGTCCTGCCGAAGGGCCCTACGAACGTCCCCAAAGATGGCCCAGCCACGGGCGTGGACAGCTGCACGGCGTGGGTACCGCGTGGCGAGGACCCCGGGTACCTGGCAGCGAGGCGCCTGGTCAGGTGGGCTCAGGGGCCAAGGGGCCTCTGCGTGGCCAGGGCCCTCTGCCAGGGGGGCAGGAGCGGGGCACGGGGCGCAGAGTATGGGGGGGCGCAGAGCGCGGGGCGGGGGCGTGGGGCAGGCAGTCTCAGTCTGGGGAGAGCATCCAGCGCGGGCGGGTGCTGGGCAGCGTCCCCCAGAGAACACCAGTGGCCGGAGCGGGAGTTTCCTGCCGTGCGCGTCCCCTGCAGCTGGAAGGCCTCACGCAGCTGCGTGATGCCAGCTGTGACTCGCACAGGACAGCCCACGGCGTCTCCAGACACCCGACAAGCCGGCGGGCGGGTGGGGGTGCAGCCCTGGCCCGAGCGGGCCGCCAGGCTCCACACCAGTCAGGGTCTGACTGTCCCGAGGGGCCACTCCCCGAAGCCGTGGCCACACTCAGAGGCGGGTCGCCCTCTGCCGAGAGGAGACCCGCCCACGCCGGCGCATCCTCTCGAGAACCCTCAGAGCGAAGAAAGCGCCCACCACAGACACGGGCGCCTCGGACCGCAGCGGCCACCGTTCTCCGCGAGCCTCCCGCAGGGCGGCGCTGCGCACAGGGGGGCAGCGCTGTGCACAGGGGGGCGGCGCCAGCCCCCGAGCCCGCAGGAGCCGGCCCAGACCCCTCTGCGAGCCCGGCGTGCGCGTGGGCTGGCTGCGGCTGACCACACTCCCCGTCTGCTGCGGCGCCGCCCGCCCCGTCCACGCACCAGGCCCGGCAGCGGCGGGCTCCCCGGGCTTTCCTGGCGCCTCGCAGCATCCAGGACATGTGCGGCGCCGTCCCCAGCCCGAGCTGAGGGCAGAGATGGACGCGAGAGCCGGACACAGCCCCAAGCGGCTCCCACGGAGCAGCCAAGGCGGGCGTCGCAGCAGGGCGGGCCTGGCGTCCGGGCGGGAAGCTGCCCACGCTGGCTCCCTCCGGCCCTCGGCAGCGGCCGCAGCGGCCCCACACCCACCTGCACGATGCGGTCGTGGATCTGCAGGCCCCCGTCCTTGGCTGCCGGCCCGCCGTCGGCCACGCGGGAGACGAAGATGCCCTCACTGGACGGTCCATCTTGGTTGTCCTTCGGGTTGAAACACACGGTGTAAACGCCAGGCCTCAGCGAGGGCCTGGGGCAGCAAGGGACCCCGGCGTCCAGGCCCCGGGCAGAATGGCCGTTCGCGCTTGTTTTAGGCTAAAGCGAACAGGTGTGCTCTGACCCCCAGGACCCGGCCACCTCACACCCCAGACTGCGCCCGAGGCAGCCGGACGCCTGCTCACCACCCGGCCCTGTCTGGACGCCAGCCCCGGGCCAGCCGGGCTCTGTGTCCTCGTCCCCGGCGCAGGCGGTCACCGGACATGGGAGCCACGGGCCGAGCCTCCACCCGCCCAGGGCCACCTCCCGCGCCCTCCCAGCTCCGCGCCGCCTGCTCGTGGGACAGGGCCTCAGCCACCGTGCCTGACCGGCTGGCCGAGTACTCCCCACGGCTGGAGACCAACCGTGGCCAGCACAGGCCCCCCACGGCCCAGCTCGGCCGTCCGCGGCTCCCTGCACAGCTGAAGCCACCTCTTCAGGCCACGGGGCTGGTTTCTGGAACTGCAGCCTCGCCGGGGCCCCGGGGCCCGTCTGACCCTCCCGCCACCGCCCGAGCCCGAACTACGGCCTCTCGGACCAGCTCTGCCTGCTGCAGCCCTGGACAAGTCCCGGCACTCTCAGGGGAGCGGCCTGGCTGCCCCACCTGCGGGGTGCCCCGACACAAGGGCCCTGCGCATGCCCCGCCCGTGCACATCGGACGCAGCGGCCCCACACAGCCAGCTCTGTGTGCCCAGGGGTCCCCGCCTCAGAAGGTGGCTCCCCAGGCTGTGCCCGGACGGGCTGCCCAAAGGCCCCAAGGGACGGCCCACCTCCCAGCCCGCCCCACCCCGAGGCTGGTCCTCGGTCCTGTTTCCCCCTGCCCTCCCCGGCAACAGCTGCCCCTGTGCCCTGGCACCTGCCCCCGCCCCTGGGCCTCTGCACCCCACACTGCCCCCGATCTCGAGTGTCCCCTCGTTCGTGCTCAGGGCCCCGCCCGTCCAGGCAGAGCCGACACCGGCTCCTCCAACGAGCAGGCGTTTCCCTTCCACTGTCTGCGCCCAGGCTGGGAGGGGAGGGAGCGGCCGGCAAAGCCGGGACCGCCGGCCAGCTGGACACTCCCGGGCAGCCGTGGGCCAGCACCGCCGGCCCGGCACAGGCACCAGAGGCCACGCGACGGCACCGCCCGCCCAGACCCCAGCCACGGGGCGCGGCCACTCACCGCGCAGGGCCGGCCGCCCACGATGTTGAAGCCCAGGGCGCCGGCGTCACGGTGCAGGACGAGCGTCAGGCTGCGGGTGTCCTCGCCCTGTGGACGAGGGGTTGGGCTTCACTCACAGGGACGGGCGGGGAGGGTCGCCCCACGCGCTGACCGCTGGGCCCTCTCTCGGGACCTGGGCCGGGTCTCGGCGCTGGCAGGAGCAGCCAGGCCACCGTGACCGGTCCCCAGGCCCCGCTGGGGTGGCCAACCACGGGCTTGTCCTCTCGGCCCCTGGGAATCCCGGAGGCGCCCGCTCACGGCCCCCTGTCCAGGAGGCCCAGGGGACGATGGCCACGAACAGTCGGAAGACCCGACTGCGCTGCAGGGCGCCCTGGGGTCCCCCTTCAGGGTAGGTGGTGGACCCCGCCCCCGGACGTGGCAGCGCAGGCCCCTCCCAGGCCAGGACAGTGCCCGGCAGTGGCCTCCGGCCCCAGAGCAGACCGCAGGGGACACGGCCTGAGGGATGAAGGGGCTGGAAAGACCTGGCCGGAGCTGGGCAGGGACTGCCTGTGGGGACCGCTGACCAAGGACGCCAAGACAGCCGGCCTGCGGCGTCCTACACCTGCCCGGCACCCCGCAGGGCCTGCCGATGGGCAGATGCGAGCGCCGGACACTTCCTGCCAGGCCATCCTGGCCTGTCGCGGCCGTGGGCGGGGGCACAGGCAGCCCCTCGCTCGCGTGGGACCCAGTGTGAGGACACAGCGCCGCTGGCCGGGCACATCTGCTGCAGTCTCCTCGTGGACAGCACACCCTCAGGCGACAGCCAAAGAGCGGCCTCACGCTGGCCGCCCTGACGGGGCCTCAGCGCCCGAGACGGGTCAGTAGGGCCATGGGCTGCTGCATCCAGGGAGGCCTCGGTCGGGTCGGGACGGGACACCGCAGGCTGCTCCGTCTGAGGCCACACCTTGGTCGAGCCCCGGCCAGGAAGGAGGCCACGCACACGAGGGTGCTGCCCCGCGTCTGGACACGCAGCGCCCGCCAGCTGCCCCGTGGGGGCCGCCCAGGTCCTGCCTGAGACGTGCATCGAGAGCCAGGCCCACAGGGGTGGACACAGGGGCACTGAGCCTGGCCCTGGACGCACACAGGTGGCACTGAGCTGGGCTGCCTGTGTGGACAGCCTGCGACAGCTCTGTCCACACACAGCACGAGTGCCTGGTGACCGGCACGTGGACAGAGGCCGCTGACCCACCCTCCCCAGCGTCAGAAGTGGGCACGGCCCCGAGACAGGCTCCGCAGGCGGCCTGCGGTCAGGGCAGGGACGGGCCACGGACAGGGCCACAGAGATGCTTCTCGCCTGATGCACGCCAGCTCCCGGCCAGCTGCCAGCGGCCAGCAGGACGGTCCTTCACATGGACCCACCTCGGGCATGGCCAGCCACACGGGGCCATGCGGGAGCATCCAGCCGCAGCAGAGCGGGGCCAGCGCGGGGCCAGAGCCCTAAAGGTGCAGATGCGGCCGGGCGGGCAGTGCTGCCCGCGTGCCCCAGCCCGCACAGGAGCCCGTGCTGTAGTCGTGGCCGCAGGCTGGACAGCGACGGTCACCCAGCCCAGGGGCCGTTTCCAGACCCGCCAGGGCCCTGGCTGGGCAGCGGGGCTCAGGCAGCGGGGCCCCATGCAGGGAGGGCAGGCAGGGGGCGAGAGCAGTGGTGGTTCCAGCAGGGACGGGCAGCTGAGGCCGCAGCACTTCTGCCTGGGTCAGAGCCGGGCACCTGTGACACGGGCAGGGCTGCTGCCCCAGCAGGAGGCGCCAGCTGTGGCTGGACACGTGGTCCCAGGGCCCGCAGCCTGCACGGTGAGAACCACGCCCGAGCTGGACCCCTGAGCTCCGCGGGGCTGGGGGCAGGAGCAGGCCGGGGCAGCCTGCACCCCAGTCCAGGGCGTCCAGCAGCCTCAGGCGGCCGTGCCTGCAGTGGACACCACCAGGGCAGCGGGCGGAAGGGTGGGGCAGGGACGGCACCAGCTCCCTGGGCAGGAGCCGGCCAGGGGGCGGGCGTCTCCCTGGACGTGGGGCGGGAGGACATGGTGACAGTGTGGCTGCGCCGTGCAGGCCGCTCCTAGGTGGACGTCCCCGTCCAGTGGCCTCGCAGGGCATGCTCGTGCTGGAGCGGGTCTGAGCCTCAGGCATGACGCCCTTGTCGGCCTCCGGCTGTGTTACGAGCTCAGGGAAGGGCGTGGTCCTGCTCCAGCTGTAACTCGGACGGGGATGCCCAGCACTGGACCGGCCCCGGGCGGCGCAGGCAGTGACCCCAGGTGGGCCGTGGGGTCAGCCGAGACGCCAGCTGCTTCTGGCCTCAGCTCATGACAGCGCCGCAGCTGGACTCATCGCCGACCAGGGCCACCCCATCTCCAAGAACAGAAACCCTCCACCACTGGAAGGGCCAGCGGCCAGCGGCCAGCAGCCAGCGGCCAGTGAAACACGCAGGCAGCTGAAGGGGCAGCCGGGCCCGGCGGGTCAGCCTGGAGATAGTGGCCCCTGGCCGAGGCAGGCCGCCCCCGCACAAGGCTGGTGTCTGGGCAGGCCGTGGGGCAGCGGCCTGGGCCCAGGAAGCAGCATCATGTCCTGAGCACTGTCCCCCACTCACCAGCAGCCCCCAATGCACATTCCTGCCTCCAGCCTCCTATCTGAGACTGAGGCTTCATTCCGACTCCCCAGAAAGAGCAGGAGGTAGGAGGAAGCGGCCCAGCCCGGCCCTATGGCGGTGGCTGGGCACAAGCCAGGGCCCCGCGGGTGGGGGACCCAAGGCCCCCACGGGGGCCGCGCTGCGTCTGGGTCAGGCGCACGGGCTGCCGGGGGCCAAGGTGTGAACACCCGCCCTTCGCCCTTTACCCTTCGCCCAGCTGCCCCTGCCGCTGACAGGCAGGCGGGCAGGGCAGGAGGAGCCCAGAGAGGCCGTGGGCCCCCGCCGAGAGGCCGCACAGCCAGCACCCCAATGTGGGAGAGCTGGGTGCTCGCCAGATCCCCACAGGCCTGAGAGCCGCGAGGCGCTTGGGGGGTGACGTGGGGCAGTTCTGGGCAGGGCTGCAGCCAGGGGGTGCCGCTGGACCCCCACGAACACGGCACCCCCAGAGGGGGCCTGAGGGTGGTGCGCGCGCCCAGCCCTGGCCAGGCGTCTGGCAGGAGCCTCAGCCTCTCCGGGCCCCTCTGGCCCTGACATGGACAGGCGGCAGAGCGGGCAGGGCCCGGCCGGCCGCAGGCACAGGAGGACTGGCACCTGAACACTGACCAGGCACCAGGGCCCTCCCCGGCCTCCCGGCCTCAGAAACGCTGAGGACAGAGCCGGCCGGTCCAGGACAGCGCCAACAGACGAGGCCCTGACACGCGTCCACCCCAGGCCTCTCGAGCCATCTTCCACGCGCAGTCAGTTACTGTCCCTCTCCCTGGAGCCGGCGTGGGGGAGGCCCCGAGTGGAGGCCGCCCCAGCCCAGCCAGGCCCCGGCTCCACAGAGTTAAGCGGCTCCTGGGGCAGCAGCCACTTGGCTCGGGAGGCCTCCCTGGCACCTCCTTAACTGCCCTGGCTGGGCCCCCTCCAGGCTGTGTTCCCGGGCATGCCGTCTGCAACTGCCCCTCCACCCCCCCGCCTGGCCTGTTGGGGGTGGACATGTCCGGCCTGAACCCAAGAGGCGCCCCCCCCAAGGGCCCCACCCACACTCCGGCGACCCGGGTTGCTGGGGTGGCCTCCCCAGCACCCCCAGAGCTCCTAGTGCTGGCTGAAGAGGGAGCGAGGGCGCTCGCCTCGCCTCCAGGACCCCGCCTACCTTGCCGGTGGTGGGCGCGGCCACGGAGCGGCTGAGGGAGTCCAAGCGCGCGCTGTACTCCGTGAACTTCTTCTGGTAGCGCAAGGCGGTCATCTGCAGCTCCAGCTGCGCGGCGGCCAGCTGCGCCACCAGCGACTTCTCCCTCTTGCCCGCGCGCAGCGCCTCCTTCTTGAACGCCTTGTGCAGCGCACCCAGGCGGGCCTGCAGCGCGCCGTTGTGCGCCCGCAGCGCCCGCGCGCAGCAGTGGCCGCCCGCGCGCCGCTCCCCGTGCGTCAGGGGCAGCCCGCAGCCGTCCGGGCAGCGCCCCGCGGGCCGCGCGTCGCACGCGTCCCGCACGTGCGCCTCCACGTCGCGCCGCAGCAGCGCCTGGCCGCACCCGGCGTGGGGACAGCGCGCGGGCGCGAAGTCGCAGCGCTCCAGGTGCTCAGACAGCTGCTGCAGCTTGACCACCTGACCGCAGCCCCGCGCCGCGTGCGCGCACTTGATGTCCAGCTTGAGGATGAGGCGCTTGAGCGGCAGGACGTGGTTGAGCTCCTTGGCCGACAGGCGGCCGCGGCAGCGCGCCGGGCAGCAGCCCTCCTGCACCACCCAGGGCAGCACGCAGCCGGCGCAGAAGACGTGGCCACACGGCGTGGTCAGCGGGTCCTCCAGCACTTTGTGGCACAGCGAGCACTTGAGGTCCGGGTCCACGTCGCCCTCGAAGCGGTCCAGCTCGAAGCCCATGTTGCGGCCGGCCCGTCCCGGGCGCCGGCCGGCCGCCCTGCTCGCGGCCGCGCTCCGGACTGAGCCCGTTGCGCCAGACTTCCTCGGAGAGCCGGGAACCCGACGCCTGCGCCGTATTTGCACGAGTGTGCGCGCACCAGCCCCCGCCCCGGCTCGCGCCCCCGCGGCCCGCCCGGCCCGGCCCGCGGCGGGAGGGGGCTCCCGCGCCGCCCCGGGCTTGGCCCCTGCGGACCTCGGCCGGCAGCGCCGCCCCAGCCTGCCCCGGCCGGTCGGGGCGAAAGTGAGCGGGCCGCGCTCCCGGCACTTACGGCCCCAAGTTGGTTACTTCACTCCGGGCGAGTGGGGGCCCGCGGGGCGCCCTGCGCGGCGGATCCGATCCGATCCGACCCCGCGCCGAGCCGGCCGGGCAGGCGGGGGCGGAGAGTCTGCGGGGCGCGCGCCCAGTTCCGCCCGCCCGCCCTCCGCCAGCCAGCGAGGCCGCGGGCCGGCCGCCGCGGTTCCCGGGCCGCTCCGGAGCGCGGGCCCGGGCTGGGGACGCGGGCCGGGCCTCGGCTTTGTTCTGTCCCCCGGCCCGATCCTTCGCCGCGCTTCTGCTTTTCCAGGGGGGAACCCGGGCCGGGAGGGCGCACGAAAGGGAAATAAAGGCCTCCTGCGGGGCCTGGGGGCAGGGCTTGGATGTGGACCGGATTCCAACCGGCAGGGCGCCTCCCCCAGCTGCGCCCGGAGTGGGGCAGGGAGATGCCTCCCGCCGGCCTCTCCTGAGGCTGACGCCCCCTCGGGCTTCCAGCCCCTCCAGGCCAGCGTGGGGCACTTCTGGGGTCCCTGGCGCAGGGGTTCCTGGGCTCGGCTGTGGTTTGGCCGACTTTGCTCCCAGCTGTAACTCAGCTGAAACATAGGCGTGGATGTGGCTGTGGAATTCTCTGGAAAACACTGCCAGTTTCTGGAGAGCAACGTGGAAGCGCCTTCTGTCCCGGTGGCCTGGCCGGCTGGTGCTCCCGCTGCCCTGCAGGGCTCCGCGGCCTCACTGAAGGCTGGAGGCCCTCAAAGTGGCTGGCGTGGAGCCACTTTCCAAGGTTGCCCGGCCTCCTGCACTTGGTCAGCAGCCTGGGGCAGCAGACAGCGAGCCTGGTCAGAGAGGCTGGCCGTGTGCTCGGGCTGGAGGCCTCCTCCCGCCTCTGCCCAGCCCCTCCACAGGGCCGGGGCGAATGGCCTGGGCAGAGAAGTGTGGGAAGCAGCCACGGCCCTGCTGCTGCCCGCTCCCCGTGAGCCCTGCCAGGCTGTCCGCACGGTGGCGGACGCTGCACGAGGCCTCTGGCCGGACAGGCCTGCACACAGAGGGACGCGTCCACGCCACTCCTCCAGGCTAATTTTAGGACGGAATTCCTGAGGCTCCTGGAATATCAGAGCCGCCGGAGGGCCGGCCAGTCTGCAACCAAACTCTCCGACAAGGGCCCCAGAGGCCGGGCACGCGGCTGGGGTGGCCCGGGCACCCCACTCAGAGCCCTGGCTCTTTGCACTCATCCAGCGGGCATGGGGCCGCAGCCCCTCTGCAGCAGCCGACCCCACTGTGACGGCAGCGTCCCAAAGAACGTGGCTCAGCCACCGTGCCTGGCTCCCTGGCAGGCTCAGGGGCTTGGGACCCACGTCAGGGGCACTGGGCAGGGGCCTGGGGCCGTGCCGGGCACCGCAGGCTCATTGGCAGCAGTGGACAGCGGCCACAGGCTGTCCAGATGGTTGCTGGTCTCAGTGTGGGGCAGACGCCACCTCGTCTGGCAGCTGTGTGTGCGGGCCCCGCGGGCCCCCTCTGCGGGTCGCCCACCAGGAGAAGCCCTGGCTCCCGCGTCCCCGTCGGAGAACACTGAGCAGTTAGACGGAGGCGCCTCTTCTGTGCCAGATGGAGGAGCGGAGGGTGGCGGGCTGCCGCAGCGCAGGCGAGCAGGAGGCAGAGGCAGCTGTGGCCGGGTCCCCGGCCGGGGCCAGCGGGGTGGCTGTATGACCCTGCAGATGGGCTGCGCGGGGCCCGGGCCCGGAGCAGTGCTGGCGCGCGGGTGCACCTCGGCAGCTTCGCCGGGGCGGCAGCAGCACGGGGCACGCGGGCTGCATGCCCTGCTCAGGCAGCCAGGCCGGTCGGTGGCCAGGGCTCGCTCCTGCCTCGGCCTCTGCCCCTGGCCAAGCTGACCTCAGCGCTCACTGCTGTCTGCAGAGAGGCCGAGGACAGCCTCCCTGGGGGCCTCCTGGCAGCCTGTGCGCCCCTTGGGCCACTGAGCAGGCTCTCGGGGCTGGAGCGGGCCTGGGCACCCCATGTGGCCCACGGTCCTGCCTGGGCTGGGTCACCCACCTCAGCAGGAGCGCCTGCCCTGAGGGAAGGGAGCCCGGGCAGGCCGACCCAGCAGACCGTGTCACCACGTGTCCGAGTCCCTAGGTCGGGAGAGGCATGGAAATGCAGCGCAGGCCCCGCCCCTGGCGCCCTAGTCGCCCCGCTCCTGCAGCCGGCCTCCCCGGCGCAAGCGCACAGAGGTCCGCCGCTGACATGGAGTCTGGACCTGGGAAGTCTGTCTGCTGGGGGGGCAGCCGGCCCACAGTGCCCAGGCTCGGGCTGTGCCAGCGGTCACCTCCCACTGGCGCTGGCCTTTCCCTGTGGCTCCAGGAGGCGGCGGGCTGAGCCGGGGTGGGAGCCCCCGTCACAGGAAGCAGCCCCCTCACTCCGTGGCCATGCAGTGTCAGGGACACCGTGGCCTCCGGACACATCCCGGTGGACACGGGGGGTCCCAGTGGCACCCCGCACAAATTTGGAAAGTCCGGTTGTCTGAGGGCCTGGCACGCGGGTTCTCCAGCACAGCAGCTGCTGCCCCTCGCTGCCCACGCCGGTCCAGAACAGTGGTTTTCACTTTCCTCCTGGTGCCCGCGCCAGGCTCCGCCCACTGCAGCTGGGGAGCTGCCGACTGGCCCACTTGCCCCACACGGCGGCTGTTGATCAGCCGGCTCGGCCTGCAGAGCCTCAGCCGCGGGCTGGGGAGGAGCCGGCCCCCACGGCCCGGCCACTGCCCCCGAGGGCAAGGCCTCGGCTGGACGCCTGGGCCACCCGGACGCCTGGGCCACCCGGACGCCTGGGCCACGGCTCGCCTGTGGGTGCCTTTGTGCTAGGAGAGCAGGGGACGCGCAGCCAGCACTGGCCTGAGGCCCTGCCCTCTCCCGTCCTCACTTCCATGCAGGACACGCGTCCCGTGGGAGGCCGGAGGAGCGATCCCGAGGGGCCACAGCTCCGGGGACGGGGACAGGGAGTCGGTGCTCTCAGAAGCCCCCTGCTCTGTGGTTCGGGCCCAGCCCCAGGGGCCCTCACAGGAAAGGCTCCACGGGGGCCAGGCCGAGACTGCTGGTCAGGGCGGCAGAGGCAGGAGCCGCTGGCGGGCCCCGGACAGAGGCGCCAGAGGCCACTTGGGCAGTGCTGCAGCGGAGGCTGAGCTGAGCCAGTCTGAGAGGGCACTCGGGCTCTGCCCGCAGGTGACCGTCGACACCAGGCTGGGCGACTCGCCGGGAAGTGCGGCGGGACCAGTGCCCGGCTCTCGGCCACGATGGACGGCCTGGCTGTCCTCAGGCCAGCGTCCTGCTGGCACCGTGGCCCGGGCGTGCGGGGGCCCCTGTGGGTCAAATGCTGGCCCACCCGCAGCCCTGGGCTGCTCCGCGGCTGGGGTACGCGAGGCCCACCCCAGACCCGTGGCACGTGGCTAGGCCCCCACCTGGCAGACACCCCCTCAGGACAGTGGGCGGTCACGCCCCGGGGAGAGGGCAGCGATCAGGGCCGGGGGCGGTGGGCAGGTGGTCCCGGATGGAGCCGTCTTGGCCTTGGCCGCAGAGCGTGGCGCCGCGTCCCGCCTCTGAGGTGGCTGGTCTGCAGGGGTCGCCCTGCCCGCCCCCACCCGGACCTCGGGGGCTACCCCGAGCTTCCCTGCCCTGCACCCTGCCGTCCAGCCCCACCCACTCTGCTGGCCACTCTCCCGGCCCCTCCGGCCAGCCCTGCCCCACGTTGCCCCGCAGAGGAGGAGTAGCCAGGCATCCTCGTCCCGAGGTCAGTGCCCTGGCCACAAGGCCCAATGGGGGCGTGGCCGCCTCTCTGAGCCCTGGACAGTGGGACGCGAGGGCCGTTGTGGGCACACTCACGCCGTCCAGCCGCCCTGTGAGCCTGTGTCTTAGTCTATGCCCAGCAGGGTCTGGACCTTGCCCACAGGCCCTCCCTGGCCACTCTGCAGACATGGAGGGCCGCCGGTGAGGACCTGGCTCCCAGCGGGCCAAGGCGTTGGCCCTGCCCAGAGCGGCTGCACTGCCCGCCTGCTGCCCTCCCTGCTCGTCCTCCCCTCCAGGCAGGGGCTGCCAACGCCTCACCCTGGACGGTCCCTCTGAGTTCTGATTTTTGGCCGCACACATGCACGGCACCATGAGCTCAGCCTCCTGCTGTGCCTCGGCCCAGAGCCAGAGGCAGGACGGCCCAGCAAGGCTGGTTTGGGGTGAGCGCCTGTGTCTGCAGCTTGCCCTCGTGATGGCACCGGACCACCGCAGCCCCCAGCAACGGCCCCGCGGGGGGCTGGGCAGTGCCGGCCCCCAGCAGGGGCTCTCTGCCTCTGCAGCTGCCGCCCCGGTTGTCCCCAGAAGCGGAGCCTGTGAGGGTCTGTGGGCAGGTGACTCCCCAGGAGACTGGGCAGAGCGGGCACGCGAGACTGTGAAGAGGGCAGGTCAGACAAGGTGGCAAATTCCAGCCTCTTCCTGGGGTCCATCCACGGGAGAAGCCCTGCAGGGAAGGGCCCTCCAGGAGCTCCCACTCGGGCCAAGTCCAAACACAGCCAGGGGCAGCACCAGGACAGCTGCTCAGGCTTGGCACATACTCCGGAAGCAGGGAGGGAGGGCGTGCGGGCACAGCCGAGGGAAGGAGGCAGGGAGGCCGTGCGGGCACAGCCGAGGGAAGGAGGCAGGGAGGGCGTGCGGGCACAGCCGAGGGAAGGAGGCAGGGAGGGCGTGCGGGCACAGCCGAGGGAAGGAGGCAGGGAGGGCGTGCGGGCACAGCCGAGGGAAGGAGAGAGGGAGGGCGTGTGGGCAGACCTGAGGGAAAGAGGGAGGGAG
Organism: Galemys pyrenaicus; assembly: GCA_019455555.1. Lineage (NCBI taxonomy): Eukaryota > Metazoa > Chordata > Mammalia > Eulipotyphla > Talpidae > Galemys > Galemys pyrenaicus. The sequence goes on from JAGFMF010011663.1 coordinate 106,865, forward strand.
GGCGTCCGGGCACACCTGAGGGAAGGAGGGAGGGAGGGCGTCCAGGCTATCTGCACCAGTGAGGCCGGTCTTAGCCGCAGGCCCCTGCTGGGTGCAGCCCCGAGGTGGGCGGGTCTGGTCCCCTCCCGCCATGCTCTGCGCAGCTGCCTCCCCCTGCATCTGGGCAGAAGGTCCAGGAGTGCTGCCTGGTCACGTGTGAGCCACAGATGCGCCCTGCCAAGGGCAGGGGTTAAACAAAGGACAGGGCTCGCTGGTTTTACGGCCCGAGGTTTCGGTTTTCGGCAGGCAGACCCTCAGCAGACACGGCTGGGCGGGCAGCGCGCCCTGGGGAGGCCAACCCAGCTCTCGGGTTGAGTTCTCGGGGAAGGGGAGCGCGGAAGGGCTAGAAATGCCGCACCTGCCTCCACGGTGGGCAGCGGCCAGAGGGGTGGACCTTGGGCCAGGTCGGGCCCTGCTGTTGTTCTCGGGGTCTGGGTCTTGTGTCTGTGCACCGAGGCGTGGCACCCGTGTGGCCGGCTGTGAGTGCACCCGAGCTCCACCTCAGAGTGCTCCAGAGCAGGGACAGCAGAGGGGTGGACACCCACCCAGGCGGCCAGGCTGCAGCCTCACCTGGAGGGACACCACAGGGTCCCTCGTCCACACGGACGGTGCCAAGGGAGGGAGCAAGAGAGGGTGTCCAGGCACAGCCGAGGGAAGGCGGGAGGGAGGGCGTGCTTGCACGGGGCTCACCCGGGCCATGGAGTCCTGGGGGCGGAGGGCCCGGCCAGCGGGGCCGCAGTCGGTGACTGGCGTGCGTCTCCTGAGTGCCTCTGTCCATGAGCGGGACCGGGTCAGGTGCCTCTGAGGTTTGCCCAGGTCACCTGCAGGGCTGCGGGGAGGGGGCACCTTCGGACAGACGGCCCGGCAGCAAAGGCGGGGGCGGGGGCAGCCCCTGCCCAGGCCGGGTCCTGGGGACCACTCCCTGCCCAACCTTGGCCACGGGCCGGGGAGGACTCGCCCGCCGCGGGGGGCGGGCTGGGCTCGGGGAGGCCCGACGCCTGCCGGCTCCCTCGTCCACGTGTTTATTTTATTTGGCTTTGAACGTTTTGAAGAAGAGCCTCACGGCCGCTCCCAGTGACCAAGTCCCGTAATTAGCGTGGGGCTAGACGAGCTGCCCTTTCATCTCGCCACAGACCTGGGGCCGGCCGCCCGTCCCTCAGCATCTGTGGGCGACCAGAGCTGGTCCCTCCGCTGACCCTCCCGAGCCAGCACCCGGTCTCGGGCTGGGGGCCGCATGCCCCACGGCCTCAGCGATCGCCAGGGACGGGGCGGAACGTGGGGCCTGGGGGTGAAAGGCGGGTCCCAGCCGCTGGAGGGAAGGGCCGAGCTGAGGGTGCTCCAGCCGCCTCACGCCCATCTGGGCCGTGTCCTGCGGCACTCGGGCGACCTGAGCCCTGTGGGCGGCCAGAGCCGGGCCGCGTCCCCATGGCTGACCAGGGCGCAGGGAGGTGCCGGCCGACAGCGGACACCCTCCCTCCCTGCAGTCCTGACCGGTGTGCTGCACTGGCCTCGTAAGCTGCTTTAAGAATATACAAATATTTTCCTTGGAAATGCAGCTACTTCCTGGTGTACGAAGGAAAAAGTAAATGAACGCTCTGCTTGTTTTGCTGGGCCAGATGTGGGCTGGGGAATGCGCTGCCGCAGGAGGAGCCCCAGCCCTCGCTAGCGCGACGGTGCCCCACATGCCATCCCTGGGTCCTTACCCCGGGACCCCGATACTCCTGGCACTGGTCCCTGAGCCCCCACAGCCCCGCCCCCGGACCCCGACTCCCCTAACATCCATCCCCGGCCCCTGGCACGCACACTCCCGGCCCCAGGCCCACACACTCCCAATATAAATCCCTGGGCCCCCGCCCCTGCACCCCCCGCCCACGGGTCCCCGACACTCCTGACATCAGTCTCCAGCCCTGTACCCCCACTGCCGACGTCAGGCCCCAGGGGCGCCCAGGCCAGCAGCTGCCCCCCGCCCCACTCTGCTTCACTTCTGCAGTCCCAGCTGCCCAAGGGGCTGGGAGCACAGACAGAAAGTGGGTGTTTCCTGCTCGCCTCACCTCCTCCCCGCGTCCACCTGCTCCCCGCGTCCACCTCCTCCCTGCGTCCACACTTCTCTCCATGTCCCCCCCGTGACCAGGGTGAAGCTGCGGGGTCTCGGCGCCCGCTCCCGGCCGCCCCCGTCTCTCCGCCTGTGAGCAGACGCGTGTCGGCAGCTTCTGCAGACTCGGGCACCAGCGCAGAGCCGGGGCTGTGGGCGCGTTCACAGCGTTCGACTCTTCTCTTGGAAAAGGGGCGAAGCAGCACGGCCGCTCCGGCAGCCCCCACACTGTGGCTCAGCTCTCCCCCACCCAACGCGCCGCTCCCCTGCCAGGCCCCCGCCCGGGGCTCCCCATCTGCCCAGGGCTCCCCCCAGCCGGCCGGGCACTGGCCCACGCCAGGCGGGCTGCACGAGGCTCAGGACAAGGAAGGAGGCAGATCTGTGCTGCCGTCTCTGAGAAGCCAGAGAGCGGCGGCCAACAGCCGGGCACAGAGCGGCCCCAGCGGGACGAAGCCCTGCGGGGGCTGGCAAGCCCGACCTGGGGAGACGGTGCCCGCCACGGGGCTGCCGTGCCGCCCTCAGGACGGGCGCGTGTGGGCCGGCCGGCGCGAGCTGCTCTCTGCTCTGCCATCGCTGAATTCACGGGACTGGTCTCTGGACGCGCTCGCTGGCTCAGTGGCAAACCCCTGTGATGTCCCGGGGCTGCCGGGCTGCCGGGCTGTGGGCGCGGCTCCCGGGGGATGGACACGGGGACCGCCGGACTCGGGCAGCGAGGCGGGTCCCTGGGGGAGCGGGGAGAGCACGGGCCGTGGGGAGGCCCCCCGCCGCTGCCGGGCCTGGACGACGGAGCCAATCCGGGCGCCGCTCTCTGCTCAGAGTCCAGACTGCCGACCGCAGGGTCAGCAGGTGCGGCTCTGGCCCCAGGCCCGCACAGCGAGGACGCCGGCCAGGGGCCTGGGGCAGCGCCAGCTCCAGGAGGCGAGCGCCCCGAGGGGCCTGAGGGGCCAGCCCCGAGACGTGGCAGCAGCAGCCATGCGGCCGTGGCCTCGGGCCTCCAGCGCCTGGCCAGCGCCCGGCCCCGTGTCTCCCCAAGATGTGCCCCTCACCAGCTCGCCAGCCCTGAACTCAGCGCTGACCCCGGGCAGCGGGCCCGGGTGGACATCCCCGCCCCGGGCCTGGGATGGCGGGGCCAGGCCGGGCTCTGCACCCCACGGTCCCAGCGCTCGTGTCTCCCCACAACTGCTCCCCTGTCCCGGCTGGGAAGGGGCCCCCCACTGCCTGCCCGGTGTCAGTGGAGCCTGAGTGGGCCCGGCTGTGGGGCAGGACTCTGGGCTGTGCCCTGCAGGGTCTGGAGGGAGACGGGATGGCTGAGGCGCCCTGGGCCCAGGGAGGGGCAGCTGGCGAGTGCAGCCTGGGCAGGCCCTGGGGACACCTGGGTGGACTGAGAGGGCCCTAGGCATGGCAGGCCGGTCCTGATGCTCTGTGTGGACACAGGAGGTCCAGCGGGATGCAGGCCAGCTGAGGCGCGGCCATGTCTGTCCGGCCACTTGGTCGTGTGGACAGAACCTGGGTTTTACTGCGGGTGGCCGCCAGGCTGGACGATGGCGCATCCCGGGGGCTCACCAAGACCCTCACCGGAGTGGCCCCTTCCGGGGTGTGTGCCCGGGGCCCCTTGGCCGGTGAGCCCTGACCGCAGGCCGGTCAGCCCCAAGGCCCCGTCCGCACCGGGTGCCCGGCTTGACCAGCCTCCCGGAGCCGCTGGAGCCACTGCCGGCCCATGTGGAGGACTGGGGCGGGGTCCCTGGTGACGGGCGCATGACTGGACTGGCTTCAAGTCTGGGCTGACCCCAGCTGGCCAGGCCCGGCGGCAGCGGCTCCAACGGCTCGGCCGAGGACAGTGCCCGTCCCCCACAACGCAGCAGGGGCCAGTGTCCACTGGCCCAGGCTGCCCATCTCCTCGCGTGTGGGCAGCAGTGCGGCCCCGAGAAGCTGAGCGGGGCCTGGACTGCCTGGACTAGCAGGGCTCACCATACCCCCCTCCCACAGGGCGGCCGGGACAGGGGCACGGCCCGGCCAGGGGCACGGCCCCACTCTCGGCCCGGCCTGCGCTTCTGTCTGCAGGCGTCCAGGGGCCTCAGGAGCCCGCTGCCCCTGGCAGAGGGGGCCCAGGGCTGCCGCGAAGGACCCTGACCGCTGCTGGCGCCTGGTGGACGCGCCCCGATGCCCTCTGGCAGCCTGCTGTGGAGCCTGGCCGCTCAGCACTGCCCGGTCTGCCCGAGGGTCGGCCCCACACCGGGCCCGTGGTTGCGTGGCCGCAGACCCCTCCTGGCCTGGGCACAGCAGGGCCACAGGGCCTACCCCAGGGGCTCTGGCCTTGGGCTTGTCCAGCCGCCTCCTCACATAGGGCCCTGGACAGGCCGGGGACATGCGACTCCCGTGGGGCAGCCAGTCGCTGCCCTGAATGGCCACAGAAACCAGGCCTGGAAGAGACCCTGGTGTCCACGCCCACACTCACCGTGCCAGCGGCGCGGGCACAGAGGTCAGCACTTCCTGCCTGCATGGACACCCCGGACCTGCTCTGTGCTGGCCCAGCCCCGGGGGGCAGTGAGGGCCCGTCCCTGCCTGGTGCCAGCAGACGCAGCGCGGCCTCCCTGCCTCTCTTGGTCCAGCTGGGGCCAGGTTGTCCCCTCCCTGGACAGCAGCTTGCGCCCTCGTGGCCTCTGCCCTCACCGCCTGCCCGCCTGCCCCATGGCCCTTGCTCAGTCCCCGCCGCAGCTCGGTCCAGGGGCGGCCCCAGGGCCTTGGTCAGTGCTTCCCAGTGCTGAACTCCTGGTCCTGGAGGTCACTGCAGCCTCATGTCGGGGAACCCCAGGGGTCTCCCTCACACTCCCCCCTCACGTGTCGAGAATGAGCAGGCTGGACAGCTGGAAAGGGTTCCGGTAAAGGGGTGACTCAGTGCCACCCCCCAATCTGCTTCCACCTTCCCTTTCTCCCATCCTGGAAGGAAGGGCTCAGGCGCTGGGTGGGGGCACCGTCAGAGCCGAGCAGGGGCCATTGTTGGGGCTGGGTGGGGGGGCGCTGTTGGGGCTGGGTGGATGGCAGGGGGCACTATCAGGGCTGGGTGGGGGACGCTGTTGGGGCTGGGCAGGGCAGGGGGCACTGTCGGGGCTGGGTGGGGGACGCCGTCGGGGCTGAGCGGGACAGAGGGCACTGTCGGGGCCGAGCAGGGGCACGGGCCACAAGCACCCAGGGCTCCAGGCCCAGCCCCAGCCCACCCGCAGCCAGGGCCTCGCCGAACCAGTTTCGAGATCCAGTTCCTCCGGCGGGAGCCGGACACCCACGCTGCTTCGTCTGAGCCACAGAACCTGCAGGGCAGTGGGAACAGCCGGGCCAGTGTTTCCGAGGACGGCCACTGCGCCGGGCGGGAGCAGCCCGGGGGGGCGGCCCAGTGGGCGGCTCCGTCTCGACCTGGCCCCAGAGGGAGGTGTCTGTGGGAACAGCTGGGGACACGGAGGACACAGACCCCGGAAGCCCGGCTGGCCCCGCGCTGTAGACCCGCCCGGCGAGCCCTGCGCCCTCCACGGATGGACCAGGGCAGCGCAGGGAGCTCGGCCCGCCCTCATCGGACCTGGGAGCTTGGAGTTGTAGCAAAAAACGACAAAAAGCAGAGCTTGGAGGCTTGAGGCCGCGAGTTAGCTGGCTCCGGCAGCCCCCAGGGAGCCACGAGGCCCATCTGAAAACAGTTAAGTGCTATTCTAGGAGAGCCGCACGGAGGGCCTGAGCGGGGACGCTGGGTGGAAAACTCTGCAATTACTGTGTTCACATTTCATGGGGAGACAGGCTCTGCAGCAGCGCGGGCCAGCGCGGGGCCGGCGGGCGGGGCCAGCTCACTCGGGCCGGACAGGCGCTGGGCCGGCGGCCGCCCGCTCCCTGGCCACGGTGGGCCCGACCCGGCCAGCTGGAGCCGCCCTGAGGCCAGGTCCCTCGCCCTGTGCACTCAGCCCCCTGGACGCCGGGGCCAGTCAGCTCTTCTGAAAATACACACGCCGCCAACCACAGGCGAGTTTCCAGCCGGCTGAGAGCAAAAATAGCCGCTTGGATCCAAGGCCTGCCGGCTCCGCGTCGGGGCAGACGGTGCGGGGGAAGCGGACAAGGAGACAAGGGGCCGCGGGGCGGGGCTCGGGGCGGGGCGGGGCCCGCGGGCAGCGCCCTTTCAGCCCGACTTTGCGGGCTGCCGGGCACCGTGGCAGGCGGCGGGGTCCATGCCCTGCCGGCGGGCACGTCCTGGGCCCGCGCCTCTGCACCGCCGCGGGAGGGGCGGCCAAGGCCAGTGTGGGGACGCAGTGTCCATGCGGGTGCGGGTGGCGTGCCGAGCGGCAGGGCACGTGTGTGCGCGTGAGAGAGGATGCCCGAGGACCAGCCCGGTGCGCGGCCCAGCCCGCCTGCTCCGTCTGCTGCCCACCGGAGGGCCCGGCACCCAGGGCTGAGGCGCCCGTGGCGGCGCTGACTGACCGTTCTGACCTTGCCAGCAGGACCCCGCCGCGCTCCCCCTCCCCGGGAGGGGGCAGAGCACGGCCCAGCAGGCTCCGGCCTGGACCCGCAGGTGTGAGTGGCCGTCCCCTCCGTGGCGTGAGCCAGTTGCTCTGGGACCTCATGGCCAGCCAGCCAGACTGTCAGTCCTGGCACCCACGGTCACCTGCGGCTCTGGGCAGTGCCCTGGACCCAGTGCCCTCACGGGGGCGCCGACCGGGCGCCGCATGGGGGTCGCGCCAGTCAGGGGCCCAGCGGCCCGGTCCCCCCCAGGTGCTGCCTCCTCCCAGAAGTCGCCTTTCAGGTCTCAAAAGCCTCTTCCCGGGACACTGCCCGGAGCCCAGTCAGAGCTGGCCCTGCCTGGCGCTGTCCTCGGTGGTGCCGGGTCTGTTATCTGCTGCCGGCTGACCCCCGGCCAGCTGAGGGGCACACGTGTGGCCGCCGGGGCTGACTGACACAGTCCGGGAGGGCAGAGGGTGAATGCTGGCCCGGTCACCTACAGAGCTCGTCAGTGCTGGGCACTGAAGAAATGAAGCCCCGTCCCGTCCTCCAGGGGCTGAGCGCAAGCAGCCCTGGCCCAGCACGGGCTCAGCCCCCTGCGGCCAGCTCCTGAGCAGAGCAAGGCAAGCCCTGGGGACCGCGGGCCCTGACTGGGGGACACAGCCCACCCCTCGGGGCCTACTCACTGGCCATGTCACTCCCCAGCCCACGGTCAGCAGGAAGTGCCCGGAGCGCCTCCATTTCTCTCTGGAACATTTACTGGGCACCTCCTCACAGCCTCTCCCCCAGCAGGACGCTGGCCTGTCCGCTCCATCCCAGGGCTCTCCAGGCCGCCTCTCTGTGCCTGCCCAGCCTCTACCAAGCGCAACGTCACCGTGCAGGTGGGACATGGGGGCCGGAGGACACACCCAAACTTGCATGCACCCTGTCCCTCAGACTCACAGGGCGCACGCGGGACGGGGCGGGCACCAGCAGTACGTCCATCCCAAGGCTGCGGGCCCCGCTGTCCTCACCCAGAAGCCGAGGCGAGAGACCGCCCGCTGGCCGCCAGGGTGTGGTGGCCACGGCCTGGGCCCCGGGTCATGGCCGCCATGCTTCAGGTCACACAGGGCCCCGGACACTTTCAAGCGGTCAATGCACGGTTCAGAATCAAGCTGTGAGGGGCCAGCGCCCGTGAGGGGGCAGCACAGGCACAGGCGGGCCACGTGCCAGAGCCTGGCCTGAGGCCACAGCACTGGTCTTGGTGAAACCAGCTGGAGCCACTGCTGCAGGACGGAGCCCACCGGGTCCCCACTACGGTGGGCTGGGCCAACCACCATGTGCAGTTCCAGCTCGAGACTCGGTTCAGTCCCAGCGCTCAGGCTGCGGCCGGCCCTGGGACCCTCGTCCCATACCTTCCGTGCAAGCCGGGCGACCCTGGCAGGTGTCCCTGACCCAGCACGGCAGGGTCAGAGCACACCTCACCCCTGGTCTGTCCACTTGGCCCCACTCAGAGCAGCAGCCCTACCGGCGGGGAGAACCCAGGATTCATCTCACAGGACAGAAAGCGACAGGGCCGGGCCGGACAGCAGTGGCCAGGCCTCTGCCTGCTGCCCACCCCGGGAGGTCAGGCAGGCGGCCCTCCCCAGCCACACCTGGCCATACCCACCCTCAGGTGCCTGTCGTACCAGGGCGCCCTGGCATCCAGCAGCACTTGCACACCATACCTCTAGATGGCGAGGGGCAGTCGGCCGCGGGGACGGCTCGCACTGCTGTCCTCCCGGCACCACAAAGGACGTCCAGGTGAGTGTCCACTGTGGTCCAGAGAGACCCTGGGTGGACACCCTCCCGAGGGAGCCGGCGAGGGGTCTGCCCTGCAGGTCCAGGGGAGGGGATGCAGTGTCTGGCAGTAGCTGGTGTAAGTGGGCAGCAAGCCCCTGGCCATGGAGTGGCAGGCGGGCGGGACCTGGACAGACAAGCCATGCTGTTCCCCCAGGGAGCTCCCAGCTCCAGAGGCTATGGCCCCCAGGGCCCGGGGGCCGCGTGAACCCCACAGGACTGGGTGTCCTGGGGGAGCACCAGCCTCCCGGCCACAGAGAAGGGCTGAGACCCCACAGCACGCACAGCCTCGCCGCCAGGCTTGTGGGGAGGGCGCTGCCCCTGGGTCCCAGCCTCCCTGCGGCTGGGTGTTCCCCGGGAGTCCTGCCCACTCCCCACGGGCTGCCCCGGTGCCCCAGGCTGTACCGGGTAGGAGGAGGGGGAGCGTGGAGTCCCTCCTGGAGGCCTGCCAGAGCCCCAGGCTGGGGATGGGAGCACCGCGGGCATCACAGGGCATCACAAGGACCCTACGGGGGTGCGAGGAGCCCCAGATGATGGGGCCAGCACCAGCCACGAGGACAACGCCCCTCCCTAGACACCTCACAGCCTCCCACGACGTGTCCTGTGCGGGGAGGGCGCAGCAGAGGCTGGCGCAGGCGGCCCCTCGGGCCTGTGGTGTTTCAAGGGCCAGGCCCTCCTGGGCGTCGGGTTGTGTAGTAATCTGGGCAGTTTGGGGGCCTCACTTAGCTGGAGGTCCTGGTCCCAGGAGAGGCCAACGGTCTGCAGAGAAGACCCCTGTGTGCCCGCGGCCTCCCAGTCCGACCCCGAGCCTGCAGGAGCATCGCCGTAAGGCACAGCTCCCTGAACCTGCTGCGGCTCCCCAGCACCCTCCCTGGGCCCACCGGTGTCCCTGGGACAGGACATCCTAGGGTCAGCTCCAGGCTGTCCCGCTAGGTACGCACCCGCACACACACGGGATGCAGGCGGGGGTCCAGGTGAGTTTCTCTCGATAATAACTTGCATCAGCAATGAAGGAAGTTGACCCGGTTGATAATAGTAACATTCTTCTCACTAACCACATTAGTAAATGCCTTTGAATGTCACGTTAAGTGACGGTTAAGCTCTCAGACGCTTGCTTTTCATTACTGCAGAGGACAACGAAAATTAATTTGACTATGTCGAGAATCTTCAGAAACTTCTATTATTTTGGGCATTGTATTAGATGGTCAATTCTCAGGTTAAGTCAGAGTCTCAAGTACCTGCCTTCAACTGGTAGGTTTTCCTTTTCTCAGAGAGTTATAGGTTCAAAATTTTGGCACTACCTTCTGTGTAAACTAGGATTAAGTAAACACATAAACAGGTGGATAACAGGTGATAGTCAGGCTGCTGGAGAGGGGGATACAGAGCTGAGAAGGGTGGACATTAGAACACATGAGGCTGGTACAGGCAGGGCTGTGGGCACAGTTACAGACAGGGCCTCGGGCACAGTTACGGGCGGGGCCTCGGGCAGTGTTACAGGCGGGGCCTTGGGCACAGTTACAGGCGGGGCATCGGGCACAGTTACAGGTGGGGCCTTGGGCACAGTTACAGGCGGGGCCTTGGGCACAGTTACGGGCGGGGCCTCGGGCAGTGTTACAGGCGGGGCCTTGGGCACAGTTACAGGCGGGGCATCGGGCACAGTTACAGGTGGGGCCTTGGGCACAGTTATGGGTGGGGAGGCTGCAGTCACAGTTACAGGTGGGGCCTTGGGTGCAGTTACAGGCGGGGCCTTGGGCGCAGTTATAGGCAGGGCCTTGGGTGCAGTTACAGGCGGGGCCTTCGGTGCAGTTACAGGTGGGGCCTGGGGTAGTTATGGTGGGAGGGCTGCAGTCACAGTTACAGGCGGGGCTGCAGGCACGGTTACAAGCAGGGATGCTGGCACCGTACAGGTGAGGCAACAGACTGGGTGGGTGTCCACATATCTTTAGATGAGGGTCTGTGCACAGGCAGGTTCTAGAAGCAGGGAGACCCTGGTGGCTTAGGCAGCTGAGGAATGCCAGCTGTCCCTCAAGGTACTCGGGACCCTCAGGGGAAGGCTGACTCAGGGTGTACTGCAGCCCAAACTGAGCTGCAGGTTCTGCTGAGAACCTGGGGACAAAATTGGCCAGAAACTGTCCAGGGAGTTGAGACATCAGGCCGGCTCTGGAGTGGAGGCCACGCTCCTCCCCTCTCGGCTCCCCCTCCTCCCCTTCCTGCTTCCCTCCCTTCCCTCCTCCTCCTCTCCTGCTCCTCTCTCCCCCCTGCTCCTCTCTCCCTTTGCCCCCTCCCTCCTACTTTCCTGCTCCTCTCTCCCCCCTGCTCCGCTCTCCCTTCCTCTCCCCTTCCCTCCCCCCAGCTTCCTCTTTAGTTTCTGCAGATCATCTGAGAGTTGCCTCCATTCCCAGTGTCCAGAGTGAAAGCTGCTGTCTGCAGCCTAAGATCTGTGGGGAAGATTCTTGGGCGGTCATGTGCTTCCTATTACCCTGTTGTTTATGCATGTGCTTGAAACACATTTTGATCGTTAGCCTATTCATGGAATAAAACATTTTGGATGAGAAAACAAACAAGTGAGTTTAGTAGCAACTTGAAGGAGCCAGAGTAGCCCAGTGGGAGCAGCACCCTGAGTCTCTGGTGCTGTTTCCAGGGGGGCAGTACCCCCCAGGGCCCGGCCTCCCTGCAGTCATGTGCTGTGACGCCCAGGGGAGCAGGCGGGCTGGGAGGGCCTGCAGGGCTGCCGGGAGCCTCCCACCTCCAGGCCGGGCTTCCAGGAGCCGTCTCAGTGCGGGCTCAGGGCGGGTGCGGGCCCACGGCCCCCTTGCTGGTCCCGCCTGTGGAACCTGCATTCTCAGAGCCTCCTGAAAGAGCAGACTGCATGGGGGCTGAGCCGCTCTGGAGACTGGAGGTGGGCACCTCCAGGCACCGGTGTTCATGCAGTGGGTGCTGCCGCCAGGGGAAAGCAGGGCCCAGGGCCCAGGAAGGAAGGGTCCCTAGCATCCACCCCAGGGCTGGAGCTTGTACCCTAGCACTGGCTCACAGGGGGGCCTGCTCCTGTCTGCTCTATTCCCCAAGCTCAGGTCCAATGCGCTGCTCTGGGGAGGCCAAAGCTGGAGGACCAAGGACCCCCTGGTGGCCCGGCGCCCAGGCAGGAGGGGGCGGGGTCCGGGCAGGGGGTGGGGCCTGAGCGCGGGGGCGGAGCCTGGGCAGGGGTAGCCAGCCCTCGTCTTTCTTAGTTCAAGCTCCAGGAGGGGCCTGAGCGCCCGCAGCCCCTGCTGGTGGTCAGGGTCCTGAAACCCGGCACAGCCACCGACCTATTCCATGGCTTTTCACTCGAGTGTAACTGACACGCGAGGAGAGCGGAACCCGCTCCAAGAACGCCCTTCGTGAGCCACACCAAGCACTTGGGCTTTCAGACGGAGGGAGGAGGCTGCCACGCGCGCAGGGCTTGGAGAGGGGGTCCTTGCAGCCTCAGCGGGAGGGAAGGCGGCGACCTCCTCCCCGAAGCAGGGCAGTGAGGCCGAGCTGGCGCCCCAGCCCGGTGGAGGACGAGAGCCACTGGGTGCCAGGTCTGGGGCGGCTCCGGCCCGCGGGGCCCCTTGTCCTGGACAGTGTGGGGTGAGTCGCAGGAACGGCGGGGGTGGGTGGGGGCTCCCTGGGGCCAGGATAGGGCTCAGTCCCTTCTCACGCCACCAGGAGCGTCCCCGGCACCCCTTCTGTCCAGATAGCCCTCCTCTGGGTGGCATGAGAAGTGTGGGGGCGTCGGGGCTCCAAGCGAGCGTCTTCTAGCTTAAATAAAAAGTGAGGGCTGCGCGCTGGGCTTGGCAGAAGGAAACCCTGGCGGGGTGGGAGCACTGACCCATGCAGTCTTTTGCTACACTTTCCTTCCCAGAGCGCCACTCCTGATTCTGGCCGGGTGGCCCACTGCTCGACGCAAGCCGGGAGCTCGGCAGCCGCGGTGCGTGTGTGCGAGTGCGCACGTACGCAAGTGTACCTGTGCGCGTGCTCAAGGGTGCACGCAGAGATACGGTACCGTGCGCCTGTGGAAGGCTCTGGCGGTGGGCGGGGCCAGCTCCTGGACGCTTGGAGAAGGGGACTTGGTGGGCAACGCCCCTCCCCACCCCCTCCCAGGTTCTGACCTGGGGTTCCAGGGCCCTGCGTCACTACGAGGCCCGGTGGGTGACACCAGCCTGAGGGCACTTCACAGCCAGGCCAGCAGCTTCCAGGACCCAAGAAGCCTGGAGGAGCTGTTCCAGCAGGTGAATCCAGGCCAAGGCTAGCAGCCTTGTGTCATGTGACCGGCTTGCAAAGCCACCAGGGTCCTCCAAGAACTTCATTTATGCTCTTACTTAATTCCCAACAATTCCAGTACAAATAGTGACCGGGCTGGTGGCCACACCCCTCCTGGGGCCAGGGCACCGACTCTCATCCCTGGGCGCCTGGGACAGCAGCCCAGGGTACTGGAGTGTCCATGCCAGCCAGACCTTACCCTGCGAAGAATCTCCTCTTTATGCACAAACAGCGCCCCCAGGCAGAGGAAGGGGCTGGGGAGCTGCAGCCACCTCGAGTCTCCCCTTCCACAGACTGAGCGGGGGCTCCAGTCACACATGCTGGAGGGGGCCTTTCAAGGACGGCTAACCACCACCGTCTCAGTGCTCAGGAAGCCTCAGTAGAGGCTGAGGGGGAGGAGGGCCGGAGGGGGAGGTGAGAGGGGCAAGGAGGGGAGGAAGAGAGGAAGGAGGAGGGGAGAGAGGAGGAGAGCAGGGAGGAGGAGAGGAGGGAGGAGAGGGAGAAGAGAAGGAGGGGAGGGAGAAGAGAAGGAGGGGAGGGAGAAGAGAAGGAGGGGAGGGAGGAGGAGGGAGAAGAGAAGGAGGGGAGGGAGGAGGGGAGGGAAGAGGGGATGGAAGGAGGGGAGGGAAGGAGGGGGAAGGGAGGAGGGAGGCAGCAGCGGCTCCTTCCTGCCTACCCCCCAGTTTTTAAAGGCTGGTGTCCCACTGTAGGGAAGCTGTGAAGGGGCCCAGGGGCCTGCACTCAGGCCCCGCCACTGTCTCCTGGTCACTAGCAGGCTGACCCTGGATGGCTCAGTTGCGGGGGCCATGCTGCCCTCTGCTGGCAGTGCCGGCCCTGGCGTCCTCCTGGCTCTCAAGCCCAGATGCCCTGGCTGATCACTGTCCCCCATCCCTGCAATCAGTGCTCACCCTCACAAATTGAACACAGCTCTGAAATTGTTCTAAATCTGCAGAAAAACTGTCATGCTTCAAAACGCACTCTCTTTTTTTGCAAGTAAATAGAACCATGTGGGCTTCCGACTGCCCCCTACAGCTGAAGGGGGTGATCTTTCCCTGGCTCCCTCTGACTCCCGCTCTCTCCTGACCAGGAGGTGCCAGGCCTGGACCCCAGCAGGTCTCAGTTTGCCCAGCCGGCCGAGCCTCTCTAGGTGGGGTGGCCTCTGCATCTGAAGACCAGCTCTGGGGCCAGGCTTGGGGCACGCAGGGGAGGCGGCCCACCTCAGCAGTCTGGGCAGCTCTGTGGGCGCCACGTGGGGCCACCCCGTTGCCAGTCATCTTGGGCAGTGGGGCGCCCAAAGGCGGTGGGACAGGAGCTTCCCTTCTCGGAGGGGCTCCCCCCGTGGGGCAGCTGCCCAGGGGACGCTGGCAGTGGGGCGTCTCAGGGGGCAGGCAAGGTCGGCCCCAGGCAGTGCTGGACACCCGGGGGTGACCCCACTGGCGGACATGGGGTCTTGAGCCCTTTGTCCAACCCGTGTTGTGGCACACACGCGCTGCCTGAGGGTGACTGGGCAGGACGGAGACCAGGAGCCCCAAGGGTGCTGGCCTCCTCCTGGCTGCACTCTCAGGCCTGGGGGCGCGGCCTCAGGTTGGGCTTCGGTGACACTGCACAGGCGAGCGAGGGCCGTGCCCACCTCCCCCCCTCAGCTAACCTCGCTGAGGAGTTGCTGCCCATCCCATGCAGGGCACTCTGCCCACGTGATGGGCCTCCCTCAAGGGCGCCGGCCGCTGCCGGGTGCTGAGGTGGCAGCAGCACCCTCTTTGCCCGGCAGGGCAGGTTTCAGCAGCTCCTGCCACCGCCCAGGGGCTCACAGCCCTCACCTAGGCTCTAGCGAGCTGGGCCGTGCCCCCACGGGCCTCCACCCTTGTGGCCTGGAGACAAGCGGGGGTGGGGGGTGTTTGGTTGGTAAATGATGGTGTGGGAGGAGGTGGGAAGAGGAGAGGGCAGGGTGGGGAGAGAAGGGGCTGGGAGAGGAGAGGGCAGAGGTGGGGCAGGGGAAGAGGAGGGAGCTAGAGAGGAGGGGGCAGGGCCCAGCTTTGGGGCTAGAGGGGGTGTTGGGAAAAGTACCAACAGGAGCAGGGGAGGAAGTGGAGGTGCAGGCTGAGGGGGACAATTCTATGTTAACTCTTACATGTTTGTTAGCGTTCCCGCCGTGGGGAAATTCAAACGCGCAGAGGAAGACCAACGCCAGGCGAGCCCAGCGCGGGACAGGCGGGCGCTCCTCTGGGCCTGCGTCCGCCCGTGGCCGGACTGTGCCGGTGGACGTCCTTGCTGGTGATTCCGTTTTCTCTCTGCACAGCAGCACCCTCAGGGAGCACCCTTGGGGAGCACCTAGGGTCGTGACCAAGCTGGCGCAGGACGGGTCCTCATGGAAAGGACTGATGGGGGGACAGCGGGGCGGCTCTAGGATGGGGGGACAGTCTGCGTTCATACGCAGAATCCAAAGTGAACTTCGCTGCAGACGTGTTTTTATGGCCGTCAGAACGGAGCCACAGCAGCGACCCGTCCACGCGCCCCAGGGGCAGCGTTGGGCCCTGCTCATGGGAAAGGCCACGGTGTGTGGGGCTGGCCCCTCGCCGAGGCTGCCGGCCGCGGCCGGACGGTCCAGTACCCCACGCCCCATTCCAAGCCAGCGCCACTTGCGGAAACACCACAGCAGCCAGGGAAGGGGTCCTTGATACAGACTGAGAATTTAAGATAAAAAGCAGCTGGGCAGCTTATTTTTTCATACACAAGGAGACGACTTTGAACTAACAGACAATGTCGCATAAACCCAAACAGATGTGGTCTTAGCCCCAGCGGCGGTGCCCGAGAAGGTTTTCCCAGGCGTCTGCGCGCGTGTTGAGATGGCTCTCAGATGGCCGGGCGTGTCTGCAGTCTTCTCCGCGGGCCCCCGGGCCAGGACCAGTCCCCGCAGCAGGGCCTGGGGTGCCCGGAGGGCCCTTGCGCGCCTTTGTTGCCCCGCAAAGCCCCAGGGGCGGGGAGGACCGGCAGAGGGCACTCGCGCTCTGGCCACTGTTCCCAGGCAGACAGTCCCTCTCTCGCGGAGACAGACCCCCAAGAGGAGCCCCAGCACTCTAACAGCCCGCGCCCGGCCCCACCCACACAGGGAAGCTGGGCAGAGCGAGGACGCATCTTGGACTGGGAATGTCGCCCGACCTGGAGCAGCTCCTCGGAAAACAACCTCGACCCACATTCACCTTCCAAGACCTGCAGGGTTGTGAACCAGGTGGACGCGGAAATGTCCAGGGAGTTTTGCGAAAGAAATGGCTCTGGGCCGGGAAGGACATGGGGTCGGGGCACCCCAGAACCGTGCTGCCCTGAGCCCTCGCGAGCGCGCGCCGACTCTGCAAGCCCCGCCCAAACCCCGCGCCAGCGGTCCGCAGGGACACGCAGTGCTCACCCATGTTGGCAGAGTTTGGAAAGAGCCCTGAGCGCGTGTGGATATGTGTGCGCATGTGCACGCGAGTGTGCCAAGGCGCAGATGGGTGAGTTCATGCTGCATGGGCACGCATACTTGGCAGTGTGGGTGTCACACAAGGGCATGCAAGTGGCACTGTGTAGTGTGTTGGGAGCATGTGCACGTGTGATGTGTCTGAGTGTGTGCGTATGAGTGCAAGAGCTCTGTGCATGTGCACGTGTGTGATGTGTCTGAGTGTGCACGTGTGTGAGGGCTCTGTATGAGCATGCACATGATGTGATGTATCTGAGCGTGCGTGTTTGCATGCATGTGTGTGAGGGCTCTTTGTGAGCGTGCACGTGTGTGATGCAACTGAGTGTGCATGCACGTGTGCGAGGGCTCTGTGTGAGTGTGCATGTATGTGATGTGTCTGAGCATGTGTGTTTGCATCCATGTGAGGGCTCTATGTGAGCATGCACACGTGTGATATGTTGGACTGTGCACACATGTGTGCGAGGGTCCTGTGTGAACATGCAGCTGTGATTTGTCTGAGTGTGAGTGTTTGCATGCATGTGTGTGAGGGCTGTGTGAGCGTGCATGTGTGTGATGTGTCTGAGTGTGTGTGTGTGTGTGTGTGCATGAGAAGCTCAGGGAGCAAGCCAGGAGCCCAGCCAGGGTGCCCCATGGGGGCCTGGCTGGCCCAGTGGAAGCCCTCCCCCACCATGGGTCTGGGGGACTCTGGCCTGGGGGCTCTGGCCTTGCGGCCCCCTCAGACCTCCTGGGAAGTGCGGTGCCTAGCCCTGGAGCCAGCCTGCAGCTCTGTCTACACCACAAGAGCCTGCGTTCTGATCCTGTGTGCTCAGCCTGACTCGGAGGTGACGCAGCGCGGCTGACTCCCACCCAGAGCCACGGCCCACCGGGACGGGGCTGCAGCCAAGGGGTGTGGGCGGCCCTGCCGGCAAGGCAGTGAGTGAGTCAGAGTTCCAGAGGCCTCTGGAAAACTGGGGGTTCTCGGCAGGGGCCAATGCCGGGCAGGAGGGGGCGGGAGAGCAGGAGCTGCCGCCCACTGGCTGGGCCCGGAGTCGGGGGGGGCTGTGGGCAGCAGCGGGGACGGAAGGCTGCGAGCGCCGGCCAGTCTGCCGGTGGAGGCCGAGCCGCCGGCCATGAGCACCGTGGGGCCCACTGGCCCAGTGCAGCCCTGTGGGGTCACCATGCGTTGCTCATGGCAGGGCCCTCTGGGCAGGCGAGGCTCCCCTACACCGTGTCTGTGTTTCCCAACTGTGGTGACGCACAGTGCCCAGGCTCCAGCTGAGCATCGCAGGCACCAAGAGACAGCTCACACCGAACTCCTGCTGGACACATCCTGCTGGACACACTGGACACACTGGCCCAGAACCAGATGCAAAAGCAATTATAAGTCCAGGTGCCGAGATGTCTGGACTCAGCTCCAGGGTCCTGGGCTCAGGTGCCCTGTTCTCCGGGGCCCTTCCTGGGCTCTAGCATCCACCCCAGGCTAAGGTGTCTGGGCCCGCTCCAGGGCGAGCGTGGGGAAGGCGTGTGCACCTGCCGCACGCGGTGCCCTCCCAGTGCCAGCTCCCCTGCCGGGAACCTCAGGTTCCCTGTGGCGCCAGAGCGTGGGTCTGGCATCCCCAGCCCCGCCACCTAGAGTGAGGCTTCTACTGGGGTCTCAGGGCACCCCCCCAGCGCAGAGACATGGCCCCGGGACTGCCAGGAGCAGCCCAGCTGGGCATGGGGCTGCGCTGGACACAGGCCCTGCCTGAATGGGAGCGGGTCTGGCACCCAGCGTGTGATGGACTCGTGGGGCTGGGAGGTGCTGGAGTGTCACAGGTTCCTGGCCTCTCCACGGCACAAGGCTCCGGACCGCGGGGGTGAAATGCAGCAATTCTGAGTGGGGGTGACGACCTTGGCAAGCCGCACGTAGACAGCAGAGGCCCAGGCAGGGAAGCAGGGAAGCTTTTCCAGACGCCGAGGGCATCTATTTCTAGAGAGGAGGGGAGCGGCCCAACCCTCTTCAGCAGTTTGCTGTGACTAAGCTGCATTTCTGGTGGAATGAGACATGAGATGAGCAAATCTACCAGATGACCTGCCAGCGCTCAGAGGAGCCGCAGGGAAAGGGAAAGGTGGACGCCTGGAGCTGGCGCTGACACTTGAGGGCCAGGTTGCAGCGTGGGGCGGCCAACCTTGGCATGACGGCAAGTCCAGGGGCAAGTCCAGCCTGCCTGGAAGGGCAGGCTGTGCACTGGCTGGACAATGGCCACTTTAGGGACAAACAGAGGCATCCACTGGGCCCTCTGGACCACGAGGGAAGCACAGAGGAAGCTGCCGTGGCGTTCGTGTGCACAAGTCATATGTCACATGCATGTCACGTAACTTCACGCATCGCACACGAGGGAGAGTGCTTACACAGCGGCCGGCAGGCGGGCTGGGCTGGGGAGGACCAGCGGCTCCAATCAGGACCTGCCCCGTGGACAGGGGACACCTGTCCACAAGGTTTGGCTGTGGCTGTGGATGCCGAACCTTTCCAGAGCTTTTTGTAAAAGCAGGTGTCCAGGCCCTCTGGACAGACAGCTGATTAGCTGGCCGTGAGGAGGCCACACAAGTAGCGTCTAGTCCAGCAGAGTCAGGCCGCAGCGGCGAGTGATCCGGGACCCAGAGACGAACGCACGTGAGCTAGGGGCTGGCGTGAGGCAACAGGGTCTGGTGGGGACTGTGGTAAAGGGGAGAGTGGGCGCCCATCTGGACAGCTGGCTGCCCAGGTGCCCACTGGGAATGATGCTGGAGCTGGTAAAGCAGACATCACGGTGTTTTGGAGGAGACGCTCCAAGCTTTCCAGCACAGCGAGGCAGATCCGTGGCCAGCTCCGCGCAGCCTTAAATCCAGCCCAGCCGGTTTGCCTCTCACGGAGACACTGAGCAGCGGCCAGGGCCCAGGGTGACCTCATGGCTGGCGAGCCGAAGCTGGACGCCGTCTGACACGCCCACTGCCATGCAACAAGGGTATGAGAACAAGGGCTCTGGCCTTGGCCGGCGCTGAGCCAAGGAAGCACGCCTTTCACAAGCCTCACAGGGAGCCGGGGCCCGGGGAGCTTGGGGGGCTCAGGTGGGACACGTGGCCGGGGCCTGGGGGGCGTGGGGGGCTCAGGTGGGACACGTGGCCAGAGAGGCCGTGCTGAAGCTGAGTTCCTGGACGGCACAGCTCCGCTCACCGCCGCCCGGGGCGTCTTCCCACAGGATTCCTGGGGAGGGTGGCAGGCACCCCGCTCAGCCCAGCATGGCCCAGCCCCGCTTCCCACGCTGGCCGCCCAGCTGGCTATAAAGCTGGCTTCTCCAGGCGTGAGGTCAGCCCTAGGGAAGACGCCAGCCCAGCCGCGGGCCTGGCACCCTGTGGCCGGCAGGCTGGGGGTCCAGCACAGCCGCCGTTCCAGGGCCTGGAAGAGAGTGCTTGCTGGCTCCGGGCCTCGCTGGACCCTGTCCACTGTCCAAGGCAGACTTGCAGAGGCCCAGAGGACAGGCGGGCTCTGCGACAGGACAGCAGGCTCAGGGAGGAGGAGGACAGGGTGGCCGGCTTGCTCAGGCCATAGCCCACGGCACGGAGGCCCCAGCCGGCCTCAGTGGGCCGTGGGAGTCTGTGACCTCCGGGTGGGCAAGAGCTGGAGACGGAAGTGTCCACGCCGCCCCACCACCTGGCTCTGACCGGCTGGGGAGCCAGGCCGCTGGGCCCTGCACGCAGCAGCCCGTCACTGCTGCCAGGTCAGCGCCCATCCTGGCTCCTGCGCCGTCTCTTTCACCAGAAACGCAGCTGAGCCACAGCAAACCGCTGAGGGGGACGTGCCGCTCCCGCCTCACTAGAAATAGCCGCCTCGGTGTCTGGAAGGCTCCCTGCTTCCCTGCACGTCTTGAAGCGGCAGCCCTCTGCCCAGACCCGCGGTCGCACCATGCTGCCCCAGGCCCAGCCAGCGCCCTTCGACTCCGCGAGAGCTGGGCGCTCTGGACAGAGCTTGTCCCTGTTACTTCGCATATGGAGTCCAGCTAACCTGCGACTGGCTGGCACCTCAGCAGAGAACAGTGGCGCTGGGCCGTTGTGACTGTCTCAGAAGTCCCTCAGGGGGACAAGCCGGGGTGCCCAGGCACCGCTCTCCTTAGTCGTCGTCCATCCTCCAGCCCCCGTCGTCCATCCTCAGGGGCCACTATTGTTGATCCATGGAGGAGTCCTCCTTCTGGGTCTGGAAGTGGCCACTCAGAACTGGACTGCACAGTGGGACAGCAGGGGGCATGTACTGGATGCACCTTGCATGCCCCATGTTGAAAGTGGCCCAGGGACCCTGCCTGCCGCCCTTCACTCTCGGACCCAGAAGCTCAGAGACCACGAGGGGCTGGCGCTGCCCAGGCTCCTTCGCCGCAGTAAGGCCCTGGGCAGAGTGGCCCTCGGGAGGCTCTGGGGTACTCAGGTCCAGGGGGACAGGCAGGCCACAGAGAAGGGGAGGCCTTTCCCCGAATGGCGCTTTGCTGGGGCTTGGGGCAACTGCCGAGAAGTGGTGCCCCAAAGGGACGTAGAGAGGGGTGCACAGACTCCCTGCCACAGCCCCTGGTTGCCCCAGCCCTGTGCTTCCAGCCCCTGGGCTGTAAACCCCCGGCTTTCTGGCTCCCTGGCGCCACCCCTCGACGGACAGGCGGTCCAGCCAAGAAGCAGGGGAGCAGGAGCGGCGGGTCTCAGAGCGGCCACTAGAGGGAGCCCGAGCCCATGCTTGCCTGCATGGCCCCAGGCGCCGGGGCCTAGAGTCCTCAGCTTGCAGAGCAGGGCGGGGGCAGGAGCCAGGGCAGCTTGGAACCAGCACCACCTCCTGATCAGAGGGTGCCCTGGGCTCCCCAAGGCTGGTGAAGGGGCGTCACCACCTGTGTGCAGAGCAGCTGAGGGTGGAAAGGAGTCCGCTGGCTTCCAGGGCATCCAGGTGGCCTGGGGAGGCCCTTGTGGTCAGCACGGGCTGTGTGTGACCAGCCCCGTCTCAGCGGCAGAAACCGCCCTATCTTCTCTCACCAAGTGTGAGAGGTGTGGCCTCGTGGTTCGGGTTCAAACGCGTTTCTGAGAATGGGCAGCGGACTTCCCGGCACTGGGCTTGAGGCCTCAAGGGGATGTCCGCGCCTCGGCGGGGCACCTGCGGCAGGCGCTGTGCAGCGCCAGGGAAATGGGAGGAAGTGGCTCCAGCGCACAGCCGACCTAAAGTGAGTCACAGGAGCGTGTGCGGGTGGGCACACGCCCGCTGGCAGTCCTCAGACTGGCGGACGCCCTCCGGCTCCCGCTGCCCCCTGCCCTCCACCGCGACTTTGCCTCCGAGTAAATGCCCCGCGTGAGCGCCCGTTTACTCGTCTAAACCCAGGACCCGCTGCCGCTGCGCCACAGAGAGGACACAGGCCCAGAGCTCCCCAGTCTCCCCTTACATCCGGCTTCAAGACCCCTGCCACTCTGCAGGGCAAAGGCTGCCCAGCCTGTCCGCAGCCGGGTACGCCTGGGCGCAGAGGTGACCAGGGAGGCTCGGGGTGCAGAGGCCTGGTGGGCGGAGCGGGCGGGAAGGCAGGTCTGAGCGTCTGAGGACCCCAGCCCTGGAGGAGCAAGTGGGCAAAGGACTGTCCACTCGCTCGTCCCCTCTGGGACCACCCGAGGGTGTCAGCGCCTCCTTTCAGAAAAAGGCTAAGGCTGGCCTCCCGCTTATGGCTCCTGCTCAGCTCCTGATCCTGTGCGTACAGGAGCGTTTGCTACGCTGCTTCATTCACAGCAACTTGCCTGCACAGCAACAGGATACTGCTAAGGTTTATATATTTGGATGAGAATGAGTCTCATTAAAGTGTATCAGTGGGTCTGATGTTCTATGAATCACCCTTTTTTCTTTAAAGACAACGCTAGCTACAGATCAGGTGTGGGAAGCAGTAAATCCTGGCGTGCCACCCCCTCCTTTAAGGGAGACCTTTCTTCTTAGAGAAAAATTAAGCAAATCACCTTCATTGTGACTGCGATGGCACAGAAACTTGAACGGAGTCTCCTTGTATCCCAGTCTGTGGAAACTGTACCCCAGTCAAAGAAACTGCAGCCCCTGTGGCCCTGGGAGGACAGTGCTCCCCGCCCGCCGCTGCAGCCGTGGCCTGCGGAGCTTGGGGGCAAGGCCAGCGTGAGGTCGGCAAAGGCCAGCCTCCAAGCTGGAGGGAAGAGGCCGGCCTCGCCCACAGAGTGACCCAGGCCCGCTCACGCGTCCCTGGGGGATGGCAAGTCCTCAGCTCTCGGGACTTTCTTCATTTTCTTCCTTCTGAGGATCTTCAAACCATTTCTCACTTCCAATAAAACCAATTTACAAAATTCAATCTGCAAAAGTCAAGGCTGATTCCATTAATGGACAGGCAGACGCCTCAGAAAATTGCCAATTTATGCAGGGGAACGCGGGGAAACGGAAGGCCTTCCAGCAGGACATGGGCCCCGAAGAGAGGCCAGCCGACAGCCCTGACTGTGAGGTGATGGACGTGTGGGGCACCAGGGTCTGAGCTGATTCCAAGGCTCTTGCTTATCATCAGCATCCAACTGTGCTGAGAGAGGCACAGCGAGCCCAGACCCCCAGCGTCCAGCAAGGACACAGCCCACCAGGTAATAAAAGGGTGATAGGCTGCTAAAAATGTTTAGGATTCAATTGGTTTTAAAAGTCAACAAATTGTAAATAATAAGGTTATTTATTCCCTTTGCTGCATGCTGTGTGTTTGGCGAAAGCAGGGCTCTAAAGTGAGGTGACGTTGCTGTCAAAGCCAGGGGTCGGTGTGGCAGCCCAGGCTGAGGGAGAGCCAGAGGCGGCAGCAGTGGGGAGAAAGGCCAGGCTGGGCCCCCTGGGCCCAGTCCCCAGGAGGACCAGCGGGCTGTGCGGGGTTCACACCAGTCTGGGTCCTATGCTGGGCTGGGACTTCTGTCTAGCTCCCTGTCTTCTGTCTCTTCCAAACTGTCACTCTAGCTGGTGGAAGTGGCTTCTGTTGTTTGTTTTGTTCAGGATTTGATGCAGATCTGATTTTCCCAAGCTCCATCTCTGGCCATGCTGATGTCACTCCTAATGAAATCGATTCTCCCCTCCCGGGACTCCTTATCTCTCTGCTTAAAAGTGGCCGAGGCTTAAGTCACAGCCTCTTCTATTTGGGTGGACATGAGCCTGGCACGCCTCGCATGCAAGGGTTGGAGCTGCTCCCAAGCTGGCCGCCTGCTGCACTGACCACTGACTGCTGGCCGATGCCCGAAACCCGATGCCCTTCTCCAGGCTGTCCAGGCAGTGAGCTCTGCACTGCGGGCAGGGGCGGGGTCAGGACGGTGCCCACGCCTCCCCTGAGGTCCGTGCTTGTGGGCACCGGGCATCTGGGTACCCAGATCCAGGGTGTGCGTGGAAGCGGCTGCCCAATGCCTGGGAGCACCCAGGCCTGGCCACTCTGAAATGTATCCCAACGCGGTGTTCATCGAAGACAGCTCAAGGGCTCCAGGGAGTGGGGAGAAGCACTCAGCAAGCAGACCAGGACCAAGTCTAGATCCGCGTCCCCTGCCCGCGGCCCAGGAAAGCACCTGACCCCGAAACTGTGGATCAGCGTAATAACGCACGCGTCCCGGAGAAAGCTGCTGGCCCGGCGGTCATGCACTCGTGACCGCAGAAAGGGGGAGACCAGGAGGGTGACAGATGGCTTTCCCAGCGGGCGTGGGACCACCGGCGCAGGGACCACTGGGGCCGAGAGCTGCCACTCTGCAAAGCCACCTCGGCCCCTGCCCCCACGTGACCCCTGCAGTCCCTGGACCTCTCTGAGCTCTGGGGCCTCTGCCAAGGAACTGCCCAGGCCCCGCCCCCCCGCCCCTGCCTCCGCCCAGGCCCCGCCTCCGAATCCAGCTCCACCTCCGCCCCGCCCTGCCTCCGCCCAGGCCCCGCCCCAGCCTTGGCCCTACCTCCACCCGGCCCTGTCCGGCTCCTCCCTCTGCCCAGGCCCCGCCCAGACCCAGCTCCACCTCGGCCCCGCCCTGACTCCGCCCAGGCTCCGGCCCCGCCCCCACGCCGAGCCCGCCCACGCCCCTGTTGGTGTAAATCTCGTGTGACGTGTGACGTGTAAATCGTGGTCAAGAGCTGCTGCTTCTGGGCGCCCGTGGACAGTGCGCTCTGGACGCAGGCGAGACGCTGCGCGCCCCCGCGGAGGCTTTGCCCAGACACCCACGCAGAGGTGCCGGCCGCCCTGCACCCCGGGGCGCTGGCACGCGGCCCAGCTGCTCCAAAGCACAGCGTCAGAAGCTGAGAAGTGGACTACACCAGCCCCGGAAAGGAGGGGCCGCGCGGCCCACGGAAATGGACAATGAGCGGCCCGCCTCGTGCGTCGGCGCTGGCCCAGGCCCGCGGCGTGGACTTGGGGCGGGGGAGGGGGCGGCGCAGCTCTGGTTCCCCACAGGCCCTCCCAGGTGCGGCCCTCTGCTTTCCCGCCCCGCAGGAGTCACCAGTCCGCCCCCACTTTACACTGGGAGCCCCTGCGTTGTGGATTCCTGCTTTAGAAAGGGCAAGTCGGAGAGGCTCGCCTGCGACACAGGTCGGGAATGTGGAGCAGAAGGGGCTCCCCGGTGTGGGTTGCGCTCCCCTATGGGGGCTGGGTCCTCAGGTCTGAGCGGGATTCCCACTGGGGCCTGGGTCCCCGGCGGGGCGGGGGACCCCCCTTACTCGCGAGTAGATGCCCCAAGCCTGGAGGACTGCAACGCCGGCGGGCGCCTCAGCTGAGCTCCACGCAGGGCTGAGGCTGCAGGAGTGCAGGGCAGGGAGGGGGGTGCTTTCCCGCCGGCGCAGGCGCCATTCTCATTTCCTTCACAGCTCCGGGGTGACCCGCCCCCGGAGTTTGCGCTCCCCGGAGTCTGTCTCCTGCGTTTCGCGGGCTCCTGGGGAGGCGCCTGCGCTGGCGCAGGATATGGCCTTCCCCAGCAGAACGAGCCTGGGCAAGGGCGCCTGCGCGGCAGAGCTGGGGCTCCTCCCGCCCCTCTCCAGCCCGAGAGGAGCGACCCTGAGCTCAGACTTAGACCTTCCAGTGGGGCGCCCCGGGAGCCCCGTGGGGGCGGGGGGGGTGTGGTTTGCCCAGAGGCAGAGTCCGAGATGCTCTTCTGTCGTAATGTGAGAGCTCCGGCCCCGGGAGTTTGATGGGACTCAGCCACTGTGTCCCCCCCCACCCCACGTTCCTCTCTGCAGAAGCAGCTGTTTGGTGAAGACCCTCCTTTCTGCTCACACTTCTCCCGTGAAGCACTTGTTAGCCCTCGAGAAAACAGCTGTGCGGCCTTACTTCTGCATTCCTGTTCTAGTTAATTTATGGCCCACATGGCCGTGGGTTACTGTAGGCTGAGCACCACCAAGGACGAATTATGGATTGAGGGGGATTGTTCATTTCAGCCCCAACAACAGCGCTAACGAGGGAGGGCCCGCCAGTGACGCATGACGCTAGCATGGGCGTCGCTGCTCCCCACACTCCAAACGCCAGGTGCATGAGAACACACCGACTTTACCTGGAAGTGCCGACGCGCCCCGGGCTGAGCCGCCACTGCGAAGGAGCCCCTTTAGGGCCTCCAGCCTGTGGGGGAACCCAGGGAGTAAATCTCGCTAAGCCCGGCCTGACTGTGGGACTGGCCACAGCTCTAGAACCTTCCCTTCTGTTCACCCCAAACCCAATCTTACATGGGGGCTTCCCCAAGTCCCCACCCCCCCAGCAGACAAGGAGTCCAAGTGCATCGGGAGACATTTCAATGGCAAGAACTCCGGGTCCCTTGTAAAACAGTCAAATCACAAACAGATCGCTGTGCAGTGAGATGTGTGACTTGGTCTGTGCTTAATGCCCAGAAGACTTAAAACAGGAGGAGCAGAGGCCTCCTTTCCTCTGCTCATTTATTGTTACTTTCAAGTCCAGTTGAAACAGGAGGCAGAGAAGGCTCTGAGGTCAGAGAGCCCCCCTAAAACCCCAAAAAGCTCCAAAAGGCCAAAAGACCGCAAATCATAATCAAGGGCCATAGCAATAGGGGTATATGCTGACAGAGGACAGTGCCCGATACAGGTCACTGTCTGTGGATTCTCACCCATGCACAATTGCAAGGGACCTCAGGCTACAGGAACAACAACCATGGGGTTTATTTACAAACGGGAAAACAAAAATGCTTATGTATCCACAAGAGGCTGGCTGCTTCACCCAAACAGCATCAATGAGGGTAGTAACCAGTCACCAGGAGTGCTGGGCAGCACTGGCCAGTAGCGATGACCACTACGTGGCCTGTAGAGGTGGTGTCAGGGACACCCAGTGTTACAGCTCTTGTGACCTGTTGGTTTATACTAACAACAAACAGCTCTTGGAGACACCAGGCCCAGGGCCTTTTGGGCTTCTTCCAGTCAGTGTCACAGACAGGACCGAGGCCCAGTCTCTGCAGAGTCCTTCAGCCTCTTTCCCCTCCTCGGAGGGCGGCTGCTGGACGCTTCCCTCCTTTCTTCGGAGGCTGGAACTGTCTTCCCCTCTTCAGGGCTCTCCTCTTCCTCTGCAGGGCTCTTCCTCAGGTCTGCCGCTTCTCCGGACCCATTCTTCCTCCAGGCTGCTGCTTCTTGGCTCTCTTCTCTGTCTGCTCCTCTGGTGCCTGATGTATCGCGCTGAATCAATACATGCTGAATGAGTGCTCTCAATCTCTTGCTCCCTTTGACCCTGGCTTATATTCACTTTCAGGGTGACTCCCCCCAGTTTGATCGGTCCATTTTTCAATCCTGCACCTGATTGATCTGTTCCATAATTCAGGAAGTGCACTTTACATAAAAGGGCTCTGCCACCACTGACTTGTGGTGAAAGGCGGAGTCCTGGCGACAAACCATCAGTCAGCCCACAGCTCGCACCCGATTGGCCCATTCCAGGATCCAGGCAGCACACTGCGACACAAAAGTCTCGGAGGAGCGGCTGCCACAACTAGCTTGTGGAGCAAGAGACGGGGAACGCCTCATGCTGGCAGCCAGTAACACAGTCAAATGCTGGGGGAGCCCACCCCAGGCCACGCCTTCATTCTACGTTTGGACGCTGTGTCCGGCGGTGTCCTAACTGAGGTCGTCCACTCAGACTTAGGAAAGTCCATGTGGTTGCAGACCGTGCTGTTCAGACACATGCCCTTCATGTCCAAGAGCTTCCAGAGCCCCTCAGGGCCCCTGGCCTGGCTGAACGTTCAGCAACCAGGACAGACGAACAGGGGCCAGTGCACCTTTACGGCTCTTTCACGGGCACGGGGCTCTGCAGGAGGACAGAGCGCCCCGGAGGAGGCCAGAGACGCATTCATGCCTTTTAGACAAAGAGGCAACACACTTCTCCAGAGTCGGCAAAAGGGCCAGGGCCGGGCCACACGGGGAGGTGAGGGGCTTGGCCAAGTGTTCTGCCCTCTTGGCCCAGAATCCTCTCTGGCATGGGCATGTCCTCCTCCCTCTGGCACCAAGAGGCTGTCCCTGGGAAACGGACCTCCTGCCCGTGCTGCCCCCCAAACCTCCCCGGTGAGGGGTCCCAGAAGCCATGGCACTACACCCTGCACCTCTCGCAGCAGACGCCAGCATACCAGGAGATGGCAGCTGATGGGGCTCTGGCTGCCCTGCGCACGTCACGGTCTGTCATAGCCACACTCGGTCAACAGCCCCAAGGGACGGATGGGCCAGGCGGTGGTGCAGGAGGGGTGACGGGCTGTGTTGGCCCTGAAGCTCTGCCGCCTGAGAGGAGCGGCGGCCACCGCTTTGGGGCTCCATGGAATAGGCTGCAGGCTGAGACACCGGTGGGGGCACCTGGGTAGGTGAGGCCCTGACAGCAAGGGGTGTCCGGAGGTGGGGTTCAGCTGGGGCCAGGGACGGTCACAGAGAACCCTTCCACTTGAGGTCCAGCGAGACGACCCTGACCACGGGCCTGAGGCCTTCCCGGGCCTGACCCACCAGGCATCCAGCCCGCAGTGACTACAGCAACAGCTGTTGCCTGAGGACCGAGGCCGCCCTGACAGGACAGGGGCCTGGACAGAGGCCCTGCAGCCCTAACGCACCTTCAGGAAACATCCTGTGAGTGTGATGGCCTCGCTGCTGTGGCCTGGGGCCCCCACTGCACGCGCAGAGGGAGCTCTGGCCTGTGCCGAGGGCCCAGGCCAGCAGCGCCCGAGAGTCAGCCTGCGTCTGATTTGATGCAGTTATCTTGTGGTGCAGAAGGAAAACAGCAGAAACAGCACGGCGACACCCCGCGGCTAACGGTCGGGGCCATCCACGCTCACCACTCTGGGAGGCAAGAGCTTTTTGAGTAAACGAGACTTACAAGGAAGAGCAGAACTGGGAGGGCCGGAGCTCAGCCAGGCCCGCGGGCGAGACCGGCTGGAGTGGCTTCCACTGGCGCCCGGTGCACCCGGCTTGTCGTCCGCGTTCTCCACTGCTCGGCTGGAAGCGAGAGCAGAGAGGGGCACTTCAACCTGGGCGTGCACCACAGGGCCTGTTCCCACAGGCTCTGCCCTCCGGGGACCTGGCAGCTCTGGGCGCGGGAGTGGGGGTGGGCGAGGCGCGAGGACAGTGGGGCCAGCGCTGTGCACAGGTTCTAAGTCATAAGGCAAATGAGTTTCAGCCGCAGCTGTGGCTCCTCCTAATCACCTTTGGCTATCAGACGGCTTCACCGCAGATGAAAGGACAAAAGGGTCAGTGGAGATGCTAGACATTTCACGAATTCTCGCCACTCAAGCCAGGCAGAGCGGCGCTCACGGTGTAGGCGGCACAGAACGCAGGAGCCCGCGCCCTTCAGCATCGTTCCCACACCAGGACCGGGCCTGGCGGAAGCCTCTCTCCAGGTTCTCCACGCGAGGCGGAGAGCGCTGCGGGCCCGCGCACCTGCACCTGTGGGAGGGGCCGGCCCCGCCCTCCGCTGGAGAGTGCGCCTTCACAGCCCTCACGTGACCCTCCTCACTGCAACCAGCGCCCCCTCCAAAGAGGCGCGGCCGCCCAGTCGCCTCCTGCAGACGGTGCCAGGGGAGCCGTGGGCCAAGGGGGACAGTGGGCCAGGGGGACAGTGGAGGAGCGTCAGTAGAGGGGCAGCGGGCAGGTGGAGCCTCTGTGGGGTGTGGGCGCGCCCAGCACGTGGCTCTCCGCCCGGCCAGCTGCAGCACTACGTCTGGACTTGGCCACGCGGGCCTGAGCCCTGCACGGCCTCCACCGGCTTCTGCTGGAGTGACCTTGGGGGCCAGATCCCCAAATTCGTTTTAGGAATGAGTTGTGCAGGTTTCCTGAGTACTGTAGATTCAGCGGGATGGTGAGATCTTAAAAACACCCTGTCGATGTGGAAATGCCCACAGGAGCACGGCCAGGGTTCTCCCATGGCCGGACGGTCAGCGCCTGTGCGCGCTCGTGCACGTGTGCGTGCATGCGCACACATCCCCCGCCCAGCGTGGCCAGATGAACGTCCACACACAAAACCAGCTGCATTTTTACGCACAATCAGTGACCAACGCGAAAGGAAACTAGGAAAACAGCCCCATTTACAGTAACGTGAGGAGTCTGCGCCGGCGCTGCAGGGCCCGCTCCCCCGCTGGACCACGCAGCCCTGCAGGGCTCCCGACCCCACCCTCCTGGCCAGCGTCAGCTGTTTGAGGCACAGAGCCTCAGGGGTAACAGACACCCTTTAATGCTTCGCTTTTTGAGGTGAAAAACGTCAGGGTTCACAAACCAATGTGAGGGGTTCCAGGCTGGCCCCAGGGAAGGACCCCATGAGCAGCCGGGGTAACAAAGCCTCTTTCAAAGGAGCCACTTTACGCGGAGGGATCTTTGTTTGAGACTGGATCCCGCACGCGCCGCTCGGCTTCTCCGCTACCGGGGCGGACGGACGCCCACGCGCACCTCCACCGGCTCGTGGAGTCTCGAGGGCGCATTCACGTCAGCCTCACACGTGGGCTTGCAAGTCGCCATGGCAACCGCCTCCTCTCACGGCTCGTGCCGCCTGCTCGTGCTGCCTTTACAGCTCCTGCCGCGGGTCCAGCCTGGCCTTCCGGTGGGGCTTAAATCCGTGCCTCACCGTCCCACCTCCTGACACTTTCCTGACCAAGAGCACGAGGGGGGCTTCGGCCCCTCGGCCTGGGCAGCCAGATGACCACAGCTGCGGGTCCTGTGTTCCGGGACCCTGCTATTGGGGTCTCGGTGTCGGGACCCCAGTGTTGAGGGAGGCATGGCATGTCCAGGCCCGGGGATGGTGCTGGCCTAGTTTACTAGCTGCTCTTGTTGCCGTTGGCTCTGGACTTAATGCTGGAGTGGGGTGAAAGCAGGGGGAGCCAGGACACCTGGCAGGAGGGCGCACGGCCCCTTCCTGAGAACAGGCTCGGGAAGCACCAGCTCCTGCGTGCATGGGCTCGTGCGGGGGCAGCACACATGCGGGCACCTCGGACACTTCGGGCCAGCTCACCCCGGAGGGGGGTGTCCCGCGGTTTGCGCAGCTGGAGGGTGTGAGGGCCCCGGCCAGGTAGAGGTAGGGGGGCCGGCAGGGCCAGCAGCGGGTGAGCAGCCACGGCCCTGCCCACACAGAGATGGCCAGTCCTGGGCTCCTTGGGGGGAACATGGACATTTCAGCCAAGAGAATAAAGGAAAACCACAAGGTGAAAACCCACTATCTGCACGGGCCACAAGGCGCCCAGAGACCCCAGACCTGGCGCGTGGCTGGGCGCAGGCCAAGGGGTGGTCTCCAAGGCCATCCTGTGCCACCACCCCCATCCTTGGGAAGTCCTGGCTTTCATGAGGGAGAAACTGATGTGCCCTTTCACTTTGAAATGCCCTTGGACACAGACTGCCGGACTGGCCCTGTCCCCTAGACCGTCCGGGGTCCGCTCTGAGCCAGTGAGGGGAGAAGGGCTTTGTCCTCGGTGATGCGCTTGTTAGGGAGAAGAGCTGGGGCTTCCCTTGGGGGCAACCAGCAGAGAGGCTGGAGAGGCCGGAGCTGCCCACGGGGCCTCGGCGCTCAGAAACACCCACCCAGAGCTGCAGGAGCCCCCGGCCCCACAGGGCAAGGCCGGTCCAGGCGGCCGCGGGTGCCGGCTGCCCGGCAAGCCCACTGCCCTTTGTACACGTATGCCTCCCCTCGAGGCCGCTGGTCCGGTCCGGTCCACAGGCCAGGGCCATCTGCCCAGCTCCCTGTGCCTTGGGAGCCTTCTCTGAGCCCCACGATGGCCTGTTGGGTCTCACAGTCCCCACCTGGACCTGCTCCCCACTCTCCTGGGCTGGGGGCCGAGCCAGCCTGAGAGATGGCAGCTGGGCCACGCAGGAGTCTTCCCAGCACTAGCAGGGCCCGGCCCACGGAGACTTACCTGCTTCCCAACATGTGTCTGGGGCGCAGGAGCCGCCGGTGGGCCCCGCCAAGCACGGGGCCGTGGGCCATGAGTGCCGCTGCTGGGGGCCGTGCCCAGACGCCCCGGGCAGCCTCCTGGACGCTGGGGCAGGTGGGGCCCTCAGGTGTGGGTTGCTAGATGCTGGAGACATGAGGGCCGACTCGCTGCCCTCTGGTGACAGCGGCCTTGCCCACCATGCAAAGTCGGACAGTGGTCAGTTTGGGCCCTAGAGGAACGTGCCAGACCCGCCAAGGTGCTTTCAAATCAGCAGGGGGCAGGAAGCCGCTCTCCTGGGGGCAAGGGCCGCGCCCGGGGGTGACCGGGAGCGCCAGGCCGTTGACTGGCCAGGCTGACTGGTTGTCTCGCAACCATCCCAGACCGGGTAGGAGGTTCATCATCGGTTCAAGCAGTTTCTTTGTCTTCGCCGCTGTCGTGCTATCCTTCACACTCCACCGCACCACACCACCAGGAGGCTCTCACTCTTAGGATTGGCGTTTTTATACTCTGGGGTGTGACATGCAGACCCTGCACTCAGGCCAACCCTGTGCACACGCACACGGGTCGGGGATCCGTGGATACAAGCTCCCCATGTGGCCTCTCTTGGGTCCCCTCTTTGGCTATGGGCTCAACCACAAGCCACGTTCCTTTCCCGTCCCCCTAGGACAGTTCCTCAGCTCCTCACCCTCACTCAACAACAAGTGGGGCATCACCTATAGGTGATTTTAAGAAACTCACCGGCCTTCTTTAACAAACAGGCTGCTTACCAGCCACTTTGGGTTTCCCCAACTTAGTGCCAGCTTTTGCCTTCTCTAGGCTTTTTCAGGCTGCTTTCAGCCATCAAGGCCCACTGGCCATGCCTCTATTCTCATGTCCTGGGATGTACAAACAATCATCCACTCCCAGGGCCCCATAAACATAACCTGCCAAATTTTCCCAGTCTTCTGGCGGGATTGTCAGTCCAAGTTCGTTAGTCCTTTCCTTGTGTCAGCAGTGGGCGAGCTCTGAATCATGGTCCTCTTTCGGTCTGCTGCCTCAGGGGTCCTAGGCTGGTCCTCGCAGGTGTCTCTCCACTTGAGGTCTTGTCCCGCAGATCCTGGACCTTGTCCACCTCCTGCACTCCTGCAGCATCTCTTGCTCTTCCTGCAGTGTCCTGGTCTTCAGCCACCTCCTGTGCTGCCATTGTTCTGCCAATGTTACATGTTCATGGCCTGCCACCTCTCAGTCCCTCCTGCAGTCTTCTTAGGGCTCTGCACCTGTCTGCATCGAACCATCCTGCCAACTACACCAATTGTAGCGGCAGGAAGGCACCCAGAGCAAGTTCGGGATGGTTCTGGGCAGACGGGTCAAGGAAAGGAGTCTTGGAGCTCTCGGTGGCTTTTCATGGTTTTATTAGTAGAGGTGGCCAGGTACATGGCAGGCATGGGTGCCGGGGGCCCAGGAGACTGGCAGGCCTCCTAGCCCCAGCGCATCTCACCCTCTCGGCTGCTTTCTACTGCTGCTGCTCGTGGGTGCTCTCGGTCCTGTTGGTTCTGGCATCCTCATGACGTCACCCATTTAAGCCCGTGTCAAACTCAGGTGTGCTCACTCGCGCATGCCCAACCTGGAATGTGCTCAGCACTGCAGGTGTCCATCATCAGTGGTGGGAGGGTGGAAAGACCTGATTTCTCTAACCCTGCACTGGCCAACACAGAGCTGATCCGGCATGCGTGGATGAGACCGGAACAGCGGTGGGTCTGGGGTCTGGTCACCTGCCCCCTCTCCTGGTTGTCCTACCAGTGGAAAGCCAGGCCATGTTAGTGCCCCGTGCCCACACTGAGCAGCGCGCGCCATCTCCTGCGCGTGCACCTGGCCAAGCAGCAGCAATTGCGGGGGGGTGAGGACCACGGGCGCGCCGGAGACGCACCTAGGCGGGGCCTCCACCGGCGCGCAACGGTCCTCATCACTGGGGCCACCGGACACGAAATGCTTCCTTCACCGTGTGCGCCTCCGCACGTGCGCTGTGCGGACAGCCTCACGGGGCCACGCCGCCGCAGGCAGATGACATGAGAAGACTGCTGCGGAAGCCCTGACGCCTGACCCCTCAGACCTCACCCCCCGGCGCCCTCCGCCCCCTTACCCGGAGCCCTCCCCTCCTTCGCCGCACCTCGCTGGCCCCCTGCTCTAGTCCCTGTGGTGAGGCAGGGCTGTGTGTCCGGGCCCACGCTGGAGCCCCAGGGCTTCCGGCCACGTCCTCCTCTCTGAGGAACCGGCGTGAAGTCGCTGCCCTGTTTCTCCCTGCAGGGGTGCGTCCAGTGGCCTGCAGTCCGCCCCTCGTCCCTCGGATTGTCTCTGCAGGGAGCTTGTCAGAAGTGCCCGCAGCCCGCTGCCCCGCCCCTCGACAACCCGCAGCAGCCTCTTGGCGGTGGCCCACGACGCCCCTCAGAGCCGAGGTGCCGAGCGAGGTCAGCGGACCGCATCGCCCCATGCGGGCGCGCCTGACCGCCAGTCACTCGTGCACAAACACTGGCTGTTAAAAATTTTATTAGAATAGAAAAAAATACAGAGAGATGACCGTAGGACACACACAGGAGTTAAGATCATCTTTAAACTTTTCAATATGAAACAAGAAACATCTCATGGAGACAATCCCCAACAGTGTCCCCTACTCCGCACTCCCGGCCCTGCCCCCTAGATGGCCGCGCCTCTCTGGCCTCGCCCCTCCTGTGGCGAGTACGACTCCCCACCACCTTGGGCGACAGCAGAATTGTGCCAGGTTTTGATCTTTTTGATCTCCAACCTGCTGGTTTCAAATTCTAACATCTTTACAACGAAAGCCAAGTCCTGCAAAGTGTGGGTTTGGTGGGAAAGAGTAAAACTCTGATGTACCAGGCCCGGTGCTCCCACCCGCCAGCCAGGTGATGGCCTCGGCCTGACCACGGGAGAGGTGGCCTGGCGCCTGGCCAAGTCCAGGGGGAGCCGGCTGGCCTGGAGGGCAGGGCTGCACCAGACCACTCCGGAGCGGCTGCCCAGCAGGGGCTCAGGCCAGTGCTGTGGGTGGCTGAGCCGGGCTGGCCCCCAGGTCAGGGGCTTCTTCTGCTTCTTTTAATAAACCTGAAACTTGATCACGGCTGTGAACAAAATCCCTTCTTGATTAAAAAAGTCTGAGGAAGATAAAACACCATAATTTCCACTTTATGACTGAATCAACTATAAAATGTCACCGAACAGAGCATGTGACCTAAGTGGCTGTGGGTATGCTCACAGGGCTACCAGACCCTTAGACCTGGCTGGCCCAGGCTGCTCCCCACCCCAGGGTCGTCTGGGGTGTCAGGTGAGTCCCCAGCGCCTCCGCCTCTGGGGGAGCCCTGGGCTCAGGGTCTCTGGCCTCAGCACGGTTCCCCGACGCATTTCCAAAACGCTGCCACAGGGGGAGACAGCATCTGGATCAACGAGCTTTTCCAAATGAAAAAGGACAACAAACGTGTGTGCATGCCTGTGTGCGTATGCCTGAGTGTGCGCACCTGTGCATGCACACCTGGGAAGGTGCACACCTTTATCCAGATGCAGTGCTGGAAATAAAAACTTAAGAACATCTATCAAAAGTCCAAAGTATGTAACATGTAAATTCCTTTGGTTTATCAAGTAAATATTAAGGCATTTCAGATCCCCCTAAAAAGGGTTTACTGCTTTCTTAAGTTATATTCCTTTTACCTACGTAGAAAGATAAAAATAGAGTTGAGAAAGAAACATGCATAATCATTGCATTTCACGAAAGCACTTTTTTTGCAACCACGAAGTTTCTAGTACACGACGAAGGACCGGTCTCTCCACAGGGCGTCGGCCAGCAGCAGCAACAGCAGCAGCAGGGCGGGCTGGCACCTGGCCATGGGGTGCACGCGGGCGGTGGGGGGCGCGCAGCCCCGGGCGTGTGGACCTGCAGAGACAGGCAGTTCAGGGGTGTGGGGCTAGAACTGCCTGTTGTTTCCCCCTTGTTCTGTTAACCAGAGGAGCACATATTGATTACCAAAAGCATCTATAAAAAACATTCTTCAAATGATTGCAGGCTTTGTTTGTCTCTTATTTAACTTTAATTGAAGTTGGGAAAACAACTTTATCATTTTGAAAACAATTGTACACACTACAGGCAATTTGGAGATAATCCCATACTTTAATTAAAGCTTCTTTGGATGAGAGTTTGGAAAATCTGTTTGTTTGTTTTAAGCACCTCTAGGTAAAGAGATCTTGATTAATACAGAGGAGTATCTCGGAAAGCACTCAGTCTCGTTGCCCCGGCGACGCCTCCCGCAGGCTCAGTGGGGAGACCGAGGGTGGTGGGCCGGGCCCTGACTGCCCGCTGCCCCCCTGCACCGCACTGGGCCAGCACAGGTGGGCACGTGGCTGCGGTGAGCAGGAGGCCGGCTGCTTCGCCCTGCAGACGCGCAACTTCGCTTCTGAAATGTCCGGGCTGGAGCAGAGGGCCCTACGCCCGTGCGGCTCCAGCCTGCTGGCTGTCCACGTCCACTCTGCGTCCATCACTGCTCAGGACCCGGCCAAGTGGACAAGGCCAGCGGGCTGTGCCGGGTCTGGGCAGGCACCACACTTTCCAGGGCACGCCCGCACCCCCGCGTGAGAGGAAGGGCGGGGCTGCCGCCACCGCGCATGGGCATCCAGCGCCTGGCAAGAGCACCAGGGATGCGCGCAAGCACCAGGGATGCGCGCGAGCACCAGGGATGCGCGCGAGCACCAGGGACGCGCGCGAGCACCAGGGATGCGCACGAGGCGGGCTCCACAGGAAGCTCCTTTGGGCGCCTGCTGGGGCCTCCCACTCAGCACACGCCCCTCGGGCCGCTCAGAATCACTCACTTATTTTTGGTTTGGCAAGTTTTGATCAGAACGACGTCCATCATTCTGCTCTTTAAGGCGTCCACACGGTTCACCCGAAACATCCAGACGCAACCACTGGACCGGAAGGCGGCACGGTCGCCCCTGCCTAGCCGGGCTCGGGTTCTGCCTGGGACTCCGGGCCCCCCCAGGGCCAGCCCAGCCCTGCACCCCTGCGCCCCGCCGCGCTCACCGCTGACTCTGGGGATCCGGACCTGGCCGCTGCTGGCGCCGTCGCCGCCGGCCGTGCTGGCCTTCACCTCCACCAGGCAGTCCTCCCGCAGCGGCAGCAGCAGCTCCGCCCGCGTCTCGTTGGTGCTCAGCACCTGCGCGCGGCTCTGGCTGCTGGTCCTGTAGAAGACCTAGGGCCGGCGGACACGCGGTCTCTGTGCTGTGCCGGGCGGCCCTGTCCAGTCCGGCCGGCCGCAGCTCCTCCATGGAGGCCGCGGGGCCCGGCCCTCCCCAGGGTGGCGGCTGCGCGTGGTCGCGGGGAGCGCGGCCCCCCACACCCAGCCGGCCAGCGCCCACGTTCCTTCCACGCGAGCGGAACCAGGTCCGTAGGCCAGCGCCCAAGCAGCACCTGCCCACGAGAAGCCGCGACCGTGGCCGCTCCGCTCGCGCAAACCACAAGCCCAGAGCCCCACGCCCCACTCGCCTTGTAGCCGGTCACCTCCGACTCGTTCTCCGCGGCGGTCACCCGCTCCCAGCGCAGCAGCACCTTCCGGTCGGTGGTGTTCCAGGCCACGTTCCCCGGGGGCCGGCTGGGGGCTTGAGACCAGAGGCAGATTTCAGCCGGGACTGGGCTGCCCCGAGGGCCAGGGGGCTGAGGGCGGCGGGGCGGGGCGGGAGGCCCGGTGGGTCCGGGGTCACAGGGCGGGACAGAAGGGGGTCCGCCGTCATAAGGCGGGCCGGAGGGCCGGGTGGGCGTGCCTGAGGTCAAAGGGCGGGAGGGCGGTTCGGGGTCGCGGGGCGGGAGGACGGGTCCGGGGTCATAAGGCAGGGCTGGAGGGTCGAGTGGGCGTGTCCGGGGTCATAGGGCGGGGCGGGCGAGTGGGCGTGCCTGGGGTCAAAGGGCGGATCCGGGGTCGCGGGGCGGGGCGCGAGGACGGGTCGGGGTCATTAGGCAGGGCTGGAGGGTCGAGTGGGCGGGTCCGGGGTCATAGGGTGGGCCGGGTGGCAGGTCCCGGGGCCGCGGGGCAGGGCTGGGCCGGGGGGAAGGGGGATGGGGGAGGAGGACAAGGGAGGGGTCCGAGGACCCGGGTCTGGAGGGCTGGGGCCTGTTGGGGGCCAGAGCTGAGGACGCAGGGGTGAGCGGGCCTGAGGGCTAAGTCCCGAGCCAGTGCGCGGAGAGCTGGGATGGGGGAAGGAGGGTGCGCTCTGGGCCTGGTCAGGGACCTCAAGGCGATCGAACTTGGTTTCAGAAACAGTCGGCTTGGGGCCCTTCAGGCAGTTCCCAGAGCAGGAACCACCGCTGGACATTCAGCTAGCAAAGCTGTGTCTGCTCTGCTCTGTCCTCTCCGACATAAAGTTCCCGCGCTTCCTGCAAGAAGCGCCTGCAGCCTCATCGGCCCTCGCAGCAGGCAGTGTCCGCTCTCGCGCACGGAGAGGAGCAGACCGGCCGCAGACAACTTGGAGCTGGCGACTCAGCCCGATTGAGCATTTGAGCATCAAAAATCAAGTGCTCGGCGGAGCCTGCGCAGAAGGGGGGGCCCTCACACTCGCTCCAGCCAGCTGCTGCTGCCCTGCACTGACCAGGTGCCGGTCTCCCCAGGTCAAGAGTCAGGATGACTCTTAAAAGCTGCCAGTAACGAGATTAGAAGTAGCATTTACAGATTCTGTTCACTGCAGCACCCTTTATAGCAGCCAGGAGCTGCACCCAGCCCACGTGCCCAGGACAGAGGGTGGATGGAGAGGGTGTGGTACACGCCCGGGAGTACTACTCAGCCATGAAAAAGGCAAAGCCCTGCCACTGTGACTCCAGGATGGACCTGCCGGGTTCTGCTGAGAGGCAGGTCCGACTGAGACAGACAGCAGCCGGTGGTTTCCCGGCAACGGAGTGTATCCAGGAAAGAAACATGAGCCAAGTAAGACAAAGATTAACACTTAAACTTTAAGACTGAATTAGTCTTTACCAGAAGGGGAGGGGAAGGGGCTGGGTAAATCAGATGAAAAACAAAAAAAGTGTCAGTTGTAGGACAGAATTGGGTCTTATCAGTTACTGCAGTACACGCTCCCGTTCATTTTTAATCACAGCCCCCCACCCTCCATGGCACAAGGGGTTAAGCATTGCACAGTGAAGCACCTGCAGCCACTGCAGCATGAGTTCGATCCCGGGCTAGGGAGGGGACCCACAGGTACCACAGACTTATGCTTCCCCGCTGCTCCCCTCGGCAGTGTGCTTCAGTGAATCCACCTGTTCTCCTCCCCACTCTGTCTCTTGTGAATTATCTTACCCCCCATAACCCTGGCCTGTACCCCAGCTCTGTATGCATAGATAAATAAACCTTTAAAAATTTCTTTAATTCCAGAAATATGTAATTTTATGATGCAATGTTACTTCAATAAAAGAATTTAACACCAAAAATGGTTTTATTTTGTTGCCTTTGAAAAACTGGGGGCCTTCAAAAAAATAAAGTGTTTAAAAACAATACATCCTTTGCATGCACTCCTGGACGACTAGATTGCAGGAGTTTCTGCTCAGGGCAAGGCCCAGTGGTCAGCAGACCACCCCTGCATGGCAGAGTGCAGCTTCCGGAGCATTCCCAGTGGCACAGTGTTCTGGCAGCCCACCCACGTCAGTGAGGACCAGAGTCCCAGCAAACACCGGTGTTCAACAAGACAGACACTCGACTCGCAAGGGGGCAGGAGCAGATGGCACAAGGCATTCTGCATGTGGACACTGGCCCGCACTTGCTCCGTGACCTCAGATGGTCAGTGACTGGTGCCTGCCTCGGGGTTCTCACCTGACCCCAGTCGGGGACGGCTGAAGAGCCAGCAGAGAACACAGGACACATCGGGCAGGCTGGAGACTGCCTCGTGGTGGCCACCAGAGCCCCATCCTGCAGTCCGAGCACCCGAGTGGGCACACGCTGCCTCTAAGTGGAAAGAGGCTTTGCTGCCTCTGACAGCTGCACCTCGCTCACTGCAGAGCCCCGCCAGCCCCGCTGACTCACGCCAATCTCTCCCCGCGTCGGTCACACCAGTTCACTGAATTCTGACTCCAAGTCACACTTGTCTGCAATCATCATCTCCTAGCCAGCAGTCTCATCCACTAAGTCAGAGGAACAGCCAAACTACTTTGCACATATTTTTGCAACCAGTTTCTGATTGGTGCCGAGCTTTGAATATATAAATACTGATGTATATTTAAATGTTACTAATTCAGAATTGTTACTGGGAATACCAAGCACAGGGAGTGATCGAATACAGAATATCTTCCTTAAGTGTTCCCAAACCCACATGCTTCCCAGCCTGGTCCCGGGTAAGTTATGACCCAGAGCTTGGCCAGGCCTTCCCTCACCGCTAGTGAAGGAGCACAGTCAGCTGACCAGCTAGCCGGTTTCTGGCAGCTGTGCACTGCCAGAGGGTGCAACGGCCGCTGCTGAGCGTTTCTGAAGCCGAGCGAGCTGGCAGCCAAACGCTTTCGTATAGAAAATGCAAAGATGAATATGCATGTTTCCATAAACCACACTGGGGAGTGAAAATCTGAAACAGTAGAATTATGCTTCATATATATAGAGATATATACTTCAACTTATTCACAACACTAATCATATTATTAGTTTTGTGTTATTGATGGTCTTAGGATGTTTAGGCAGGAAATACAGGTTCTAGGAATTATGTGTGGAAACAGAAACGTATTAGTGACATTGGTAGTTATGCAAAGTAACGGCCCCAGCCCCACGCCAAGCCATCAGAGCACATTTTCACGGAGTTAGTAAGTCATGAATATAAATGAAAAGAACAGCTTTCTGTAAGTAAGAGTGTGTGGCACCGGGCCTCCCTGGTGGCATAAGGGGTTGAGCACCGCACTGTGAAGCTTCTGCAGCACAGCAGTGTGAGCTGGATCCCCAGCCAGGGAGGGGACCCACAGGGTGCAACAGACCTCTCCTGCCTCCCCGCTGCTCCCCCAGCAGTGTGCTTCAGTGCATCTGCCTGTTCTGCTCCCCACTCTGGCTCTAGTGGGTCCACTCACCTCCCCCCCACCTCTGGCTGTACCCCAGCTCCTGTATGCACAAACATAAAAAATCTTAAAAAAAGAAGAGAAGAGTGTGCAGCACTGACTGAGTTCCTCCCCCACCTTAGGAAGCCTGCAGCAGAAGGCCGAGGCCTCGGTACAGACACCCTCTCGGGCACCGCTGTGCGACAGTGCCGAGCCCAGCGGTGGGGCCGTGAAGAGGCAGCACGCACGGGCAGCAGGCACCCATGCCGTGGGGCCCAGGGCTCTGTGGCTTTCCTGACCCTGACTACAGCCACGTCGGGGGACCCCGCCAGGGCGTGTGCACCGCCCCTGGGTGCCCGGCTCTACGGCGACGCGGAGGTCAGAGTTTTATCACAGCCGCGAGGACTGCAGTCTCCTGGCTGCGACCTCTTAACGTGACCTGCAACTTCTGAGTGGTATCTCGAGGAAAGGGACCAAGACCACCTGGCTCTCTGCACTGACTTGGGCGACCCTCGCTGAGCAAGAACCCCGGAACAAAAGGCCTGACCACCTGGGCCGGCTCGGCTGGCCACACGTAAGAGGCACGTGGACAGACCTGCTGGACGCCCAGCAGCACTGCTCCTTGAGGCACCGTGTGGGCGCGCGGTTTCTGGGGGGGCAGAGGCCTCGCGCTGACGGCTGTGCGGGCTCCCCGGGACGCGGGCTCCCTGCCGGCCGACCGTGGAGGGGGCCGTCCTGGGTGTGACCTCGCGCCTCGCTGGTCAGAGCCAGGCCATACGTACGGGTCTTCTGGGTGGTGGCGTTGACCGCGGCGCTGAAGGGGCCGGGGCCGGCGCTGTTGTAGGCGCGCACGCTGGCGTGGTAGGCCCGCTGGCTCCGCAGGCCGCGCAGCCTGGCGGCCGTCTCGTCTCCCGCCACCTGCACCTGGCCGGAGGAGTCCTCCTCTCCATCAGCCCAGTACCGCACCTGGCGGCAGAGATGCAGAGCTGACGTGCAGCGCGGGCCCTCCCAGGAGCGGGGCGTCTGCCCCCCGGCGCAGTCCCTGCGGCGTCTCTCAGGTCCCGTGGGTGCCATGCACCACCCAGGCTGTGGCCACAGAGCGAGAGGCCCAGATAGGCAGCAGATGGCGGACAGAAAGGCCGCCCAGGGGAGCGCTGGCCCGGCATACGGGACGTGGCTCGGCAGGTCGGGGCGGCGGCTCCCGCCTCGGCCTGATGCCCAGCCGCGGCCAGCCTCCCGGAAGCCCAGCCCCGGGCGGTTCTGCCACTGGCTGCTTCATCCTCCCGCTGTCCAGCCACATCTGAGTCCTACGACATCTTTGATGGCACCGGGGGCCTTTCTCGGGCCTCGCAGCAGTGGACAGAGGAGCCGGAGCGGCCTCTCCTCATGGCACAGGTCTGCACGGCTCGGGGGTGGACGCAGCTCTCTGTGGACCCTGAGCAGAGGCCTGGGCAGGAAGTGGCCCCCACGGTGGCAGGCAGGTGAGGGCCTGACCAGATCCTGCTAGCCAGCAGTGCCCACTCTCAGCCAGCCTCTGCTCCAGACACAGTGACCCCACCCCTGTGGCCGCCCTCACCTGGCCAACCCCAGAGACGCTAAGGAGCCCCAGAGAGGCCCCTGCATGCCCCCAGGCGAGGGTCCCCTCCCCCAGCCCCACGCCGCAGCCCTGCCACGCCTCAGGCTCGCGGGCCAGGAGTGTGGCCCCCACAGCCGACGGAGCACGGACACTTCCCGCCCGCCCAAAGCCTGGCCCTTCTCTGTGGGCCTCCTGCTGAATGCTGGTCAGCTGAGTCAGTGCTACGCCCACCCCAGCACCCCAGCCCGCCCACGTGGGATGAGGTCACTGCCGCCCGGCCACCTGGACCCCAGGGGTTCCCAGAGGTGGCCACCTGGGCCTCACAGGCCAGCCTGAGCCAGGCGGCAGACCCTGCTGGCACCCCCTCCCGCTGGCCAAGCACCACGCTGATCTGGGTGGTCACCTGGTAGCCCAGCAGACGCCCGTTGCCCGGCTCCCACGGGGCGGGAGCCCAAGAGACCTGGATCTCAGAGGAGGACAGGCTGCTGGCTGAGACCCGCTCCGGCGCGGCCGTGGGCTCTGGGGACAGAGGAAGCGCGGCCGTCACGTGCTGCTCAGCGTCAAGGCTCTGGGCGCGTGCACCCCACTTGGGAACACAGTGGACGCTGCAGAACCCCTGAGCACGCCTCCCTGCGGGACAACCTCTGAGTCCTCGGCGGCTGCCGGCTGCCCTCTTGGCTCCTGGTTCTCTCCTTTTGCCTTCTCCCCACTCACCCTTCTCTCCCCGTCACCCCACAGTGGCTGCTGGGGACCCCCACGCCCGCAGCCGTGGGCTCGGTCTCGCAGAGCCAGTCTTGTGGCAGCCAGGGCGGCCAGGCCTTGCTGCGGGCCACCCAGGGAGCCACGTGCAGTCCACCCAGGCCCGCCCTCCAGGGCCCATGGGAGCCTGGGTCTCCGGGGACAGGACAGAGGCCCACAGCTGACTGCCCCTCGGCCTGTGCCAAGGCCCGCCAAAACCTCGGCGACACAGGTGTCCAGGAGGACGGGCTGGGCAGGAGGCTGACAGGTGGCTGCTGACCTCCCTCCTCGTCAGGGTGCTGGTGGCCAGT
Source organism: Galemys pyrenaicus (assembly GCA_019455555.1). Classification (NCBI taxonomy): domain Eukaryota; kingdom Metazoa; phylum Chordata; class Mammalia; order Eulipotyphla; family Talpidae; genus Galemys; species Galemys pyrenaicus. Next base: position 149,987 of record JAGFMF010011663.1, read on the forward strand.
GTCCTGGCCCCGACTGGCCACCTGTCCCCAGGCGCTGCCCTGCGCAGTGAGAACCTGGGCCGCTGGGGGCCGTGGGGGGGCTTTGCGGAGGCCACCGCCCCCAGTGCGACCTCCGGGGCAGGTCTCAGCGTGGCTGCTCCTCCCGGCCTCCAGGGGGCGCAGGACCGGCGGGGGCGCTTGGACGAGCAGGAGTCGGCTGGGGCAGCAAGGCAGGTCAGGCTGGAGGGCGGCCCGGGGGCTGCAGACCGCGCACGTGTCCAGGAGCCCAGGTTGCGCCGGCGCCCCCCGCCTGGCTCAGCCACCCGGGCTGCAGAGAGCACCGTCCAGCCGGCGGGAGAGGCCGGCTCTGCCCCGCAGGCAGTGCGGACATGCCCGCCCCTCCCCCCGCAGACTCCCGGTACGGGCGCGGGGCGCCAGCTCACCCTCCTCGGCCGAGAGGACCACGCGCACTGGGCTGAAGGGGCCCTCGCCCCGGCGGTTGTAGACGCCCACGCGGACCTCGTAGGGCGAGACCGGCAGGATGCTCTCGTTCCTGAAGACGTAGCGCGGCGCGTCGGGGGCCGGGACCACCGCCTGGATCCAGGTGGGGGCGCCCAGGGGCCGGAAGGCCACCACGTAGCCAAAGCCCTGGCCGTTCCGCAGCTCCTCCGGGACGGGCTGCAGGGGAGGGTGCGGTCAGCGCAGCTCGGACAGAGCCGCAGCGGCGCGCAGACAAGGGCCGGGCCGGTCGCACCGCCCGCGGGCACACCACCCTAGCCAGCAGGGCAGCGGACAGACGACCACGCGCAGCCTCCTCGAGGCCGTCTATGCCCTCGTAAGAGGACGCGTCCAGCAGCGTGTCCCTCCTGCCCGGCGCTGACGTCACGGGACCGGCCCTGGGGCATGTCCAGGGGCCCCGAGGGCGGCAGCAGGTGCTCCGTGTCGTCAGCGTCTCTCGTGACAAGATACTGGTGCCTCTGGCTTAAAGCGAGGCCAGGGATGCTGGGGTGGGGGTGGGGGACACGGTCAGCACGGGACACGGTTGGGGGGGTTCAGAGGGGCACACTGTTGGGGGGCCAGTCAAGGGGGCATGGTCAGAAGGGGGCAGGATCAGGGGCCCAGCTGCTGGACAGCATGAAGGTGTTGGAGCATCAACAGCAGGCCGGACCCTCGCCAGGTGCCCGCACCCCCACCCCCTAGCCAGCTCTACACCGCACAGGGCCAGGGCCAGGGCCGTCAGGGGCGGCAGCTGCTCGCGGGCACATGCGGACACTCTGCCCGCTCTGGGCTCCCCGTGGTGCCCGCCGGGCCTGGCCCAGACACTCACGTCCCAGGTTATCACGAGCTCGGACCGGCCACCGCCGCCCCCGCCGACGTCCGCAGGAGGCACCGCTGGAGCTGCGTGGTCAGAGACAGAGCCTAGTCCCGGCGGCCAGCTGCGGAGACTGGACGTCACTGCCAGCAGTGTGGCCTGGTGTGCTGTGCATGCACATGTGTGCGTGCGTGTCTGGGGAGCTTGCCCAACAGTTTACATTTGCGTGAAATTTATCAAAGATCAACTCTGGAACAGTAAGAAAAGCGTCCAGGAAGACGTTCACGGGCGATGACAGCCGCGGACATTTGGCCTGTGCTGGTCAGGCGCAGCCGCTTTCCCCCCTCCCGGGGAAGGGGTGGACATGGACTCCGCTTCACTCTGGGGGCCGTGCCCAGGCCCAGCCTCGCCCCTTGCCTGCACCCCAGGCCCTCTTCACCCAAGCCCTGGCCCCTCCCCTCTCCATGCCGGCCCTACCAGCACGGAGCAAGCCACATACTCCCGCTCATTGTCTGGCCTCGCCAGGGCAGGCTCAGCCCAGTAGATGCTACGCCCCTGGGGAGGGGCTAAGGGCGGAGCCGCGCGGACCCCACGCCCCTCTCACGGTGCCGCACAGCCCGAGACCCTCCCATCCCGGTGGGCCGGCACGCACGGGCCTGGGCCCGGGCCTTCTGTGTCAAAGCTGTTCTGGGCTCCATGGCGGGCACCCGCACAGGCCTTCGTTCCCAGCCGCTGCTGGAGGCTGGGCGCTGCAGAAACACCCTGCAGCTGGGGGTCCCCACAGGGGCAATGCAGCAGCAACTCAAGTCCATGCACGAGGGTCGGGGCAGCCGGCTCCCCTCGGTCACGGCTGGGTCCGGCTGCCAAAAGCCGCACTGCTTCCCATGGCCAAGGCCTCCCGCTAACAGGGCGACCGCCAGACAAGTCGTGTCCACACCCCAGGCATTGACCGGCCGCGGACAGGGCCCCTGAGCGCCAGGGTGCCGCAGGATCGACCCCGGGGGGCTGGAGCTGCCGGAAGCAAGAGGCCCGGAACCCTGCCGCCCATACTCAGGAAACAGAAGCACTAACCTGCCTCTTCGGTTCTTACTTTTTCTGAGGGTGCACTGGGCTCTCCGCCTCCGATTTTGTTACTTGCTACAACCCGAAATTCGTACTCCACCCAGGGGCTCAAGCCGACCACAGTGGCCGTGCGAGTGTCCCCGCCGACGACCTCGGGCACTGCGGAGGAGCGCGGAGTGAGTGCGGCCCGGAGCCCGCCCGCGCCCGCGGGGGCCGCGCCCACCTGTGGCTGCGGCCTGCCAGCCCACGGAGAACGGAGTCCGGGCCTGCACGGAGTGCGACAGCAGCGGGCTGCGGTTGTCGGCGCCTGCGCCCCAGGACAGCCGCGCCGTCGTGGCTGTGACCTCGCCCACCTGCACGTGTGCTGGAGGCCCGGGCGGTCCTGGGGAGGCAAGGTCGGCAGTGTCAGGGCTTGCCCCGCTCCTCCCCTGCACCACCGGAGGGCCGCCCGGAGCCTCGAGAAAGGCCCTTTGCGCGCGGTAGAGCCAGCGTGACCCCCGCCGCTGGCGTTAAATGGGCAGGCGTTAAATGGGCTCTGGACGCAGGAGTGGCCAACCGCGGCACTCCCTCGCACACTCGGCGCTGCTCACTGCTCCCGAGGTCTCTGCTCAGCAGACCCGCCCCTTCCACACCCCGGCCCTTCCTTGGGTTGGACGCCTTCCCTGACCTGGGGGTCCCCTCTCGGTGGGGGCAATGGAGAGCTGCCTCCTCCTAGCAGGAGCCCGGGCGGCTGGCACCCGCAGCGAGTGAGCACCTCAGGCAGTGGCCAGGCCAGCAGCGCCCTGGAGTCCAGGCTCCTGGACCTTCAGAAGTGGTCCCTGCCCCTGCAGGGCCCTAACTGCCCCACCCCAGCCCCGGGCCGGGCCTGCCCCTGCCCCTCCTCCCCAACAAACTCCACCCCTGAATGAGGACATGCCGCGTGGCACGGGGCTCCAGGGGACCTGGCCGGGAGGGGGGCGCTGCTCTGCACCTCTGGCCGCCGCGGGCCTGGGGTCGGCCCCCCAGGCTGTGTCCGCGGAGGCGCGGTTAGGACGCATGCGCGGAGGCGCCCGTGCCGGCGCTCACCTCGCACGATGAGGTCGGCGGCGGAGGACACGCTGTCCACGCCCGTCCGCGCCACGCACACGTAGCGGCCGCCGTGGCTCAGCTGCACGTCTCGGATCATCAGGTCACCGGACGAGCTCTGTGGAGGGACAGGCATGTCGGGGCGCCTGGGAGACAGCGCCGGACAGAGCTCTGGCCGACACCCTGGGGCAGCCGCTCACAGAGCCAGCGAGCCGACAGCAGGGGCCGCGCGGCGGGCAGCCGGCTCTGCGGGGAAGCAGGCGGCCAGTCTCCCGGGCAGTGCTGGCTTCAAAAGTAAATAAGGGTGGAGATCGCAGAGACGGTCAGCTCTGCCAGCGCCCGGCCGCGCCTCGGCCTCCAGCCTGCGGCGATTATCCGCGGGCGAGGAGGGGTGCGCAGGCAGCTGCTGGGGCATGGGATGGACTCGCGAAGCGCGCGGTGGCTTAGGAGGCCGCACGCTGCTCATTTCTTTCCTGCAGGACCCCGGGGGGGAGGGGGGAGCCCCGCAAAGCAGCAGCAGCAGAGGAGATGAAAACAGCCGCTGCCCGTGCAGAGCCGGCTGCCCGCAGCGCCAGCTAACAGAGCAAGCTCGTCGCTCTGGAGGTCCAGCTGCTGGTGTCTCCTTTCAGAAGGGTGTAAGACCGCACCACACGGCAAACCGCTGCAGTGAAAATGTGGGTTGCAATAAAATTTTTTGGGAAACAAGACCCTCTGGAACCACCGGAAAGGGCGGCTCACTGAAACTCTTGGCCGGGAGAGGCAGAGGCAGAGGGGCCCAGCTCCTCCGCTCAGTCACCCCACCGCCTCCAGGGGGCCGCTGGCCGTCCCTCCCGCTCCGGAGCTGTCCTCTGGCTGTGGCCTGGACCTCCGAATCCTGGGGCAGGCCGAGGCCCGTGCCGGCCACAGCCGGAGAAAAGCCAGAGGCGCCCCCACTGCAGGCCCGCCTGCTGGAGCTGGGCGTCCTTCTCCCCCCCGCTGCCCTCCCCTCGGGCTGTTTGGCAGTCTGTCCCAGGGTCAGCGTCTCATGCGCTGACCTTCACTCTGCCACACTCACAGGAGACCGCTGGCCATGCCCACGGGAGCCCCTCACGCGTGGGGTGCCTGGCAACCAGCCCCCCAGGGCTGGGAGCTGCTGCTCTCCCTACACCCACCTGCCGTTTTGAAGGCCTGGACAGCAGAGGGCTGGGGTGGGGTCTCCGTCCTCCCAGAGGGCATAGGACGGCCTCCGCGCTCCCTCTGGTGCTCTGGCCAGGAGGGGCGGACCATCGCCACGGCCTCCCACTGCGGGGTGAGGGCAGGGGGGCGGGACAGCGCGGACGGGCCGTGGCTCCCCCTTGGCCTGTCGCCCTCTGCAGTGACCGCGTGGCGGTGATGCGCCTGGGTCTTGGCCGGGTGGGTGCGCCCTGCACATGGGTCCTGGGCCGGCCGCACTGGCCCGACAGCTCCCGGCAAGGGTGTGGGCAGAGCCCGCCCTCCGGGCCAGAAGCCCAGCCTGGCAGGGCCCGCCGGCCCTCGCAAGGGGCAGGCAGATGGGGGCTCCGGGCCACCTCCAGTCCCCAGAGTCGGGCCTTTTGGGCGCTGAGCTGTCCGGGTGGGGGCCGGGCCGCCCTGGGGGATGCTGAGCAACTGAGACCCCATTATGGTGCACCCCACAGGGCCCCACCCCAGCAGCCCACCTAGGGGCTGCCTCCCCCGCCAGCAACGTGGGCCAGACCGTGCTCCCAGGTCCTGCCCGCGGGTCCCAGGGCTGGATCGCGCTAGCCAGCCTGTCCTGCCCGACACACGCTCCTGGACAAGCAGTCCTGCCTGAGGCAAGGTGGCCCGGGCGGGGGGAGCATGGAGCACACGCACAGGGCAGGGGCTGTGCACCGAGTCACACAGCCCCGCGGCAAGTGGCCGCGGCACAGCTGGATCTGGAAGGGCCGGAGAGGTCAGGGCATCGTGGGACCTGTCTCCTGCCAGCCCAGCTACTGTGGCTATGTGAGGGGCACAGAGTCCTGAGGCTGGAAACCTGCAGGCCACTTGTGCTGCCCAGGTCAGCGCAGGCCTGATGGCCCAGGAGGGCGCCCACTCAGCGCTGGCCACGCTGGGGTCAGCCGCCCGCCCCCTTTGTCTGGCAGGCGCCCTCAGGCTTGAAGGGGGTGGGCTTTCAGGCGGCCTTGGGGAGCGCCTGCCCTTGGCCAGGTGAGCAGGGCGAGGGGCAGCCTGGTGGGCTGCCCACGGGAGCAGCGTCAGCCGCACGGTGGGCGAGGGCTTGGTGGACGGGCACACGGGGGTGGCGGCAGGCGCTGCGAGGTTGAGCTCCGACCGAGGACAGCAGGGGGCGGCTCTGGCTGACCGCTGGCCACTCCCGGGCCGACTGCACGAGGCCGCCCTTGTGGACTGCTTCGTGCTGGCGGTGCCTGGCGCCCAGGACGCCCGTCCACCCCTGCACTCTGGAAACACCAAGGTCGCCCCAAGGTCGGGCTCCTCCCAGGGTGACCACTGCTCCATCGCCCGTACCCCAGAGCCCCGCAGCCTCCCCGGCACTTCAGGAGTGAGGCTGCACCGCAAAATCTTATTGACAGAAACAGGTGTGATGTTGCTTTTCCCTGATAGAAAGGGTCTAGCACCTTAAAGGCAGTGAAAGAAAAACAGTTTCTAAAATCAGAGTCTACTGTGATGAAGCCTCACATCTCCCGACTCGTGAATCTAAAATTTTAAATTGCCCCAAATGAACCATTTGTTCTGCGCGTTCTTTTTCACGTCCGGATCCGCTAAGTGGCATAATTAAATATTACATCTGACAAAATAGACCGATTTTCCTTCTGGAATCGGAGCATAAAAGCTATGCGGCAACTTGAAAATAAAAGGCAAAGACCCCACGGACGTCCAGGCCGGCCTCTGACCAGGGCTCGGCACGCGTGCAGCCTGGCTGTCCGTCCAGCAGGGACAGTCTGGGCAAACTCAAGAGTGGACGCTCCTGTAGGTCTCGCAGGAAAGGGGGCCGTGCAGTGGGGGAGGGGAAGGCAGGCGCCCCAGAGCCACAGGCGCCCCCAGAGCCACAGCCGCCCCTGCTCAGCCGCCCCTGGGTGAGGCCTGGCCTGGCCTGCTCTTCCGGGGGGAAGGAGACACCCTTCCCAGCCCCCCGGGGGGTGGAGCAAAGCCCAGACCTGAGGTCCCCACCCACACCTGGTCCTGGGCCCTGGGCCCTCCCTCCACACACCTCCTGCCTCAGCCCCGAGACTGTCCACTGTAGGCCTCGCCCCAGCACCTCATGCCCTCTCGGCCCCAAGTTACCAGGTACTAGAAGGCAGAAACAGAGCGAGGAGACGGCACCAGGTGTGCGGGGCAGCGGAGCCAAAGACTGGGCCACGCGGGGACGGTTTCCTGGGTAAGGTGGCAAGGAAGGCAGAGGCGGCTGCGGGGCAGGGACTGGACGCTCAGCGACCGTCCAAGATCAGCGCTGGAGATGAAGGGCCTCGGCGGGCTGGGCCGGCCGAGGCCTCTGAGCTGAGGAAGGACCTCAGCCCCGGAGTCGCCCATCAAAGGACAAAGACCCAGGAGACGTTCGTGGGTGGCGCAGCACACGGTGACGGGGCAGAGGCCGCGCGTGAGCCCAGGCACGGGCGACAGCCAGACAGCGGCCAGAACCGCCCGGGCAAGAGCCGCACCGTAGCAAGGTAGCAAGGAGAGCAGGCTGCGGCCTCGCGGGGCCCTGGCACGGAGGGGCGCAGACCTCAGGATGTACAGCAAAGGCCGAGAGCGGTGGGGAAAGCGCGCCCCTGCGGGAACCAGGAAGCCAGAGCAGAAGCGAGGGGATGCGCAGAGAGGACGAATCCACCAGATGCTGGACCCGAGACTGTCCTCTGGAAGTGTCGGAGGAAGGCGCGTGCAGAGCAAGAAGCATCTGGCGCTGGGCGGAGATGCCTGGCCTCAGGGCTGGGGTCAGCTCTCCAGGCCCAGAACTGGCTATGAGGCAGAGGAGCATCTGCCTACTGCGGACTGACCCAGCAGGCGGCAGCCTGTTAAACAGGGTCAACAGTCTGGTCACGTGTGGAGCATGCACACACGCACACACACGCGTGCAATGCATGAACACACAAATGCAGCAAGACATGCACATGCACATGTGTGTGCGTACAACACATGGACACATGTGTGCAGATACACACATACACACGGGCATGCCATGCACGTATGTGCATACATATGCACATGGACACACACATGCATATGTGCACGCGTGGTGGCTGAGCGAGCAGCAAGGCAGGCAGCAGGGGGCAGAGATGGCTACTTGGAGGGGACGTGGCTTGGCTGCAAACGTCACAAAAGCCGGTACGACTCCCAAGGCCACGGAGACTGGAGCTGGCGTGCCAAGAGAGCAAAGGGGCTCACGAAACGCTCTTTAAGACACAAAGACGGGGAAAGGGTGGGGGGCAGAGGCAGGAGGAACAACAAATAAGCCGCAGTACAGTAAACAATGCCCAGCCGTGTAGCCACCCAACAGCAATGGTCTGGACATCGGGTCAACGCAGTGTGGACCAGCGGTGTGGACCAGCGTCCAGACAGCAGAGAGGAGTGGGGAAGGGAGGGGGGAGAAGGGAAGTCCCAAAGACAAAGAAGAAAACACCAGTCGTGAAGGACGGAGGCCGTCAGCGTAAATAAAGAACCCAGAAATTCTTGCCCAGGAAACCTCGTAAATAAAGAGACATGCACGGGTTAACAAGCGGCTGTGGAAGAAGACTTCTTGTTCAGACCAGCGAACATCAGCGGGGCCTGCCCCAGAGCCTGAGCCAGGAGGGCCTGGCGAGGGCTGTGAGGCTGTGCCCACAGCCAGTGTGTGGACTTGACCGCCCTGCTGTGGGGGTGCTGATGGAGACGCAGGGGGTGGGGACCACTGTGGGAGCTGGGGCCCCGATGAGCACGAGCAGGTGAGTCCCCTCAGGCCACCGCAAGCTGGACGCCACGCTCACCAGGAGGACAGAGGCCTTCAGGGACGACCGGGCCAGCAGCGGCAGGTCTACCCCAGAGCCAGGCGCTCGGCGGGCACCACATGCCTGAGCTCCAAGCACCACGGAATCAGCCAGAAACCAGTGACAACAGGAAGGGAGCTGGACACCGAGGTTACAAAGCATGTCCCAGAGACACACAGGTCACAGAAGGGAGTCAGAGAAAGGTAGAACGTGAATTCTGGGCTAAAAATCCTCTTGAGCTAAATGAAAGCACAACTAACTGGCTGTAACATGTGGATGCACCACTGTCTCAGTGGTGAGGGGAATATCCAGCATCCAGAGGGCGTGTTAGAAAAAAAGAGAAATCCAATCTCCCCATAGGAAACTGAAAACAGAAGAGCAAGTTAAATCTAAAGTAAGCAGATGAAAAAATTAGTAAAAATTAGAGCAAAAACCAATGAAATTGGAAACAGGGGGAAAAAAAATCTATGAAAATAGAAAGTGGTTCTTTGAACAGATCAATAAAATTGACCAGCCTCGTGTCAAGCTAATTAGGAAAAATAGGGAGAAAACACAAATCACCAGTACGGTGGGGACGCCAGTCCAGGCCCTGTGGCATTGAAAGAACAACAAAGAATAACACAACAACTTCACACCCACGGAGTCAGTAACCCAGGGGAAGTGGCCGTCCCTGAAGGTGCTGTCCACCAAAGCACCTGCACTTGCTGAGCGGTCACCTACCAGGGAGGCTGGTCAGTAGGTGTCAGCTCCCCAGATGGACACAGTGGGCCCAGGGGTCACTAGGGAGCCCCACTAAGCATTTGGGAAAATCGACAGCTCCCGGCAGTCTCTACAGAGACTGAACTAAGGGCCTGTGACCCAGCTCGCTTCATGAGGCCTGCACTGCCCTAACCCAGAACCACAAAGACATTCCAAGAAGAGAAAACCAGAGACCAGCGTCTTTTATGAACACAAATGAAAAAATTCACACGTGAGTAATCAAGTCCGACAACATATGAAAACGCTGTGACACGCCACATGAGTCTGCCCCAGAAGGCAAGGCTGGCTCGACACCTGAGATCATTTCACGTCGTCCATCAAATAAACAGGGTAAGAAGGCAGAACCACACTATTGCATCATGCAGACAAAGCATGTGAAGAAAAGTCAACACCAATCCATGATAAAAACTCTCAAAAAGCGAGGAATAGATCAGTATTTCCTCAGAGTGACTGAGAACATCTACAGAAAACAAGCCAAGAACACCTCCGTAGCTAACACCACACTTACTGGTCAGAGACATTCTTCCAGGCTCAGAGCAGGAGAAGGCCGGTGGCCCCTCACTGCTGCTTTTCAACGCTGAACTAGAAACCGCGAGTCCAACAGGACAAGAAAGGACAGAGAGGGGCAGGTCTCTCTCTCAGACGACCCAAATGTTTATTGCAAGTCTGAAAGAATTGCCAGTAACACCCACATGCTAAGTGGCTCTGGGGCCGCAGGACACAGTGGCCACGGTGGCCACTTCCCGTGAGGTGGCATCGAGGTGGGGCCAGGACACCAGCACACGCCCCGTCTGCCTACCCCACGGCGAAACGCCGAGGCGCAGGTCAAAGGCCCTTGGGCACTGAGTGCGGGAAACGACGAGCTGACGCGTGACATCAAAAAAGAATGAAATGAATGAGCGCAACACGCCTCACACTTGGGGACCGGGAGACGCGGCGTCCTCCAGATGCTGCTTCCTTCAGCCCAGCCTACGGTCAGCGTCAAACTAGGCAGACCCCGGCGAGTTGCTGAGCGGGCCCTGAAAGGTGAGTCTAAGGGTGCCGTGGACACCCAGAAACCTACCCAGAGAGCAGGAGGAAGGGAAGCGGGGGGTTCAAGGTTTGGGGCAAGGGGCGCGACCAAGACAGCAAGAAACGGTCAAGGAGACGAGGGTCTGGCGGGGAAGTAGGGCCTCCCTGCTCCAGTGGGGCCGGACGCGGTGCCGCGCAGAGGTGAGCCTGGAGGAGACCTCAGAGCCTCCCAAGAGGCCCAAACGGGTTACAGACGCCCTACGTTTGCAGGGCAGACGACAAAGCTCCTAGAAGATAGCCCGGGAGAAACTGGGCGCTCCAGACTTGGACGGGCCCCTGCAGGAGCATCACGCCCGAGCTCTGCCCAAGGGGCTTGGCGCTGCGTCAGCGGGTGGAGGCCCAGACAGTCCGGCGAGGCGGGGGCAGCAGGCGACTGCGGCCGGGGCGCTGCCCGCTAGAGCAGCGTGACCTACCCCTTCAGGTTCTCAGACATCCACTCACCACTAGACATGCCGAGAAAGTGCTTTCTCTGGTTTTTGACCAACATGGTTTTGATGGCCCAGGGTGACTGACACCCACACGGCCCTGAGCACCCACGGGTGCAGCGGACAAGGCCCCACACGTGGGGCAGGAGGGACGGCAAGCCCACAGCCTGGCAGTGGCGCTGCGTGTGTGACGCACTGCAGCCTGCAGGCAGGTCAGACAAGTCAAGATACGGAACATCGTCAGTAGAGGGCGTGCCGGCAGGCCGGGCCACAAGGGCGTGCCGGCAGCTGCCTCCCTCAGCACAGGCCGGCCGGGCAGGCTGTGGTGCGGGCACAGCGGGCTCAGTGGACACGTGGGAGACAGCTGCAGTGGGCACTCAAGTTTTCTCTGAACCTAAAGCTGCTCTGAACAATAAAACTTATTGGCTGAGACAAAGGGCCGGGAGCCAAAGACCCCTGGTCTATGGATGGACACTTGACAGCAAAATGGAGAGCAGCAGATGAGCTCGCCCGCCTGGGGGGAGGAGCGCGGTCGGAGCGAAGGGTGAAATCTTTCTGAAGTGATTAAACTGTCCAGAAATCGCGCCGACGGGTGCACCCTCTGAATACACCCAAAGCCTCTCACTTGCACACGTCAAGTGGGCAAACGGCTAGCACGTGAACAGTTCTCCGTAAAACCTCTATAAAGTACAGGCGGTGCGGGGGAGACGGTGTTACGGCCGCAGCCACCACCTTCCTCCTCCTTTGCTTTGATTTCTCTGTCCGCGGGCTCACGAGCCCCTCCTCGGGGTGTGCTTACGAACTCGCGGTCCCGCCCCACTGGCAGGTGAAACGAAATCGCAACGAGGAGCGGCTGTTCTCCCCCACCACACCAGCGAGTCTCGGCAGGAGACGTCCTGAGTCTGCAAGTCGGGCGGCAGCAGAGCTCTGCTGAACGCAGGGTCCGGCCGCGAGGATGGGGCGAATGAAGCAGGGCGACCCCCAGCGCCTCTGCCCGCGACTCCCCGAGTCCCTTCCTGGCCAGTCTCCTGGACGCCGCACCACTGCTTGTGCAGACGGTGCTGTGGAGGGACGGAGGGAGCCAGGGACACCTGTGCTGGGGACAGCGGGGTGGGCTGTCCAGCACGCGCTGACCAGGGACGCCAGCAAGCCCCCGGCTGTGCCTCTCAGGGCGAGGCCGAGTCCGGGGACGGGGTGACCGGAGGGAGTCCGGCCCGCCCCACCGGCACTGGCCGGCCCTGCGCACTGCTTCGGGAGGCGGCACGTGGAGAATAAACATCCCTGCGACAGCCCCTCCCCCTCCCTGGCACTCGGACACCCCGGCTGCGCAGGCCGACACACACACAGCGCCAGGCGGCGGGCAGGCTGGCGGCAGCAGCTCATGGCTGGCCCCCACGACTGTGACCCCACCCCACGCCCGGCCCTCAGGCCGACAACAAGCGGCCACTTACCCCGCCGACCTTCTCCCAGTGAGCGCTGCCCCTGAAGTCCACGAGGGCCCCGTCGACGTACCAGGTGAACACGACGTCCAGCAGCGGGTCGTGGCGCACCTGGCAGGGCAGAACCACGCTCTCGCCCACGGCGACGTCCAGGCTGGATGGGGCCAGCACCATCCTGGTCGGCTCTGGGGGACAGGCAGGGCCATCAGGGGCTTTGACCGCACAGGGACTGGGCTCTGGCCCACGCGGCTGCATCTGCAGGAGCCAGGAACAGCCCCCAGGTCCTGGACCGAAGGCGCCAACGTGGCCAGGCCTGAACCGCGCTCCGAGACCCAGTCTGCCGGAGGGAGGGCCAGAGTTCACTAGTGGAGGCCCAAGGCTTGAGGCCAGCTGGGAACAAGAGCTACTTACTAACCATGGCAAGATCAGCCTCCAGTTTTATTCTCTCTGAGACTAAGAGGCAGAAGTAGGAACCATGTATACTTTCATTAGCCTTGAATAACTGGACATCTGAATAGACCCAAACGTCTGAAAAACAACACGTGCGAGGATGCACAGGCACCGGGGGAGGGAGGCCGTGCGAGGATGCACAGGCACCGGGGGAGGGAGGCCGTGCGAGGATGCACAGGCACCGGGGGAG
>JAGFMF010011663.1:166835-205523 GCA_019455555.1 Galemys pyrenaicus
AGGGAGCACAGCCCCCCCCGCCCCACCCCAGGAGAGGGAGCACAGCCCCCGTCCCCGGCCCAGGGTACCTGCGGTTCTCCTGCAGACTCAGGTCTCCTCTCTTCCAGGAGAAGCGGGCCCTGGGGGAGGCCCGGGGCCTGCAGTCCAAGCTGACCGCGCTGCCCACCAGCGCCCGCACCGCCTCCTGCATCGGGGTCGTGGAGAAGTCGGGAGCGGCGGCTGGCGGGAGGAAGAGGCATGAGGGGGCGTCTGGCCGGGCCTCTCCGCAGCCCTCCCGCCCGGCAGGTCCCCGCGCCTGCGGCAGTTCTGGGTCACGCGGCAAGTCCCTCAGGAACGTTACACAGTTACTAGGGTGTTAAAGTCGCTCCATCTCGTTCAGGGCCGTGGAGGGAGACCCGGCGGGGCTGCCCCGGCCAAGGGCGCGAGGGCGGGCAGAGGGCGTGGCCTGGGGCCCCGCGCAGCACCCGCTGGGGTAGGCCGCTGCCGCTGGGCAGGAGCTCGAACATGAGCCGCCGCTGCTGCGCGCTGAGCTGGCACACGTGCGGCGGCAGGTGTGGGGGGCAGGTGGGGCTGGCCGGTGTGGGGGGCAGGTGGGGGCAGGTGTGTGGGCGGCAGGTGTGGGAGGCGAGTGTGGGGGTGCCCGCATGCCCAGACGAGGCTGACAGTGCTGGGCCCTGGATCTGGCTCTGCTGGGAAGCTGAAACTTCCTGCTGTAATCACAGGAAGGACGCATGTCCTCCTTGTCCCCGCTCCGGGCGGCAGCCACACTGTCTGTGCCGTGCCGCTGACCACACAAGTATAGCCACCCGAGCAGACTGACCCTGCCTCCCCTCGGCCACTGTCCGGGGCAGCGCCGCGGGGTGTGCTTCTCAGCGGGGGCTTGCACTGCGGCCCGGGAACGGGAACACCAGCTGGGACCCTCGGAGAGGTGCTGCGGCCGGGCCTGGACGTCTGCTGGGCAGCATGGACTCTGGCCACTCGGCCCCCTCGGCCTGACGGCCGCATTCCCAAAAGGCCTCAAGCCCCACTGCCCGCCCGCAGGGCCCAGGAGAGCAGGGCTCACCCAGGACCCGGAGCTCGGCGCTGGTGTAGGTGCGTCCATGCTTGTTCTCGGCCACGCACTGGAACATGCCGGCGTCCGCCAGCCCCAGGCGGGAGATGGTCAGGACGCCATCCTCGATCCGCACCCGCTCCTGGGCACACACGGGCTCAGTGGATGCACACTGGGGCCACCGCCCGTCCACGCACCCACAGAGGAGCGTCCAGCCACCTGTGCCCACCATCCACGCGGGCCTGCTTTGAGCTGGACACAGCCACGGCACCGCAGGAGAGGCGCCTCCTGTGGGCCCTGGGGCTGGGACCCCGTGCCTGCTCCAGCCCCCTCCCTCCCCGGCCCCGCGTTGGCTGAGTCTGAGTCCAGCCAGCTGTGCTCCTTCATGTCCCCCACGTTGCTGCCCACGCTCCGAGGGCCCGCACAGTGTTTCCCCAAACCGGCATCTTAACCTTGATGGTTTAAACGAGCCCCTCCCACCCCAGGCTGGGAGCAGGTGGCCGCAGCCGCCGCCCGCCAGCCAGCCCTTCTTTGGCCCGGGCCCCTCGTGGCCTCACCTCCGGTGCCAGGGCCGCCCCGTTCTTCAGCCAGCGGTACCAGGGCCGAGGCCTCCCGCCAGCGCGGCACTCCCAGTGCAGACTGTCCCCCACGGCCAGCTCCGTGTCCCGGATAAGGCGCACCCAGTGGGGCTCCGCTGCAGGACAGAGGTCAGCGTCTGAGCAGAGGCCCGCAGCCCGTGCTGGGGACAGCAGGTGCCGACCGTGGACAGGTCACGGCCCCACGACGGGCCTGTCCTGGGGAGAGTGGAGGCCCGTGCTTCGCCGCAGAGCAGCCCCAGCCGCTGCTGACGGCCCCAGCCTGCAGCTGGCCTGGACAGGCCCTGCTGCAGGCCTGGCTCTCCTGTGGCTCCCCGGACCCCGCAGCACCCCTCTGTGTGTGGCAGGCCAGGCCCAACGGCTGCCGGAGCCCACCTCCAGCTCCTCCACGCAGTGCTCCGCTGGTGTGCAGAGTGGCCAGCCCGGGCCTGGCTCTGCGGCCACACCCACCGCCGCCCTGCGGCCCTAAAGTCGCCGCTGCACCCCAAGGCGAGCTCCTCAAACCGAGCCTCTCCACACCAGACAGGGCGAGGACACACTGAACAGAAGCCGCCCGACACACCCGAGAGGCGCCGGGCTCAGGCCTTCGTGCTCCCTCGCCAGCGCAAGGCCGGGCATCGGGCGAGCAGGCCCCAGGCACGTCTCGCGCTCCAGGAGGGGGGCGCAGGGGGCGGGGCGTGGAGAGGCGCGGGATGTCCGGCTGGGCGGGTGCGCGGCACCCCGGGCGGTTCGTGGAACACGCAGGGGCTTGAGCCTCCGACCTGCGCAAGCTCCCTTCTCACTCCGCTGCGGGGACGCCCGTCCCTGCTGACCCGAGCGCAAAGCCGCCGGCCTGGCGTACTCACCGTAGTACGTGAGCCGGCCGCGCGCCACGTTCCGGCCGCGGGAGTTCTCGGCCACGCACTCGTAGGCGCCCGCGTCCTCCTGCTGGAAGTCGGGGATCTCCAGCACACCGCCCCCCTTCCGACGCCGGGTCTTGCTGGGAAAGGCTCGCCCGTCGCTCCTCCGCCAGCTGATCTGCGGGACGGGGCTGAGAGGGCGCCGCGGTCACCTGCCCGGCCAGCGCCCTGGCCGCGGCCGAGCGCACCGAGCGTGAAGCCCCCCGCCCCGTGACACAGGCCGGCTGCGCCACCCACTCCCGTCCCGTGACGTGCGGGCGAGGACGTGCGGGAGCCCTCGCTTGCAGCCCCCAACAGCCGCTGCGCTGCCCGTGGGCGCCGAGGCTTGGGTTAGTGGCCGAGCATTCGCCTCTGCTCGCACGAAGGGAGCTTCAGGCGGCCAGGACGCCCGGTCCCGCGAGCCCCGAACTTACTTCCCGAGGGCGAAGCACTCCAGCTTCACCGAGGAGCCTTTCGCCGCGGGAAGAACGTCGGGAAACTGCACTTCTATTTTCGGCTCGTATTCACCCATCACGCCTGCGGAGGCACGAGGTGCGGGGCGGTGCCCGAGGTGCGCCGGCCCCACCCACGGCTGCGCACCCCTGCCCCCGGCTGCGCACCCCGCCCCCAGCGCCAGACCGCCCGGTGTGGCGGACACAGCCGCCCAGCGCGACAGACCAGACGCTGCATTATGGCTTTGCAGAGTCCCGGAGAGCTCGGGAGAGTCCCCTCTGGCCCCCGCCTGAGCTTGGGAGTGGCTCGGAGCCCAGGGCAGGGGCTCGAGGGCAGGTCTCACCTGTGGTTTAGGAATCAGAAATACCGTTTTGTCTGAAAAAAGGCAGGTGGCTCTTCAAAGCACCAGTCGCTGTCGCCCATGTATTTCTACTCGAGTCCCCAGCTGCGGCCCTGCTGGCTCTGCACCTGGGGGCACCGCACCTGGGGGGACCCTACCTGGGGGGCACCGCACCTGGGGGGACCCTACCTGGGGGGCACCGCACCTGGGGGCACCGCACCTGGGGGCACCACCGCAGGGACATGGGGGCACCGTGCGGGCTTCTTACCGTCGGCCCGCAGCGCCAGGGGTGTGGGGGGGCCCAGCGCACGGGCGCCCGTCACCAGGCTGGTCACCACGCAGGTGTAGTTCCCCACATCGGGTGGCTCCACCTTGGCCACATAGAGGTGGCCGGTCTCCTGGGAGACAAACCTGCGGCCGTCCTCCTCGACGAAGGATGGGTACGTGTTGAAGGTCCAGGCGTAGGCCAGCGCTGGGCACGGAGAACAACGGTCAGCGAGAGCGCAGCCCGCCTGGCCGCAGTACAGGCCCGGCTCACCCTCCACTGGCTCTGGGGGCGTCCGTGGGGCTGGAGTGAGCCCACTGCAGACGCACCGGGGAACCCCGAGCCCCAGCTCAGCACACAGGGCCCATGGCTCTGGCAGGGACCCCAACTGTGCCTGCAGCGCGGCAAGGGGGTGGGGTCTGTGTGCAGCGCCCCCACCCCCTGGAGGCCTCAGGAGCTGCCCTGACGTCACCGTCACACCTGGGACACCTGCGTGCTCCCGGCCGCCTGCAGGACCCTTGTGAGGCAGCGCCCAGGCCCCGGTACGCCCGGGGAGCTCCCCACACGCCCTCTGGGTGCCACCCCCGGGCGCCAGGCCCTGATGCCCTTCCTGAGCCGGGCCTCCCCAACCCTGGTGCCTGAAGGAGCCTGGCCCGCTGCTTGGCGCCACACAGAAGGGAGGCCCCGTGCGGCAGCCCCTGCAGGCGCTGGGGTGCAGCAGGCCCCGGGGACATGGCCCCCCAACATGGCCGGCTCCCAGCACCGCCACAAGCGTCTCACAGGGAAACGGAATCCGCCGTGGACACATTTTATAGAAGTTGCCGAGCAAATAGTGGGGCACGGCGGTGAGAGTGACTGGGGGTTCCCTGCGCGGACCCCCATGCCCTTGCTGCAAGGAGGCCCCTGACCCAGTGCAAGTGAGGGCCCATGCGCAGTGCCCACGACAAGGATGACCAAGGGGGAGGAGGACGCGCGGGAGCTGGGCACGCTGCTGCAGAGACTGTGACACAAGCTCGGGCAGGAGAGGCCCCGGGCGTCCCAGGGCTGGCCCGAACCAGCACACCCGGGGTGCCGGCTGTGCTAGACACGAAATCAGGGCGGGGCCTCCCCAGGGGCACAGCGGGTCAAGCGCCACACTGTGGGGTTTCCGCAGCCACCGCAGCGTGAGTTCGATCCCCAGCCAGGGAGGGACCCACAGGCGCAGCAGACCTCTCCTGTCTCCCCGCTGCTCCCTCGGCAGTGTGCTTCAGGGGATCTGCCCATTCTGCTCCCCGCTCTGTCTCTGGGAGTCCTCTCACCTCCTGTGCCTTTGGCCTGCACCCCAGCAATTATATGCACGAGTACATAAATATTTAAAACAAAACAAAACAAAACTCAGGGCAAAGCCCAAAGGTCAGATCCAGATGTCAGACTGAGACCCGGAACTGAGACGCACCTTTGCTCTGCCTCACTCCATCACGGAACGTGCCTCCCCAAGGGGCCCAAGACCTGGCGACATGAGCGCGGTGCTGAGACTGGCTCGGAACCCGCGGCGGCCGTGGACTCGGCTGCACAGGGCCCACGCACCGGCCCGGCTGCCCTCCCACCCGCCGCCCTGCCGGCCGGGCCCCCACGGACGCTGGACGCTCTGTGCCTCCACGCAGCAACAGCAGACTCAGCGCCGTCCGGAAGAAGTGGAGGAGCCGTTCGGCTCACGCGGGGCTAACAGCAGCCCACTGCGACTGCCTGGCTGTGGAAACAACGCGCGGATCTCACCGCCTCGCTCGGTGGAGACTGCTCAGCGCCGGCTGTGGCAGGCACCCGCCCCTAATGGATATAGGGGTGATGCTTTGGCTCTCACCCCCAGTCAGCCCTCAGCAGCTACTTGCAGAGACGCCAGGATGCAAATGGCACAAAGGGCCCTCAAGACGGGAAAGGTACCGCCCAGGGCCCGACGGAGGTCCGGGCAGGGCCCACACGACCTCGTCAGGGTCAGCTCCCCGCGGAAATGAGAGCGATGCCCAAGGAATGCCACGGGGACCAGCACCCCCTCTTGCAGAGTGGGTGACCTTTAGACCAGAATAAAGTGTCCACCCTACTGGTAAACGGAGATGTGGTTATCAGCAGGGAGGGTTCACGCTGCCCAGCCACGAGGGTTTTCTTACTGGGAACAAAACGTCTGTCTTGCTCACACACACTCAAAACATCCTCCCCGTTAACAGCACATCAAACAGTCCATCAAAATGCAGTTAACATTTTAAAAACACCTTTTAAAACGGGCCTCTGCCCACTGTGATCTGACTGTTCTGAGTAAAGCCTTTTCAAGCGGCGGCTTTATTCTAAGTCGCCCTGTTGAGCAGGCACGCATCACAAGGCTTCTGAGCGACTGCACTCATCGGCTTGCACAGCCTGCACACCTGGGCCTGAAGACCCGGAGACGCAGCGAGGACGGTGCCCGCGGAGCTACAGTCACGAGGGGTTCCTTGGGGCCCCAGATCACAAACAGCCACTTCTAGAGGGGCTCGGGGCCGTGTCGGAGGGTTCCAGCCGAGCCTGGTTCAGCCTACAGGTCGGTGTGGGCCCTCCCCTAGTCCACGGGCGCCTCGGCGTGCAAGGCTCTGGAGAAGCCCTCCCTCCCTCAGCCTTCTGCTGCAGTCGCCATTCAAAGCCTGAGAGGAGCCCCGGCCCTTCCTGCGATTTTACCAACTTAGTTACAAACATCCTGCTGACGTGGAGAGAAACAGGCAAATACGAGGTGACTGCTCAGAGGCAGGTTCCGATTGGAATTCTCAGGGTTAGGGTTTGGCACCTTCAAACATTGCCCCACTCACCTTGATTGGGGACACTCATTCATTAAGTCCCCCAATTTGCTGTAATTTTTAAAAAAAGATTTATGCACACAAGAGCTGGGGTACCAGCTAGAGTCGTGGGAGTGAAAGGATTCTCCAGAGACAGAGCGGGGAGCAAAACAGGAAGATGCACTGAAGCACACTGCTGAGGGGAGCAGCAGGACACAGGAGAGGTCTGCTGCACCAAGGTCCCTCCCTGGCCGGGATCGAACTCAGGCAGCCACAGATGCTTCACAGTGCGGTGCTCAACCTTGCTGTAATTTGACACTCGCTCCCGATTCATCACTTTCTGCTCATGTACCTACCTGGGTCGGTACAGAGAATAGTCTTGGCTAACGAGGGTTCGGACGGGGACACGGGGAGTGAGAAGCAGCAAGAGGTGGTGGCTATAAGCCCCTCAAAAGGGCCGGTACCGAGGGGTCTTATTTCTAGAACAGCAAGTTGGCTGTAGACACTTTGTCCGTGTGTGGTCTGAGACGAGGCTGACGGGAGAGTCATGGCTGTCGCTGGGGACCCAGGACACAGCCAGGGCCAGCGCTCCAGCCGCGGCCTCAGCCCCGGGCCCGGGTCGCTGACCGGCGACGCCGCACGAGGCCCTTTCCCTGCGCTCCGGGTGAGTGGCTGATCTTAGCGTGGGCTGTTGTTCGCAAGGGATGGACGTAGGGCTTCCATAAAGCGTGTTTATTTTGTACCAAAAACACCACTGTACTACGGCTCACACCCCATGCACTGTCTGGGGCGCTGACCCCAAGCTGTAAGAGTCAAGGCAAGGAAACTTGACCCTGTGACCCTTTAAAGAACGTGACTCTGGGCCTCCGTGGTGGCGCAAGGGGTTGAGCACTGCACTGTGGAGCTTCTGCAGCCACCACAGTGTGAGTTCGATCCCCGGACAGGGAGGGACCCACAGGGTGCAGCAGACCTCTCCTGCCTCCCCGCTCCTCCCCTCAGCATGTTTCAGTCCATCTGCCTGTTCTGCTCCCCACTCTATCTCTGGGGAGTTTTCTCACCTCCCACACCTCTGGCCTGTACCCCAGTTCTTGTGTGCATAAATAAATAAATTCTTAAAAAAAAAAAAGAACGAGACTGTTTACATGGTGTGAGATTCTCCACATTTTACGGGGAACCTGGTGTCTCGCACTCACCTTCCCACCTCCTGGGCCCGAGAAACGCCCCCCTCCTTGCCCCCCTCTGGCCTCGCCCCTGGGCTCTTCCTCAAGGCCTGAGACTGGCCCCCATCCCCGGCCTCTGCTCTGCCTTCTGGGGGCCCCCGGCCGGGACCCCTCCTCCTCCGGTGAAGGAGCTCCCACTGTCCCTCCCCAGAGCCCCCACAGGACTAGGCCCCTGCATGCTGGCCAGGAGCCCCCATTCTCTGCCCAACCCTCCCACACACACCACAACTATTTCTGATCTATTTTTGGACAGATCGGTCCTTTGAAAACAGGCACAAAATCAATATGTTTAAAATAAACATCTGCCTGAGTGTAGGCTAAATCTATCTGTATGGAGAGTCCATCTTGTTTCAGCAGAGAAGAACAGGCCGGGACTTCCTGCCTGGATTTGGCAGGCGTGAGCTCAGTGTCTGCTCCTGCGACCACTGAGCACTAAGTCTCGGCCAGCGGGTCAGGCCGTTTCCCCACCCGCCTCGGCCACAGCCCACTTGCTCCTCCAAGTGAAACTGAGCTTTGTTCCTTGAGAGAAAAGCTCTAAAGAGAACTTCCTGCCGAGACTAGCTGCTCCTCCACCGACCCAGACGCTGAATTGCACAGGGAAAGGAAGGGGACCGGCCGGGGCCCATGCCTGGGGTCGGCTCATCAGTCGCCCAGAGTCTGCTGCCTTGTCTGTGACATGAAGGAAGGAAACCCGGTTCCTTGCTGTGAGCCGCTAGCCCAGCACACCGCGGCGGAAACCGAGGGGACGGCCGAGCAACACACTTTGGCTTTACAGCCGAGACTGTCTTGTGTCCCTGGGACACTCTTGGAGCAGGGAAAGGAAGGGGGAAAAGAAACATTAGACAAGAGAGGCTCGCGTTTCTCCCACAGAAATCAAACCTGTCCTCACCACGGCTTCCTGGAGCACTCACACTCGGAAACTCGCACCTTCGCCCAGACCATGGGCCGGCCACACCCAGGCCCGGCGCAGCTGGGAGCAGAGCCCCGCGCCAACCACAAGGAGACCCCGTGACCCGAGACCCCGCAGACAGACAGAGACCCCGTGGTTGCAGATCCTGCAGATGACCATGCGGAGGGAGTTGGCAGGAGCGGCCCCAGGGCGCAGGGGCCGAGGGTCGTCCCGAGGACCTCAGAGCAGCCTCGGGCCCTCAGAGAGGGGCTCGGCATCCGCCAGCATCTCCAGGGCAGAGGCTGGTGCCAGGCCCGTGTGCCAGCTCGGGGGGCAAGGCCTGCCTCACCCTCAGAGGCCCCCCCCATGGCCTCTCCTCCCTGGGATGTGGCCTGGCGGCCAGCGTGCAGGGGCCTAGTCCTGCGGGGGTGGCCCGGGAGGGGCAGCTGGGGCTCCTTCACGGGAGGAGGATGGGACCCAGCAGAGGGCCCTGAGGAGGCAGAGGAGAGGCCCGGGGTCAATCTCGGGCCTCAGGCCTAAAGGAAGAGCCCAGGGGCTGGGGCAGAGACCTCCGGAAATGTCAGCAAAGTGCTCCCAGGTGGGGGTGGCTGATTCCAAGAGGACGCACTTCAGAGGAAGCCAATTCCCCACTGGCCTTGCAGCTCCGTGTTCAGGAACCCCCGGGTCGAGGCTAGTTTGTCTCTGATGCGCCAGGTCTGGGCTCACTAGTTTAGGGAGGGAAGCGTCGCCCTGGGACAGCGCCACAGGCCCCGAGAAATGTCCAAGCGTGAACCCCTCCCTGGACTGTCTCCGCAGGGTCACTGGGGGCTGAAGGGAATCACCTGTGTGAAAACAGGACCAGGGCCTGCTCGGGACAGCCGCGGGCACTCTCCCCTCACCTGCACTGGGCTTGGGGGGCCGGGGACACCTGGTCTGATCTGCAGTTTGGATTCTCAGGGGCGTCCTGTGCCCTGCACCCTGTGAGTCCTCAGCAGAGACTGCGCAGGAAACAGCCGGGACCCTAGGCTGACCCCCCCGACCCCTTCCCGCACCCCCACTCCACGCATGCGGAATCACATGCGCCCTTGCTCAAGGACCCCTCCTGCGGGAGTGCCTGCCCCGTGTTGAGGGTCACAGGCACATGGTTCTGCTGGACGCCAGGGCAGCTGCTGTCTCTGCTGGCCGAGTCATCGTGAAACAGGGGTGGGCAGGGCAAAAGGACATGTCAGGAAGCCAGATTGGAGGACGAAACAGCCACCCACCTGCACAGGCTCTGAGACCAGAGAGCTGCCAAAAGGCCAAAGACCAAAAAACCAAAACCAAGGCTACGGCCTAAGAGAGGACAGTGCCGGTAAGAGGACAGGTCAGTCTGTGGGTCTTACCTGTGCACAGTTGCAAGAGCCCTCGGGCTCCAGAACAACCACCTCGGGGTTCATCTTACAAACAGGGAGACAAAGAGCTCACTGTGTCCACAAGTGGGGCTGCCTCACCCAGATAGTGTCAGTGATGGTCACCACCGGTCACCAAGAGTCTGGGCAGCACTGGCAACGGTCACTACTGGCCCTACAGAGGCGGTGTCAGAGACACCCAGTGTCCACAGCTCTCTGTGAGTTGTTGGGCAACACCAACATCAAGCAGCTCTTTGAGATGCCAGCTGGGGCCTCTGGGTTCCCTTCAGGCCACACTGGAGAGAGGACCAAGGCCCGTCTCTGCAGAGTCCTTCAGCTTCTCTCCCTCCTCAGAGGGCAGCTGCTCGATGCTGCTTTTCTCCTTCTTTCAACTTCTGGTCTTTCTTCAGAGGCCAGGAGTGGAATCTTCCCTTCTCTCTTCAGAGGCTGGAGCTGTCTCTTGGCTCCCTCTGGCCCTGGCTTATATCCTCTCTAAGGGAGCCCCACCCACAAGTCTGATTGGACTGTTTTTCAATCCTGTCGCTGATTGGACCATCTAGCACCAATCAGCTCGTAGCTCACACCTGATTGGCCCATCCCATGCTCCAAGAAGTACACATTTGCATAAAGGGCTCCGAGGTGCACCTGCCACAACTGACCTGTGGTGCAGCCTCAGGGCCAGAGAACCACTGTTCCTACCGTGCCCACCACTGCAGCAGCGAGGATCTGGCAGCAGCTAGCTGCTGGGCACACTCGCATCCACTCTCTGTGCGGAATAACCTTCAGCAGCCACCCAGGACCAAACCCAGCCCCTCTCCTCAACACTTTGATTTCCAAAGGGCTCCTGGTCAGTAGTGTCCACCCCAAGGGCCGTGAACCTCACACCCTCATGGAAGGGAAACTTCCCGTGCTGGAGTCCCAGAGACTGGCTGTCCACTGGGCCAGTGTGGTGCTGACACCAGCTTTTCATGCTGTTGGCCACTAGATTAATCATCAAGATGCAGAAAGCCCACATCCAGCCCAGTAATCTCTGCTTCACCAATTCTTGGTTTTCCAACCAAAACCAAGGGTGCCCCGACCCCGTGCTCCCAATTGGTGCTTGCCTGGGAGGAGCCTCGGCTGGGCCGCAGCCTCTGAGGGCAAATGCAGGCCCCTCTGGGCACTGCACTTGGCAAAGATGAAGGGGGCTGGACAGGCCGTCCCCTCCACTGGACACCGCAGTGGACAACCGCATTGTTCGAGGGTGGAGACCGCTCTCCCAATGGGCTTCCTGAGCCCAAGTCCAGCCCTCGGACTTGAGGTGCACTGGCCCCACCGCGAATGCCGGTGCCTCCCTGCTTGAGTCCTCACGGACCAGGCCGACATAGAGAGCGGTTTGAGGTGTGGAAGGTGTGAGCCTGCCCAAGACTGAAGGCCAGCAGGCTGGGGTGGAGGGCTGGGCACAGGGAGAACTGGGAGGGACTCCAGGGTCTGAGTGGGGTGGGCATTCCCACAGGAGGGGGGCCAGGAAGGGCTGGGCAAGCGCGGGACACCAGCATGGGGTGACCAGGACCAATGTGGGGGCTGCTCTCCCCACACCTCCCATGAGGGGGGTGCACCCTCTGGGGCCCACACATCACTGTTCACCAAAGCAGCAGAAAACCACAGTTCTGGCACCCAACCCCATGGGAGATGGCACCGACCAGCCACGCAAGGCCACCCCAGGGCCCACCTCGGATGTGAGCAGGGATGTCTGGCGAGGTCAGCCGCCTGCACTCCGGACTGCAGGAGGAGGGGCCACCTGGGGATGGGCGGTCCTGCTGCTGCAGCCCGCCGCCACCAGGAACCCCATGGTTGGACGGGGCTTCGCGGGACTCACCTCCGGAGTGTGGTGGGGGCCCACACAGCAGCACCACGCCCTGGCCCTCCCGCGCCAACACGGTGCCCCGTGGGCTGGCCTTGAAGCTGTCCAGGTCTGCAGAGAGAAACAGCAGGGTTCAGGGGCCGCAGGGCTGACAGAGGCTCCTTCCTGGGACTCCGGGAGAGGACGCGCCTCGAGGAACGGGCCATTCTGGACACTCCCTGCAACACCAGGACCCGCCACACACCAGGCTGTGTGCCATGACCAGATGCCAGGCCGGACCGGGAGGCGGAGTAGACACAGGCCCCAGCTGGACGGGCGCGAGGAGGAGGCATCGTGGACCCACACAGGCCAGGAGGCGCCTGCCAGAGCCCCCGACATGGAATCCCAAGCCCCACTTGGAGACCTACCCACAGCTCCCTGGACTGAGACCCCACCCACACTCCCTAGACCTGGTGACCCAGGCCGAGGGGGCCGAGGTCTATGCCTGAGGCTGTCCTTGAAGGTTCTGAGCAGGAGGACTTGGTTGGACAAGCACGAAGGGAAGGAGCAGCTGCTCGTGGGTGGGCACAGAGAGCTGTGGGCACTGGGAGCTGGGAGCAGAAAGCCTGAATCAGGCTCAGCTGGACGGCTGCTCCGGACCGACCGGAGGGGAGAGGTGCCCGCCCCACTCGCACACACAGTGAGGGGTGTCGGGCTCTGAGGGGCTCTCAAGGAGGAGCCCATCAGACTCGCTGAGGAGTGCCGTGGAGCAGGAGTGGAGGGAGCGTGATGAGGATGTGGTGCGGGGATGGAGCAAGCAATCAACGCACCTCTGATTACACCGAGAACACGGAGATGGGCTCAGGGAGGTGCAAACCAAGGTCAGGGACTGGAAGGAAAGCGTGAGGAACCTGCTGAGGCCCGAGCAGTGCCAGCAGGGAGAACTCAGAGCTGGAAGCACACACTGAGGGTGATCAGGCGGCAAAATCTGGTCACCTGAGCAGTACCCAGGCCTTCAGAGAGGGCACCCCCGCCACTGCTGGCTCCTGAGCCCTGTTCCTCACTCCTGCTCAGAGCAGGCTCCACTCACTGAGTGACCAGACACAGGGACAGACACAGGAAGGAAGTTAGGAAACAGCACGAGACACCACGTACCACAAGCCACTGCCTAATCGTGGGGAGCACCAGAGAACCAAGTAGAAGGCAGCACTGGGCAGAGATGACTGCCACAAAGTGGCGTGTCCAGGGCTGAGGCTGTGCTGCTGCTGCGGGCTGGGGGTGCAGAATAAGAGTGTGGATGGTGAGGTGTGATGGGATGATGGGGTGTGGGGTGGAATGGGATGTAAGGGTGATGTGGAGTGTGGGTGCTGGGCATTGTGGAAAGTGGCAGGTCTATCCTGCACCTCATGGAGATTGGGTGGATGTTGGGGTTCTGTAAACAATTCCTTGACTAGCCCTTTTGCACACAGGGCAGGCAATGGGGAGTCACCCAGGGTGAACCCACTCCTGGCCCAGGAGGGGACAGGGAGTTCGCTTGTCATCTCTCTGTGCTTGGGGTGAGCGGTGTTAGGAGGGAGCAGGGACTCCCAAGGAGGGACCAGGCCCTTAGCACTTAGGTCTGCGTACATCCAACACACTCGGCCCTCGTCGTCACGGATCCCCTTCTGGCAAGTGCGTCTGCTGCCCAAAGCAATCGGCGGCCCAGGCAGTACTGTCCAGTCCTCTGCACACATCCAAGGTGGGGCTCAGCCCACTCCACACACAGGTTCTCCTGGTCTGATCGAGCCATTCCTGCCTCAGTTCACGCCGGGCACCTTGCGCTGTGGGACGGGGGCAGGCCCTTCCCGTGAGCCCTGGTGGAGTGCCTTGTTCCAAACAGACCTAGCCCAAGCCCAGGGCTGTCCTGGCCCTGAATCCCCGGGTGTCATGGGTGTGCTGTCCTCGGTCCTCAACTACCAAGGGGTCTGGGTGCTGGCTGGTTATGAACCAGCTGACAGGTTCTGTCCACGGTCCTGAAAAGGCAGCAGCTGGTGCTCTCCGAGGTCCTGAAGCACTACCCGGCCAGGATGCACTTAAAATGAATAATGTGTGAGCTGAATTTCATTCAGGTGTGAGTTATTGAGCTGCTGACCTTGAGTTTAATGCTGACAGGTCAACAGTGTGTTACCTACAGTGCCTTTACACAGAAACACACATAAAACAAGTTAGGTATTGGATGGTGAGGAAATACTATGTCCATAATTCTGCAGGGAACTACCCTGTATCTCCTAGGGGCGATGGCACAGTGTTCCCTAGTCAGGAGCACAACAACATGAGTCACAAGAGCTGTCTGTACACGGAAGGCTACACTGAGCCAATATGCTAACACATATTGCGGTACCAAACCATGAGAAAACAGAACTCTGGCCGGCCTGGCCATAGCCCTGAAGGTTCCCATGAAAACAGCAAAAGCTACTGACTCTGGACACTCCTGAAACCAAGATTAGCAAGGGTTTCATGTGGGCATAGGTGCAATGCCCTCAAAAAGTCAAGTTCGGGCCTCCCTGGTGGTGCAGTGGGTTAAACAATGCACTAAGAAGCAAACCGCAGCCACTTCAGCACGAGTTCCATACCTGCTGCCGGCCAGGTAGGGGACCCACATGCGTAGCAGACCTCTCCTGCCTCGCCCACTGCTCCCCTCAGCAGTGTTTTTCAGTCAGTCTGCCTGTTCTGCTCCCCACTCTGTCTCTGGTGAATCCTCTCACGTCCCTGAACTCTGGCCTGTACCCCAGCTCTTATATGCATAAATAAATAAATCTTAAAAAAAACACAAAAAGTCAAGTTCACATTAATATTATGTCAAAACATGGAAACGTTCACTACAAATGAGACTCGCCCAGCTAACAGTTCCCGGGTGAGCAGCCAGGCCTCCACTGCGATGAGAACTTGTCTAAATACCGAAGACTCAAACAACTGAACTAACAGAGATAAACGGAATGGGGGTACCAAACCATGAGAAAAAATATGCCACTCTAAAAAGAGAACAGGGACATAAAGATAAACCAGATAGGACCTCCCTGGTGGCGCAAGTGGTCGAGTGCCTCACTGTGGAGCTTCCACAGTCACTGCAGCGCGAGTTCAATCCCCAGCCAGGGAGCTGACCCACTGGGAGCAGCAGACCTCTCCTGCCTCCCCACTGCTCTCCTCAGCAGTGTACTCAGTGGATCTGCCTGTTCTGCTCCCCGCTCTGTCTCTGGTGACTCCTCCCACCCCCGATACCTCTGGCCTATAACCCAGTTTTTAAAAAAATTTAAAAAACAGACCAGATAGATTGTCTACATATGAAAAAATGTAATCACTACAATTGTTTTTAACCCCAAGGACAGTTAGCAGTGGATCAGGCAGACGTGAGAGGAGATGAGGTGAAGACTAGCCTGAAATAAGCCAAGTGCAAAGTCGTGCAGAGATGGAAACCAGAAAGGGAGAGGGGGCTCCAGAGACAGGAGGGAGGATGAGAAAGTTCCAAATGCATCTTAAAGGAAACCAGAAGGACACAAAGGCATGTGAGACAAACAAAATGCAAGAAATAGCTGCTAAAGAATTCTCAGTTTTTGTGACATATGCAACAAGATTTGGGAATCCTGCCTAGGATTTTATAAAAATCGTGACAGCACATCTCTGTACAGTGTGCCAGGAATGCCTCTTAGCCCTGCTGAGGTAAGGCCACTGTCACCTTGCTTTGCAGGAGGCACAGAGACCCAGAAACTGTCCAAGCCACGGGGATGGGAGTGTGGACCCCATGGGAGTGGGATTCAGACCTCACTGCACCCCTGTGATTTCAACACTGCACTGCAGAGCTTTTTCAGTTTTGTTTTGTTTTGGGTTTTTTTGGACAGTAAGGGAAAATAAATGCACTTTCAGATTGAAGGGGGGGAAAAGTGTTCGCCATCAGAAAACCAGTAAGTGGGTTTCTGTAAGATGCACATCTTAACGAAAGCCAGTGGCCCAGGCACGAGGAGGCATCCAGAGAGACAGTGCGCTGGACACCCCAGAGGCACTGTTACACGACTAGCAAGGCCTTGGAAAAACTCCCTCTAACTGCTCTCTGCCTCCTGAGAAACCCCGAAGCAGGACTCACAGCAAAGATGTGTTTTATGAGGCAGAGACTACACACGGGGATGTGCAAGAGCAAAGCACATACAATTCTGGCAGCTAGAAAACGAGGCAGGTGTGGAGAAGGTGACCTCGAAGGTCATAGTGAGGAGCACACAGAAAGTGAATTCACAGGCAGACTCCCCAAGATGCTCAGGATACAGTGAGACGCGGATCCCTGTCCTGCCCGCAGGACCAGGGAGCCCTGGCTAAGCAGGCCCTGCAGAGGATCTGGAGGAGTCAAGGGAAGCGAATAAAATGCTTGTGTGTGAGTGCCACTGTGCCTGGGCCCCAGCCCGCCTAGCCCCTCCCCTAGATCTCCTGGGCCCCACCCCTTACCCAGCTCTCCTGGGGCCCCCAGCCACCCAGCCCCTCCACCTGCTCTCCTGGGCCCCCAGCCACCCAGCCCCTCCACCTGCTCTCCTGGGCCCCCAGCTCCTTTAGCCTCTACCCCAGTTCTCCTGGGTCCTCCAGTCCCCCCAAAGCCTCCCCCAGCTCTTCTCAACCCGCCAAGCTCCCCGCCCCTCCCCACAGTTCTCCTGGGTTCCCCAGGCCCCCTCGGCCCTCCTCACAGCCCCCGGGGCCATAATGGTTCACAGTGCAAATAATGACCTATGTGAAATAGAAAATAGAGAAAACTAGGGAGGGGAAACCACACAATGCACCAAAACCAAAGCACTTATTTTTGAATGATGAGGACCGCAGACTATGTGGAGATGTCAGAGAAAATCCACGGCGGACTTAACCACTGAGATTGCAGAACACCAGGGACAAAGGGAAACTCCCGAGCCCCGCAGAGAACACGTCCCTCGAGGGGAGCAGGACACCCGGTCCCGCAGCCCGGCGCAGACAGGAGCAGGGTGCTTCTGAGGCTGGGGTGGCCCTGCCTGCTCCTATGGGCACCCCGGCCAGGGTCCGACTGGTCACAGCACGTGGCCTGCCCCCACCCTCTCTCAGACCAGGGACAGCCCCGGAGACAGCCGGGGAGGGGGCCCGAGACCGGGGCAGAGCTCCCCGAGGAGTGAAGCCAGAAGGTTGTGCTGAGCTTCCGCGTCTGCCGGCACTCGCGCCCAGTGAGGGCCTTGGCCGCTGGGACGAAATCAGGAGCCGGGGGTGAGGTCACTAGCCTGGGGGAAGTTGAAATGATGCATAAAAGGAAAACAACCGTGATCACAGCTGGCTGCCAGCGCAGCGTGGAACGCCGTTTTCAAGGTCATCCTGCTGTGGACACTGGGCAGCGACCCGGTCCAGATGCCGGCGAGACCCACGTCTGCGCTGGAGCCCCCTGTGCGAGGCTGAGCCCCAGCCGTGGCCCCCTGAGGCGAGAGCACGGCCGTGCCCGGTCCCGGGGCCACTGGGCGCTGCCCGCCATGTCCTCCGGACCTGCGGGCAGGAACTGCGGGCCCAGCTTGTGCTTCCTGGAGCTTTGAGCTCAGGAGGAGGCTCCCACAGGTGGGGCCAGGGCCCAGCCGGGGCAGCAGCGCGGCCATCAGGCCCCTTCAGTCAGAAGCGCCAGCGCCAGGGAGAGCGAGACGCTCCCAGCAGCCGAGGGGAAGGTCTAGGGGCCAGTAAAGGCTGAAAGCGTCTCCCCGAGAGAAAAGAAGCAAAACAGAGGGGAGCAAAGCCTGGTGTTTCCTCAAAGCAAAGCTGTAAAGCTGCGTGTGTGTATCCCGCGGTGAGAAAAACCAGAGAAGGCGGGCAGCCAAGACAGCGGGCAGTGCGGGCAGGCCGGGGACAGTGCGGGCAGGCCGGGGACAGTGCGGGCAGCTTGGGACAGCGGGCAGTGTGGGCAGGCCGGGGACAGTGCGGGCAGCTTGGGACAGCAGGCAGTGTGGGGAGGCCGGGGACAGTGCGGGCAGCTTGGGACAGCGGGCAGTGTGGGCAGGCTGGGGACAGTGCGGGCAGCTTGGGACAGCGGGCAGTGTGGGCAGGCCAGGGACAGTGCGGGCAGGCCGGGGACAGTGCAGGCAGGCCGGGGACAGTGCGGGCAGCTTGGGACAGCGGGCAGCTTGGGACAGCGGGCAGTGTGGGCAGGCTAGGGACAGTGCAGGCAGGCTGGGGACAGTGTGGGCAGGCCGGGGACAGTGTGGGCAGCTTGGGACAGCGGACAGTGTGGGCAGCTTGGGACAGCGGACAGTGTGGGCAGGCTGGGGACAGCATGAGGGGCCAGGCCGCCCACACTGGCCACGGGAGGGAGGACGAGGCGGGCACAGCACACACAGCCCAACTGTGGTTGCTGCTGTGGGAGGAGTCCCAGGTCCTGCCCGCGTCTGCCCCAGCCCTGGCCAGCGGGCAGGTGCCCCAGAGGGACACGGCCCAAAGAAACTGGGCTGGGTCTGTCCCGAGTCTGCCCTGGGGAGAGTCCAAGTCCTCGGCTGGGCTCGTGGCCACCCTGGGCCAGCAACGGGCCGACGGGCTCCCGGGGAGGGGTTGGGGGGTGCGCTGAGCTGGGCGCCCTGAAGGGGGCAGCGGGCACCTTCCTTCCCTGCTCACGGCTTATTCCTTGGTATCTTCAGACCCGGCGCAGCCAGTCCTCCAGGGCCAGGCCCGGCGGCAGCCCTTGCTGCCCCCTGCAGGCCCTCTCAGGGCCTGGCCCAGACGCCCACGGGTGCATACCCCGAGACAGAATCTGGACATCACACCCGCGTCCGCGCACCCGCTCGCTCACATGCATGCACACGCTCGCTCACACGCATGCCCTCACGCTCACACGCATGCCCTCACGCTCACACGCATGTGCACCCTCACGCTCACACGCACACCCGCTCGCTCACACGCATGCACCCTCACGCTCACACGCACACCCGCTCGCTCACACGCACGCGCGCCCTCACGCCCCCACGCTCACACGCATGTGCACCCTCACGCTCACACGCATGTGCACCCTCACGCTCACACGCATGCCCTCACGCTCACACGCATGCCCTCACGCTCACACGCACGCCCGCTCGCTCACACGCACGCGCGCCCTCACGCCCTCACGCTCACACGCACCGCGCACCAGGGTCTGACGGGAGCAGCGGGGACGTCACAAGCTGCGTGGTATCCCCAGCCTGGTGGGGCCGCACAGCCGTGGTGGCGCCAGCACCCCGGGGCCACACGAGCCCTGCCCCTCGGGACCTCCCTGTGTCAGGCGCGGACTTACAGGCGAACTGGACCCTGGCCTCCCTGCTGGCCACCGTGCCCAGGGCGTTGCTGGCGAAGCACTGGTAGCTGCCGGCGTGCCGGTGCCGGTCGGGGCTGAGGAGCACGAGGTCCCCCCCGCGCAGCTGGTAGCCGGGCTGCCCGCTCACGTCGACGTCCGTCCCGTTCAGCTGCCACCTGCAAGACAAGCAGGGTCAGCCCTGGCCTGGACGGCATGTCTGTCGGGCAGCGCACAGGGGCGGACAGCCAGGCTCCGCAGCCGGGCGGCAACGGGTGGGGCAGGCGAGGTGCGGCGGGTGCCACAGACATCCCTGGAGGCCAGAACCCGAATCCTGGGGTCACAACGGCCCGGTGTGTTCACCAGGGAGGCAGCCCGGTCCGCTTGGCCAGCGAAGAGGAGGCACAGGCCGCGGGGACACCACGAGATAAAGGGGGGGGTGCGGAGAAGCGTCTCCTGCCTGCTTACGGCTGGAAACTTGAGGGGGTCACACGGCTTGGGGGAGACTGTTTGGTGAGTTGTTGGCCCGGGACAGGCTCAGTCCACTTGATGGAGCCAGCAGGTGCGAGACTACCTGCCCACGTGCCACCCGGCCCCCAGCGCAGCCGCGTCGCCCCGACAGCGGCACAGCCAGCTGAGGAGAGGGAGCCCCCAGGCGGTGCCCGGGAGCACATGGGCAGGTGCCGTCACAGGGTGGGAGCGGGCCGGGGCAGGGACCGGCCTGCGCCTGGGGGACAGCGGGGAGGGCGGCGGGCTGGGGGGGGCTCCTGCTGGGCGGCGGGACAAAGGGGCTGGCGTCACTGCCTGGTCTCCCCGCCCAGGCGGCCAGGTTGTGGGCACACCTGCGGGCAGCCGGGCCCGTCTCCAGGCCGGCCACGTGCCGGCGTGCACAGTCCTGCCCCTTCCGCTGGAAACTCCAGTTTCTGGGGTTTCCGCTGTTTTTCTCAAGCAAAGTGCGCTGAGGCCTGACCAGCCGCTCGGGTGGCCCCGCTGTGCCCCGTCAGGCCCTGCCATCGCCGGGCAGCGGAGAGCGGACAGCGTGGCTGGGGCCCAGTCCAGGTGAGTGCGCGGCTGCTGACCAGCAGCCCTTGGCGCAGGCGGGCGGCGGTCACTGGCGCGGCGAGGGCAGGGGCTGGTGTCGCCGCTGTGGGGCCGAGCGGCTGCCCTGCAGGCTGGGCGGGCAGCGCCGCTGCAGGTGCAGCTCAGGACCGGGCTGGCGCCTCGAGCCTCCCGCGGCCACACAGCAGGACAGCAGCTGCCGCTCAGGGTCGCTTCGCCCTCCACAGCCGGGCAGACCCAGAGTCGGGGCGGCCGAGTCCCCAGCAGGGAGGCCACCCGCCAGCCCCGGCCCACCGGCTGGCCCCCTCCAGCGGGTTGGCTCCTTCTCCTGCCGTGTGACACGCCGGGCAGCCGCGTGGTCGCGACGGGACGGGCAGCCACAGGGCCGACACGCGTGGACTGTTTCTCTCCAGGAGTGACCACAGCACCCAGCTGGACCCTGCCCTTGCCGCAGCCACAGCCTCCGGACGCACGGCCAGAGGATGGCAGGGCCAGCGGGCCCGGAGCGGCCCCTCCGTCAGCGCCCCACCTGCTTCTGCTGTCCACAGGGGTGGCCTCAGAGACAGTCCCCATGGTTGCGTGAGCCAGGGTTTGCCGGACCTGCATCAGAGGGCCCGGGGCGGGGCTGGGGCCTGGCGCCCATCCTCCTACCTGTACCGCGGCGCAGGGTGGCCTCTGGCTTCGCAGCCCAAGGTGAGCCTCCTCCCCTCCGGGCCCGCCGGCGCCACGCTGTCGCTGGGCTCCCGCGTGAACACCGGGCCGCGCGGGGGCTGCTCTCCTGTGAGGGGGACACAGCAGACCGGTCAGCGGCCCCGCGGAGCAAGGCCCCGGGACACGAGGCCGCAGGGACGGCTGTCCAGGGGGATCCGCCCACCCCGCGGGCCTCCTTCTGAGGACGACAGAGGCACCGGGCAAGGGGCTCGCGGGCGGACAGCCCTGCGGCCTAGCTGCGGACGATGCCCCGCCTCGCGCCCAGAGGCCTCGCCCACAGCGCCCCCTCCCGGCCGCAGCCTGCGGGGGAGAGCGCCCCTCCCCGCCCGCTCGGCCGTGGCACCCCAGACCCGCTGCAGCCGAGACGAGACGCAAAGGAGCCGGACGAGGCCGAGCTCCGGGCCCCGGACGACGCAGCTGGGCGGGGTCCCGGCGGCAGCGGCAGGAGCAAGCGCCTGTGACCACGGCCCACGCGTGCCAGGCCCGCTTATCCTCACAGGCCCCGGCGGGAGCCCCCAGCAACAGTGGCCCTCACCGGAACACTGGCCGCGGCCCTGGGCAAAGCCTCCGGCGGCTGGAGCTGAGTGCTGCAGACACAGGACTCAGACCCAGCCGGGCCCCACTCCGGGAGCAGGCCCGGACCTGCCGCGCGCACCGCCCGCTCCCGGCCCGTGCCCTCCGGCTCGGCCACCGAGCCCTGTGGCAGCCCCGCCACCCGGGGCGCCCCGCCCTTCGCGGGGCAGCCGGGGGCCCAGGCCACGCTGACCTCCGCGTCTCCTCCGGGGGCACGTCGGGGACACGCTGGCCCTGGCTGGAGACGGCTGTAGCACCCGCCCAAAACCCTCACCCGGCCCACCCGCCTGGCCTGTCCGCTGCCCACACAGGCCTGTCCCCTGCCCACACAGGCCTGTCCGCTGCCTGCCCAGGCCCGTCCGCTGCCACGCAGGCCTGTCCTCTGCCCACACAGGCCTGTCCGCTGCCTGCCCAGGCCCGTCCGCTGCCACGCAGGCCCGTCCGCTGCCACACAGGCCCGTCCGCTGCCACACAGGCCCGTCCGCTGCCACGCAGGCCCGTCCGCTGCCACACAGGCCCGTCCGCTGCCACGCAGGCCCGTCCGCTGCCACACAGGCCCGTCCGCTGCCACGCAGGCCCATCCGCTGCCTGCCCAGGCGCCGGGCACCGGCGAGGGCGGGGCCGCCGTCTCTGGAGCAGGCTGGACGCGCGCAGGGGCCGGCGAGTCGCCGCCTCCCGCGGGATGAGGCAACACGGGACGACAGAGCGGAGACGGGACGCGCGAGCATCCGGGCGGAGAATGGCCAGCAGCCCTCTCCGCCGCACCCCGCCGCTGCCGCCCTGCAGCGCGCACCGGACACCCCTGCGCCCGCGGGCTCGCCGCAGCCCCCGGCCCCGAAGACGACCCCTCTGGGCGGCGAACTCCACCGCACGCAGAAGCCGACCTTTTCACCTGAACCGACACGGCCCCAAGGGGCGCGCCCAGCGCCGGGCGCCCTGGACACACCAAGGACGGCTCCGCCCGCGGCCCCGGCGCCTGCGCAGAAGGCGCCGCCGCAGCCACGCCCCAGAGCGGCTCGGTGGCCGCGTCCGCAGGGTCCAGCGACTCCCGCGTTTGCGGCAGCGTCCTGGTGCTGTAACGAACAGACCCCGACTTTACTGTCACCTCACCCCTACCCTAAGCGTGTGGCCCTCCGGCCGGCAGCTCACAGAGGCCCAGCACAGGCCGCACAATTTGCATGCGGTTTACAATTATACCTTCAGATGCTGATCCTTTGAAAACCCGACCTCATTTCCCTTGGCTGTAATTCCGCTTTCTGAGTATGTCCCCCCTTCTCAGTTAACTGCAGAGTCACAAGGTTTCGCTTGAAAGCCTTGAATGATATTATAATAACGCAGTAACAATGATATTCTCTTATTCATTTTGCTCCTTCTACTAAATTAGAACTCCATTTTTAAATTTTGCAAACGAATAAAAGAATCCAAGGGGGGAAACGCTTAGTTTTATAGCGGTAGCGGTCTTTCTCCAAGACCATTTAAAAGACAAGAATGTGCCGCAGTCGCACTTCTCCCAGTGCTAGATCAGCAGCAGCGACCCGAGGACACGTTTTAGGAACTAAATGGAGGCATCTCTGGGGAACCTGCCTCAAACACCTGTATAGTAACACCTGGGAGTTCTCATTTGTCATGCCCCCTTAAATGTGGCTTTGCCATAGCGATCACCAAGACGCTGGGAAGGTCTGAGGGTCAGCATGGGCTGACTGGTCCACCACACACACGCGCTCAGTGCACACATGCACACTCCTGCACGCACACGTGCACACACGTGCACGCACACACGTCTTCGTCCAGCCCCGTCACCCGATGTCCCCTCAGGTGACAAAGAGCCCCTTCCCCAGAAGTTCCCTACTCGAGAGAGAGAAACGTCAGCTGCTGTTTCGTCCCTTCCTTGGGTCTCATAAAGAAATTGTATTTTTGTAGAAAATGGGCCTGTTCCTGTTTTTTAGGGGTGAGAGGTAATAACTTCCTCACTGAACTTTTAAGTAGTTTAGCAAGTAAATAAGCAAAAGGGAAGACCCCACACTAATCTGCACCCTGCCTACACAGTGCCTGCGTCTAAACGGTACAGACATGGGGCTCAGTCTTTCAGCTTTATATGATGGAGAATTTTTATAAGAAGAAAAATTTGCAAACTAAAACAACTACTTGCGTAGACCACTCATTTTTAAATATCCTTCTCTTACCTGCCCACTCATGAGGAGACCAAACAAAATCAAGCAGAAAGGACAGACACCAGCTGATTAATAACAGTCGCCTTTCTAGTCGCTGAGAAGTAAGGAGTAGGCCTTTCTCCTTCTACTTTGTTCTAAGTCTCAAATTTTTAAAAATCAATTTAAAAAAATAAAGAAAATAGCCTGTCTTTACTTTTGACCCCTTAAATAAAATAATTAAATATAAGAAAAATAGCACTTAGTTAAGATTAGACAAGAAAATACCCAGTCTCCCTTGTGTATTCTAGATGATAACCTTCAACTTCCTCCAGAGAAATTAATTCACATGCTAAAATTCTGCTAAGTGTTCTGTTTGTAATATTGTTTTTGCTATTGCAAACAATGAAATCTGGGGGCGAAATGAGAATATGATCACCAGAAGAGAGAATTAGAACGTTTTTTTCTGGGAAATAACGATTTGCCTTTCTTTGCTACCGGTGACATGTTTCCTTGGCATCCAAATTCAGCCGGGTTGGGGAGTGTGGGCCGACCCGACTCAGCAAGCCCAGCTCACCGGCACCGCCCAGGCAGCCAAGGAATGGCAGCAGGAGCCACTGTCGCCATGGCAACGCCATCCCTGACCGCAGGCAGAGTCGTCTGGTCCAGCGGAGGAACAGAAGGCTTTGTCTTCAGGTGGAGCCTTTAATCTGTAAAATATAGGTACAGAGACGTCACTTCAAGAAACAACTGCTTTTAAAAATAGACTCTTCTTTACAGAGAGTCGCTCACAATCCTCCAATGAAAGGGGTCCTTTGGGTGCAAAAAGGTAGATGAAATGTAGCTACTTTAAAGCAGTGTGGATACGTAGAAAAAGCCCCATACTGGAGTGTGAGATCCCTGCCCCCCCTTGTTCTCGGGGTTGTCGTCCTGGTGCCTGGCTCCCAGGTTTGGGTCCTTGGGGACCCCTCACCAAGGGCGGGGTCCTGCATAGAACACACCATAGAAACCAGTGTGTGCAAACAGCAGGCAGGAGCTGGGGCAGCAGAGACAAAGAGCTCGGACGCAGGAGCATGCATGGGGTCCAGGCAACAGCCCCGGACACCCCACCCTGGCTCCTGCAGGAGCAACGGGGCCCAGACAAAAGCCCTGGGCACCCCACCCTGGCTACCACCCCATGGCTGCGTCAGTGGCTCTCGATGTTTCTCCAGTCAGGCCACAGCCCGGGACCAAGACCCAGACCCAGCAGATGGACTTCCCGCCCCCACTTGGGGAAGACATCCTGGAAACCTCCAGAAGGAGCCGTGGGCCGGCTCGGCAGCCCTCAGAGGCCGAGACTGGGGCAGCTGGCGGGCGCCGATGTGGGGCTCAGGAACTCCCACGGCTGCCCCCTGGGTCTGCAGCCCCCACTGAGACCAGGGATGCCACTCAGGGCAGGGGAGGGAAGAGAAGGCCAGCGCTGGGGACGGGGGCCAGGAAGTGCACCCAGCCAGCCAGGTCCCCCGGGATCTAGCCTCTGGCCCTCCAGGACACCCACCGATACCGAAGGAGCACGAAGGACGCCCATCTGCCCACCCTGTGCATACACCATGACTGATAAATATGCATTCACACCACAGACACCTGGGGCTACGTGCACCAGCAGCGAGCAAGCGGGAATTCAGCGCCCATCACGGCCCTCTGAGCCGCGAGCCCCTCGTCCACGCCCGAGTCCACCACAGCGCCCAGGCAGCTCCCAGACCAGGGCATGGTCACCCACCATCACCTAAGGGCCAAGTGCTGGACACACCCCTCCCAGGGGAGGAGAGGGAGGGGAGGGAGAGGGAGGGGGAAGCCTGGACTCCAGACAGCGCAGGCACACCACCCTGCATGCAGCCCCAAATCTCTCCCCGGCGTCTGACTATTCTCTCTGCTAAGGCTTGTATTTCTCACCTTACCGATCTTAGGGTTTGCAGCTGGCTCTGCTCCACCTTCTACTCGGTCTTGGGCATTGTGTGTGTGTCGGGGAATTGTGTGCATGTGTGTTTGTGTGTGTAAGGAGTGTGGTGTGTGTCTGGGTGCGCGACTGTGTCTGCAGTGTGACTGTGTGTCTGGGGTGTGTGTGTGCGCGTCTGTGTGTCTGGTCTATAGAGTCTGGGTGTGTGTGTGTCTGGGGTGTGTTTCTGGGGTATGCATGTATGTCTGGGGTATGTGTGTATGTCGGGTGTGTGTGTGTGTGTGTGTCTGGGGTGAGTATACGCCCTGCTGCATGGCGGTGTCTGGCTGTGCGTGTGTCAGGAGTATGTGTGTGTCGGGGGGTGTGTCTGGGGTGTGTGTGTCCGTGTGTGTGTCTGGGGTGTGTGTGTCCGTGTGTGTGCGTGTGTCTGGGGTGTGTGTGTGCCCCACTGCGTGGTGGTGTCTGGCTGTGTGTGTCAGGGGTGTGTATCTATCTGGGGTGTGTGTGTCTGTCTAGGGGGTGTGTGTGTCCGTGTGTGCATGTGTGTCTGGGGTGTGTGTCAGGGGTGTGTATCTATCTGGGGTGTGTGTGTGTCTGGGGTGTGTGTGTGCGTGTGTGTCTGGGGTGTGTGTGCGCCCCGCTGCGTGGCAGTGTCTGGCTGTGCGCTTGGCGGGGTGGCGGGTGCCAGGCGCTCAGAGTGGGCGGGAACGGGGACAGACAACAAGCCTGGAACATGGAGGAAGCAGACGAGACCCAGGGACGGCAGCGCCTGAGAAGGCAGCAACGCTTCGGCCGTCCAGGTGTGGGAGGTGGGCGCCCGGCACGGTGCCCCAGGGCAGCAGGGCAGGGCCCGGGCCCATTTGTCCCTCCTGGGCGGTGTGGCCGGAGCAGCCAGCCCTGCCCTCAGGGGGGCAGCTCAGCATCGGTCACTGCTGGCCACAGGCGGCTGTCCGCTGCCTGGGGAGCTGCTTTCGGGGCCTGAGAAGGTGACTGGCTTCCCCTGAAGGCGCAACCGGCAAGGCCCAGGCAAGGTCACTGCACAAGGGGAAGACCCAGCCCGGAGCAGAGTCTGAGACAGGTGCCCGCCTACGGGCAACACCCTGGGCACGGGGCCGGGGGGCATCGAGCAGTGAGTGGGTCGCAAGCCAGCATGGGGCCAGAGGGCATCGGGCAGTGGGTCGCAAGCCGGGGCTGGAGGGTGCCCTGGGCACGGGGTCACAGGTGGAGACACGGGGTCATGGGCAGAGGGACATGCGGTCACAGACGGGGTCACGGGCGGGGGACGCACCCACGCAGGGCTGGACTCTGGTGCCCTGCAGGCCTGACCGCCCCCCTGAGCTGGGCTGGGCTGGAACCTGCGAGGCTGGCCTAGTGGCCGGAGTGCCACCGCGAGGCTGCACTCTGAGTCACTGCACGCATGGCTGTTTCCGCCTGAGAAGCAGACACAGAAATGGGCTGCGACCGGCTAGCAAGGCCGCAGGGCGGCGGTGACCAAGGCGGCCTAGGCCCAGCCGGCCGCTGTCCAGAGCCCACGAGGAGCCCCCAGCCGCACTGGGCCGTGTCTGCAGGGGAGGCCCAGGGACGGCGAGCAGTGGGCCGCTGCGCAGTGGACGGCGGGCCAGGGCCCCAGTGCTGCCCGGTGGGCTGGAGGGCTTGCAAGGACACATCTGCGGCCACAGCACGTAAAAGGCGCTTAGAGCTGGACGCCAGCCTCTCACCCGTGCGGGTACTCAGTACAGAAGGGCGCAGAGTCGGTCCCTGCAGCCCAATGGCCAGTGCTCCTGGACAGCAGCTGGGGGAGGGCGGGGGGGGGGCAAAGGTGGGGCTGGGTAGCGAGGGGGCGGGCTGGGGACGGTGGGGGGGCACAGAAGCGGGGTGGACCCTGAGCAAGGTGGGGCAGTGCAGGGATAGGGCCAGGGGGCGGGAGCAGCGGTGGGGGCTGGTGGGGCGGCAGGCTGAGGCAGAGGCGGAGGTGGGGCAGCGGTGGGGGCTGGGCTGGGTGGGGCAAGGAGGGGCAGGGCGAGGGGCGGGGCAGCTGAGGGGTGCGAGACAGGGGCGGAGCAGGGGCAGGGGCAGGGACGCCCCCCCCTCCCCGCGGGGCGGGTCCCCAGGGGATTGGGCTGAGGCGCTATCTGAGGCCTCTGAGTTTAGAGGGGGCAGGGGTGCTGCGCTGCTGACCCCGGAGGTGCCTTGGGCTGGGCCTCACCCCACTGGAGGGACTTCGAGAACCCCAGCCGCAGCCTTGCACGGAGCCCCCTTCTCTCCGGCCCGGTGGACCCCCCGCGGCTGGGGGTCCGCAGAGACTTCTGAACTCAGAACAAGAATCTGCCCGTTTCGGCCCATGGCGCCTCGCTGAGAAGTGACAGAAAACAAAGCAAGCCCTGAGACCAGTAACTTGGGCCCCAAAGTGAGCGCGAGGGAACTTCAGAGGAATCCCGGTGAGGAAGGTTCTGGAGTGGCAGGGTCGGCTGGGTGTCCCACGGGAGGGGTCAGCAAGAGGCGGTGGTGGGACGGGGGCAGGGAGGGCGCGGGGCGGGGCAGAATCACCCTGTGCAGGGTCGTGAGGACCGCCCGGGGCAGCTGCCAGCCGCTGGCCGGGGAGGTGGGGTGTCCTGCTCTGGGGGCATGCCCACCGGTCATGGGAGGATGAGGGCGGTGCCGGGAGGAAGGTGGGGCTGAATCTGTGGCAGGTAGGGCGTTGGGGAGCCTGAGCTGGGACTCTGCGGCCCCATGAGCCCTGCTAGCGCCCTGTCTGCCTTCAGGCTGGCTCTGGGACAAAGGGAGAGGGCAGGGCAGTCTGTGCCCCTGGCGCCTAGAGAGGAAGGAAGAGAACATGGGGCCAGCTGGGAGGGACGCCAGCAGTCCGTTGTTGGCCGCAGTGGGTTTGAGGGCACAGACCCCTAGGATTGGAGACTGAGGGGCAGGTAGAAGGGCGTCGTGGCTTCTGCTGAAGGGAGGGTCCCCCAGGTTGTGGTCAAGGTGCTGGTCCAAGCTGCAAGCTAAGCCCGACCCAGGCACTGCAGGAGCAGCGGGGCCTGGTGAGTGGGCACCATGCTGGGGCCTGGAGGGCCTGGGGTGGTGGCGGGGGAGGAAACCAGCCAGTTGGGAAGCAGGTCCCAGCCCAGAGGGGAGAATCAGGGAGCCCTGCCAGGAAATAGTTAAAGTGCCTTCTCCTGGGCGAGCATCACTGATCTGTGTGTACAAGTGTGTGTGCACGTGTGCCTATGCCTATGTGCGTACATGTGTGCCGACACATGCGGGCATGTGTGCGTGGTGTGCATACACGTGTGTGCACAAGGGCACATGCACACGTAAATGCATGTGCATGCACACACGTGTTGTGTGCATACACGCACACGTATGCACATATGCTCGTGTGTGGGTATGTATATGTGCACATGTGGTGTGTGCTTGTGTCTACATGGGTGTGTGTACATGTGTTGGGCTGAGGGCTGCAGGGAGCTCCCAGGCACAGGGACGGGAGCTGAGCCTCTGGCCATGGACAGAGCTCTGGCTCCCCAGCTAGTGCTGCAGGGGCAGGTGGGTCTTTGCAGCCTCCTGTGCCTGAGGGCACTGCCTGCCTCAGAGGCCTGGGGAGTGGGGGCACTGATGTCACCCACATTCTGAAAAAGTGCAGCTGGTGCTGCACCAGGGGGCTGCCCCCAAGAGAAGCTGGTGGCTGGGTGGGAGCCTCAGGGAAGGTAAGGGAAGGGTGTACCTCAGAAGCTCTCAGAATCGAGAGGGGAGGACACCGTCTGAGCTGCATGCCCCTGAATAGGGACCCTGACCCACCGTTACAGCCCCCAGAATGCCTTGCTTGCTGGGACGCCTCTGCCAGCAGTGCAGCCACAGGGTCCCGGGCCAGCGCCCTGGTCTGCAGGGGCCACGCCTTCAGGACCAGGGGCAGACTTGTCCTAGAATGCAGACAGCTTAGGGTTTGCCCTCTGGGGGCTCCTGGAGGCCATGGCTGTGACCCGGATGCCGGGGTGTCTGCCACACAGCGCCTCCTGGACCTCTCTGGCCGCTGATGAAACAGCCATCTCCCCTCACTCTGCCATGCAGCTTCTGCGCAGTAAAGACTCTGCAAATATTTATCCTCCGCGAAGTGGGGTGGCTGGGACACTATGAAGTCCTGCCAGCATGCTTATTACCAACCCCTATTTCTTGTTTATAACATGTCCATGAAAGGAGGGCCATAAAAATGCATTATGGGTTGAAGCTTGGCATGCAAAGTTCTGACCAGGGAGCTCATCTCTTCTGCAGCAAATTGTCAGGAGCACGAGTTCCACTGTGTAGTGGGGGAGGCGGGAGACCCAGCAACCCCGAAACCACCTGGCAGGCTTGGCCCACACCTGCAAGTCTCAGCCAGCTAGGCCGGGTCTCACATGTGTTAGCTCAGTGTCCATGAAAGTCTCCTCCCGGGGGCCCCACTTAGCACCGAGTCCCTTCGCAAAGAGGACATTGTTGCCTGTGCAGTCACCAGACCGAGAAAGAACAGGGCCTCAACTTAGTGACCACTAAGGACGCACCAAACAGCAGTGGGAGCGGCGGGGCCCGCCGGCGGGGACCAGGCCAGGCCGCAAGGGGGCGCTCAAGGCGCTCCAAGTCCAGGCTTCCCAAGTCTCCGCGCCGGCCCCCCCACTTGCCGGCGGGCGCCCACCAGAGGGGACCCTAAGGCCGTCCGGAATGCTCCGCCAGGGGGCGCTGCCCTCGCGGCGCACACCGCGGCCATCTGAAAGGGCAGTGCCAGGGACAGGCTGTGGTCTCAGCACTAAACACAGGATGCTTCGTCGAGAACCTGGCGCGGGCCGCTTAGACCAATAGTGAAAACCAAGCTGGGGCTGGCGCCGAGCTGAGGCGCTCAGGAGCTTCGAGAGATGCCGCTTCGCTGCAGCCGCGGGCCGCCTTAGCCGCACCCTTGAGGTCTGGCCACGGCCGGGTCCGGAGCGGTCCACGCAGACCTGGGCAGGCGGAGTCCTCCGCGCCCTGCTCCCGTTACAGGCCGTGCTGCCGTGCCAAGAGCAGCGGGCTGTCCCTGTGCGTGAAGGACTTTTGCAAGGCTCAGGCGAGCACCCACCCTGCGGGCCGGACCGCGGCTGCAGGGCGCCCAGTCTACACCCGCAGAGCGCCCCGCGTCGGGAGCCCGCACAGAAGCACTCAGCCCCGCCGTCTCTGACGTGCCGCCTGGCCCTGCCGCCAGCCAGGTCATCTGCCTGCAGCCCGGGACAGGATCGAGGGGCCACTGCTGCCCAGCTTTACTCATCCTCGAGCAGCGAGGCTGGAGCCAGCCGGGTCCTCCAGGGCCCAGGACCAGCCGCGATGACCACGCAGCCCAGGCCAGGCGTGGGTTGCTGCGGGCTGCTGCAGGCAGGGCCAGGCCTGCAGGGATCCCGGCAGGCCATGGGGGCACCGTCTGGCTCCCCCCAGTCAGGCAGAGACGGCCAGCAGGGAGCAGCTGGACTGGGCACTGAGGCAGTGGGCTTTCAGGGGCGACTGATTCCCTTCCGTGGGGCAGGGCTCTGAACCCCTCTCTGGATCAAGCCGGTTTTGAATCTTTTCACATAGCAGGGTTCTTTGTCAGCTTTGGATGTTCATCTCGTGGGGGAGAGGCGGCTACAGCCAGCACCTCTTCCCACCTGCCCCTGGGCTCTCTCCAGCTGTGCCCCCACCCGGCTCCAGGGCCAGGGGTCCCCAGCCACCCCCCTCCGGCTGGTCCCCTCCGGCTGGCTCCCACGCAGACTCACTCTGCTCCCTGGCGCTCGCGGCACCGTTTGCTGTTAAATAAATCATCCTCTGGCACATCTCGTTGTGAATCAATAAGCAAATGCAATCCGGGAAGGACCAGGGACTGGGGGCGGCCAGGGCTTCGCTCCAGTGGAGTCCAGGCAGCCCCCAAACTGCTGATGGTGCAGCGACCAGGTGCCCACGGCCAGCGCCTGCTGCTCCTGGATTCCGCCTCTGGCCCTTCCAGAGCGAGGGAGGCGCAGCCCCCGCAGCCCTGGCTCCAGCCCTGACTCCCCATGGGCAACCCGGACAGCACCGCGACAGGGGGTGGCAACCGGGCTGCAGACTGGAAGTGGTGAGGAAATGCAGCCTGGAAACTTGGTCGCTTGCCCGAGACTCTCAGACTCTCCCACAGAGCCCGGCCCACAGACGGAGGTTCTGGCTGGAGCTGCGCCTCGCGCCCCTGGACCCACGGCTGCGCCCCTGCCCCGACCCTTCCCAGGACCACAACTTTTTTTAAATCAACTTTCACCAACCAAACCGCCACGCGCAGGGCGACCAGCAAACCCTACCCTCCGCGCTCCCCGGCTCCCCGGCTCCCGCGCGGCTGGCGGCCGGGGCCCCAGCCCTCCCTCGCCCATAGATGGGGGAGCCTGAGCGCAGAGCGAATCGGCGGTGCCAGCAGCTCTGATTCTTGGCCGGCCAGGGACAGGGCCCCACAAACAAACTTTGGGGCCAAGAAGCCCGAAGCCAGGGCGTAAAATTGGCCCCCAGCAGGGGCACGCCAGCCACGCCGCGGAGCAGCGGGGTCCCCACCTACCGGGTCCAGTGGTTCACCCGGCGCCGCGCCGGGCGCCGGCCTGTGCGCCTCGCCTCTCGGGGCCCCGGGCCGCCGCCGCCACGGGTCCGCGGTCCCGGGCCCAGCCGCGCGCCAGGCGCCGGGCCGGCGTAGCCGCCGGGGAGGCCCTCGGGGCTGGCGC
Organism: Galemys pyrenaicus; assembly: GCA_019455555.1. Classification (NCBI taxonomy): domain Eukaryota; kingdom Metazoa; phylum Chordata; class Mammalia; order Eulipotyphla; family Talpidae; genus Galemys; species Galemys pyrenaicus. The sequence continues at coordinate 198,918 of JAGFMF010011663.1, forward strand.
GATCGCCCGGGGCTGCTGAGGCGCCCTGCAGCCGCCGGCGACGCCAGCCCGCCGGTGCCGGGGCCGGTGCCGGAGCCCGAGCGGGTGTGGGTGCGCGGCTCGCGCTGGGCAGGGCGCGGGCGGCGCGGAGGAGGGGAGCGGGGGCGCGCAGAGGGAGGGGCGGGAGCGCCGCGCAGCCGCCGGGCCCGCGCCCAGCGAGCCCGTGTGCGTCTGGCGCGCGGCGCGGGGCGCGCAGGGTTAACTGGGGAATCGCACTTCTGGGGGAGCTCCTGCCTGAGCTGGCCAGAAGGTTCTGAAGAAGGAGGTTCTTAAGGCCCGCCCTGAAGCGCGGCGGGTGCGCGCTCGGAATGAGACCTGCGGCCGGTCCCCGGGGCGGCCGGGTGTATGAGCCCCCCATTTACTGAGAGGGGAAATTAATTTGCCAAGACTTCAGCGAGTCAGCTATGAAAATCACCGTAATTACCTTTTCACGGAGCCTCTGGGCTGCACCCCTCTATTTGTTTTTTGTTTTTTTTTTTAAGATTTATTTATTTATGCATACAAGCACTGGGGTACAGGCCAGAGGTGTAGGGGGTGAGAGGATTCACCACAGAGAGCGGGGAGCAGAACAGGCAGATCAACAGAAGTACACTGCTGAGGGGAGCAGCGGGCACAGCAGGAGAGGTCTGCTGCACCATGTGGGTCCCCCTCCCTGGCCGGCCGCAGGGATCGAACTCGTGCTGCAGTGACTGCGGTTTGCTTCATAGTGCGTTGCTTAACCCACTGCGCCACCAGGGAGGCCCTGCACCCCTCTATTTGCCTAGATACCACAGACTCTCCGGTGGAGGCCCCACTTGGGAGGCCCTGGGCCTCTGCTGCCTATGCCTGATCTCCGCTGCCTGCGCCGACTCCCCGCCCGCCCAGCGCCGGCCCGCCTGCCAAGAGCCCCAGAAACCACCGGCCAGGGGCCCCGGAGGTGCCTCCTGTAGTGGGCCCCGCGGCAGCTAGAGGGCGCCCCTCTCAACACCGCGGAAGGACCTTTAGGTGGTGTCTGGAGAAAGTGCGTTTGGTGCTGCTCTAGCATTCTCCAGGCTCCCAGCCCCCACCCCCACCCCCAGGGTCTCGGGATCCCGGGAGCCGGAGGGGGAGGCCGGTGGCGGGTCCTTCACGCCGTTTTATGTCTTGAGTGTAGTCCCGCCTGATCAGACCCAAAGGAGGTTCCATTTCCCCTCCCCCACTCCCTGGGGTCCCAAGGGTGCAGGGGCACAGGCCCCGGAGGAGGGAGGTGGCTCCTCTTTTCCAGTCGGGCCTCTTGCCCCCAGTAGTGCTCCCTGGGCGCCTGCCCCAGACTGGGGCTCCGTCTGCAGTGCCAGGTGGGGCCGCCCGGAAGTGGACAGGGCAGGAGGAAGCTGCCAGGATGTGGGTGAGGGGCTTCCGGGAGTGTCCACGCCCGGTGCTCTGGCCACGGCTGCCCCCGCCGACCTGGAGTGCTCTGGCCTGACGCAGACCAGAAGCTGGACACTGAGGCTTCGGAAGGAGGGGAGAATGGGTGCGCACAGGCCCGGACTTCAAAGCAGCGGCTCCGCCCGCCTCAGGACTCAGCTGGCCTCCTGGGCAAAGAACGAGGCGCAGCCCGGGTGCCTCAGGCGCCCCCGTTGTGGTCGCCCACACAGTCTGCCTGTGGTCAGGAGCACCTGCCCCAGGGTAGTGCCACCCAACCGCTGGCCGAGATGAGCAGAGCTGAGGTGCGGCTTGGGCTAGCTCCCCTGGGGCCCGGCCTGGGGCCCAGCCTGGGGCCCGCCCCAGCTGCTCCCTGGCTGCACACTCACCACGGGGAGGGGGGCTCAGGACCCGCCCCCAGGTGCCAGGGCAAGGGCACGAACGGTGGGGCCAGCCTCACAGCCCCGGCAGTGGCCAGTGGCATGGACAGGGCTGAGGGGCGCTCGTCTCTGGGTGGGGTGGACGCGTGGTGGAGAGGACCCTGGTGTCCCAGCCAGAACGGTCAGGGTACAGATGGCCATGACGTGCCACGGGTTGTTTCCTCCCTTGGCTCCAGACGCAAGGCCTCACGTGAGTCGGCCGAAAACCTGGTATTTACCAAAAGTTAATTCACAAGAGCGGGTTTCAATAAAATTTCCATCCAATTTCTGGGCCAGACGCCCAGGAAATTAAAAAATTAAAGGCTCATGTGGGCCTCCTCCTTGGAGTGCGGGGGATGGGCTGCTGCTGGGCTCGACCTCTTGAGCATCCGTGGCCAGCAGTCCAGCTGAGGCCAGCAGAGGGCAGACGACTGGGGGCACCTGCCCGGGAGGGGGTGCCGGCGGGGGCTACCTGTGGGGGCACCTGGGGGGGGCGCTTCCCAAGTCCTGCCATGGCTTGGACTCCTGGACACAGCTCTCTCTCCTCCCGTCTATTGTGCTGCAGAAGGAAATGGAGAAAACACCTGCTGACCCCGCAGCCTGACTGGACCGCAAGGCGGGAGCTGGGACAGTTCTCTGCTGGGGTGGGTCCATCCGTCTCCCCGCGGGGGCAGATCTGACCGCCCGGTGCCTGTCAGTGCCGGCGTCTGCAGATGCAGAGGTGACCCAAGCCCCAGAACCGTCGCCTCTGCCGCCGCTGGCAGGGTCCGAGCTTCTCGGGTCAGACTGCAGAGAAGCTGCGTTTGCAGCACCCAGGTCGGGCTAAGGGGGTGGTGAGACTGGGGTCCCTGGCGGTCCGGAATGTTCTTTCCAAGCAAGTGCCGCAGCTTCCTGGGGAGGAGGTCAAAAGGGAGGCTCTGGGGCTCGTGAACTCTAACGAGGGTGGACGGAGCCTGGGATCTGGTCAGACCCCCAGGGGGTGCCCGCCACTGCCCATTGCCCGCTGGCACTGCCCAGCACATGCCTGCTGCTTCCCCCCTTAGCACAGTAAGGCTCCCCTGGAGCTCCCGGGGTCCCCTGGAGCTGGGGCCTGGAGGTGCTCTGTGCCAGGCCCAGACTGGAGGTGGCCGCTGTGTGGGTGGGGCTGCCCGTGGACGGGGCTGCCCGTGGTCAGCTCAGCATTATTTCTCCTGGGAGACGCCACCCTGGAAGTCGACGTCCCAGCAGGCAGCAGGGTGGGGGCTTGCCCAACGGGGGGCGCTGGCCAGCACTGACAAGAGGGCTGGCCCACCCACCTCCCTGTCCAGGCAGACGGGGCAGCAGGATGTGGGGGGACTTGCACAAGAGGAGGTGCCTGGAGCCCTGAGAAAGGGGCAAGGAGACCCCAGCAGGCCTGGAGCAGAAGCTGTCGAGGGTGTAGGGCACCGCCGCTCAGGCCCCCCAGCAGGCGTGGACGCAGCTGGCCCCCTTTGGCAGCCCCGTTCTGTGGGACACCGGTCTGGCCCTGAAGTGGGCCTGGGGGTCTGCCGCCGAGGTCGCCCGGTCCACACCTCCTTCACTGGCCGGAGCTTCTTGGAGCGAGGATGAGAAACACAGACCCTCTCACGGTCACCACGGGCGGCCGCTGACGACTGAGTGGACACACACAGCGGGCCCTCGGGGCTGGCGCGTGGCACAAGGCTGCGCTCTGAGCTGGGCAGCGGGCAGCGCCGTCGGGCAGCGGGCAGCGGCTCTGAGGGCGGGCTGCGTGTGAGGAAGTCCGTCCTCCGTCCTCACTTCCACGACCCTGGACCCAGCGGGAGGCTGCTGGGCCGGGCACTTCTCAAGCTCCCCCAGCCTGGGGCGGGGCTGGCCTGGGGCGGGGCCTGCGGCTGGGCTGGGTCAGGCAGGGCTGGCGGGAAGACGGAAGGAGCAGACCCGTGGCGCTGCCCTCGGGCCCACAGGCCCCTGGACGCCCTGGCCGAGGGCAGAAGGGAGGCGTCGCGGAGGGTGCGGGGGCCCAGGGCCGGGCGCGGCCAGTGGCCGAGGCCTGTTGAGGGGGACGGCGGCGCTCGGAGCTAGACTCGGTCCGGCAAGGCCCCTGGGCGCCCTCGGAAGCCCCCCGGGATTGTCTCCTGCCCCCTCAACTGCGGGCCCCAGGCGCTGCCTCGAGTCTCGCGCCCACGGGGCTTTCGCAGGGCGGCTGCGAGGAGAAGAGGCGAGCGGGAGCCGCGCCAAGCTGGACACCACCAGGGACGGCCCTTCGCGGGCGGCTCGCCCCCAGAGCCAACACCCACCGTCCCCGGGCCGCGTGCCCCGCTTGCGGCGTGAGGGTTCTGGGTGAACCTGGCGGCGGTGGCCGCGCTCGGGCCAGAGTTTCATTTCTGTTCCGGAGAGACCATTTCATGGCCGGGGATGCTCGTTCGCAGGTCAAGCTACAGATGTTGAGTTTCTGGAAAGAGCTGCGGTTTCCCGCGGCCCGGACTACGCAGGGTCTGCGGCTGAGCATCCCCACCGCCAGCGCGCAGTCGGGAGGCGGACGCCAGCTGGACAGGGGTCAGGCCCGGAGGCTCCTCCGGCTCGGCTTTCCTGGCTAGAGGCGGCCTGCGGGCCTCGGGCTCCTGTGGACAGCCGGGCGGCCTCGCCTGACCGCTCGGGAGCGGCGAGCAGAGCCGCTAAGGGTCCGCGCACTTCCCGGCCTTTGGGTCACAGATCTGCCCAGTGCTCATCTAGATGCCCAGTTGCCATCTAGATACTGATGATTCTGACCGGTCAGGGAATTGTTTACCCTTGTCAGGTTCCAAGTCACCTGCCTGAGGACTGGGGAGAGGTGGGGGAGGGGTGAGGGGAAAGGGAGGGGGAGGGGGAGGGGGAGGCAGGAGAGCACCAGGGTGGGGGCAGGGAAGGGGAGGGTAGGGGAGGAAGGAGGGGAGGGGAAGGGAGGGGAAGGGAGGGGGGAGAGAGGAGGGAAAGGGAGAGGGTGAGGAGGGAATAGGAGGGGAGAGGGGAGGGGAGGGGAGGAGAGGGGTGGGGGGAGGGCAGGGGAGACCTGGCCCTGGCTCCAGCTCGGAAGCTGACCCTGAGCAGGCTGGGAGCCAGAGGTGAGATGACGTCTATTCTTATTTCTAGACACAAAAGTAAAAAGCGTGATCGGTGCCGAAGCTTAATTCCCCATAAATGTCTGTTTTAAATTATTAATAATTCAATTATCAAATCTAGAATATATTAGTCCTTCCTCACATGCCTCAACCTTTTCCTCTCTCCTTTGAAAGTGAATTGTTTTGTGAGTTTGCGGGGCACGGTATTTAATTATTAATAATTCATTTTTTAGCAATGCATGATTCTATTACAATAGGATAATGACCCGCTTAATCAAAGAGACACCCAAACACGTGTCCTTTCATCCGTGCTTCTCCCAGAAACCACCGAGGGACGTTAGGGACAACAGGGGACGCTGAGAAGGGCACTCACGTGGTGGATTCCTGGGGTTTCCAGGCCGACAGGCACAGAGGAGGGTCCCTATCTGGGCAGAAGCTGCACGTGGCTCGGGACCCCACTCCGCATCACAGTGCCGGGCGAGGGTGGGCCCCTGACTGGATGGGTGCTCGGCCCCCCAGGTGAGGTCGTGCTGGAACATGAGGTTGTGCAGTCACCGACCTGTTGTCCCAGACGCCCAGGTGCGCAGCACACGTCCCATGACACGTCTCATTGCCGTGACCGAGATGCTGACCGCCGGTCCTCGGGGGCATCTGGCGGAGGGTCTCTGTGTCCATGACTGAGTCACTGACCGCCGGTCCTCGGGGGCATCTGGCGGAGGGTCTCTGTGTCCATGACTGAGTCACTGACCGCCGGGTCCTCGGGGCGTGTCCAGCGGAGCGTCTCTGCGTCTGGCGGGACTTGAAGAATAGAGGCAGGAGCCTGGCGACAATCCACCCCAGAGGGCCACGACGCCGCTGAGGCCAACGGGTCCCCGCCATATGCTCCCTGGTCGTGGCGCCATGAGAGTGGGGGACGTGGCCGCCCATTGCTGAGTTACCCCAAAGTGCATGACTCATTTGCTGTCGGCCTGGAAAGGCCCCTCTCCTAGAAGCTGCGATGCTGACGCCGGCTGGTGTGGTGCGCTGTGACAGGATGTTGGGCGCTCACTGTGTGTCCTGCGCACCTCTGCTGGCTGGTGCTCCCCGGACACCCGCAGGCCGGCCCCGCTGACCTGGGCTTCGGGCAAACAGGCAGCTGCAGTGGCCCAACTCCATGGCTGGTCGGCCGGGCTGAGCGTCCTGCGCCCGCCATGGCCCGCTGCCCGCTGCCCACTGCCCGCTGCAAACTGCTCTGGCAGCTCTGCGCTCCTGGGTGGGACACTCGGCTACCTCCAATCTGTGGCGACTCCGAGCGTGAGTAAGCTGGCTCTCCACACCAGCCTCTCCACGCCAGCCTCTCCACGCCAGCCTCTCCACCCCAGCCTCTCCACCCCGGCCTCTCCACGCCAGCCTCTCCACGCCAGCCTCTCCACCCCGGCCTCTCCACGCCAGCCTCTCCAAGCCAGCCTCTCCACGCCAGCCTCTCCACGCCAGCCTCTCCACGCCAGCCTCTCCACGCCAGCCTCTCCACCCCGGCCTCTCCACCCCGGCCTCTCCACCCCGGCCTCTCCACGCCAGCCTCTCCACCCCGGCCTCTCCACACCAGCCTCTCCACCCCGGCCTCTCCACGCCAGCCTCTCCACGCCAGCCTATCCACACCGGCCTCTCCACACCGGCCTCTCCACGCCAGCCTCTCCACGCCAGCCTCTCCA
>JAGFMF010011663.1:207311-286756 GCA_019455555.1 Galemys pyrenaicus
CGGCCTCTCCACACCGGCCTCTCCACGCCAGCCTCTCCACACCGGCCTCTCCACACCAGCCTCTCCACACCGGCCTCTCCACGCCGGCCTCTCCACGCCGGTCTCTCTGGAGTGCTTAGAAACGGAGCTGCGGGGGCCTCCCTGTGGCAGGAGGAGTTGAGCGCCGCACTGTGGGGCTTCCGCAGCCACTGCAGCACGAGTTCGATCCCCAGCCAGGGAGGGGACCCACAGGGCTCAGCAGACCTCTCCCCACTTGCCACCCCTCCCCTCACTGTGTGTTTCAGTCCATCTGCTTGTTTTGCTCCCCACTCTGTCTCTGGGGAGTCTTCTCACTCCCCCCTTGCATCTCTGATCTGTCCCCCAGCTCTTGTGTGCATAAATAATGGGAACTCCAAGTCCATCACTTGGTGCGGGGCTACCAGAGTCCCTTCTCACGGGCCTGCTGACTGCCCAGCACTTCTCAGATGGGGGTACTCACAGTGCTTCCTCCCAGCCACGTCCTCCCTGCTGTTTCTAGATGAACGCACATGATCTTTGCTCGTCCTCCTTCCTCGTTCTGGCCGTCCCTGATCTTCCACACGGCCCCCCACGTTCCCCCCAGCACCAGGAAGCGTCAGCTCGCCCGGGGAGTGTCACAGCTCTGTCTTGATTCCACTGCTGGCTACTTACATTTCTGCTGGAACTGGCGAGGCCACTTTCTTGTGGGAGCTGCCCCAGAGAAGCCCGGTGGCCATGGCTGCCGCCCAGTCTCCAGTCCCGGCAGGATGGGGCAGCAATGCCAGCGGGTCCCAAGGCACCACCACGCTGGGGGAGCCCAGGCAGGGACCTTCGCGGCTGCTGCCAGCCCGCCTGGGCCGCCCTGCGAGTCCTCCAAGGTGTGCCGGCCCCCACCGCCAGCGGCCCAGACCATACCCAGGACCTCAGGGCCCCGGGCACTGTGGCGACCTCGCCCCTGGTGGGGAGACAGAAGAGGCGGCAGAGACCAGACGCAGGGCCGGTGGCCGGGGCCTGGAGGTGCAGGAGGTGTGTGCTGCTGTGGCCTGAGTCCTCCAGACGCGCTCCCGGGCTCCAGGAGTCACAGTCAGCCGGAGCGCTGGGCCAGGACAGGCTCCGCACACACCCAGCCCCAGGAAGCTCCCGGGCAGGGCCAGGCACCGCTGAGCTCCGGGCACTTCTCGGCGCCGCGCCGCTGGACGACAGGACAGAGGTTGGGCTGAGGGCACGCCAGCCTCTCCACTGTAACGGCCAGCGAAGTGCTGGATCTGGAAAGCCAAGTGCATGGGTGAGCCACCCTCATTTCAAAATCAGGGTGCAAAGGTGTGAGTGACATGCAGTTCGCAGCAACATGGGTGGAGCTAGAAGGGATCATGTGAGTGAAATAGGCCAGAAGGAAAAGGAAAAGTTTTGGATGGTGTCACAGGAGGAATGCAGAGGAAACAAACAAGGGACTGTGGGGAAAATCAACTACAATGAATTAAAAATCAAAATCCACAGACAACTATAAATCTGAGACATTCCCCAGGGGAGGAGGGAGAAGGAACAGAATGGGTGGGAAGAGCACAGGGACGCTGGTGATGACACACAGGTGGATGGTGATGGGGATTTTACAGGGGTAAGAAATATACACTGTACAAAAGTAAAAAATAATGTAAAATATATAAAAAATTTAAACATTTACTGATTTATTTATTTGTGCATACAAGAGCTGGGGTGCAGGCCAGAATTGCGGGAGGTGAGAGGAATCACCAGAGGCAGAGCGGGGAGCAGAACAGGCAGATCCGCTGAAACACACTGCTGAGGGAGCAGCGGGAGACAGGAGAGGGCTGCTGCGCCCTGGGGGTCAGCTCCCTGGCCAGGGATTGAACTCGCGCTGCTGTGCAGCGGATGCTTCACAGTGCTGTGCTCAACCCCCTGAACCACCAGGGTGGCCCTAAAATTTAAAAAAAAATTTAAAAAAGAAAGAAAGAAAAGACAGGAGTGAAATCTCTTGCCCAACGGCCGGCTTCAGTCCCTGGACAGTGCCCGGAGCCCAGCCAGCTCTGGGGGCGCCCCATCATGGGCTGTGCTTGTGTCTGCCCAGCTCGCATCCTCACCGGCTGGGCCAGGAAAGGCCTCTGGGCCCAGGCCTGGCTGCACCGGCGCTGTGGGCGTTCCTCCGCGGCCACGCAGAGAGCAGCACCAGCTCGCCCTGCCGCCAGGGCTAGGAGCCTGCATCTGTGTCCAGCAGGGACACGGCGGGCAGGGCGTGCCGCCACCCCGCAGGCACGCATGGGCTGCTGTTCCTGCAGAGGGCCCGAGCACGCCTGGCCGCAGCTGCCGCGGTGTCCTGCACCCTGGTTTCAGTTCCTCCACGGCCTTTTCCAAGTCAGCTAAACTATAACTACCGATAACCCCCAACAGTAACAGACATTGTACGCAAGTGCCATCTTCCAGCTGTATTTTCACAGAAGGCACGATAATAAATAAAGATTAAAACAAAGTGGTCGTGTTCAGCCTGAATAATATTTACAGCACGTCAAGAAAAGCTGCATTAAACACTTTCCCGGGAAGCTCTGCCTTAAACCTTTCCATGCTCCCTGCTGACTTGAGAAGTGCTTCCCACCTCCGCTCCCTCCCTCCTCCTCCTAGTTTCCCCCCTGCTTCCCTCCCTCCCTGTCTTTGTCCCTTGCCTCCCCTCCCTCCCTCCCTTCCTCCTTTTCTTCCTTCCTCCCTCCCCACTCCCTTCCTCCTTCCCCCCCTTCCCTCCCTCCCTTCCTTCCCCTTTGTGAAAACACTAGTGAAATGTCCTTCAGCACAAAACTAAGGACCCAGTGGGCTTGTCCTTCCATTTAGATCTATTATTTCATGATTACAGAGCTCATTCCTTCTCTTACTCTCATAGCATTAAGTTCTGTATTTGTTGACATATGAGCCATTTGGATTTGAAGTGAACATTGTTTTTTATTAAAAATTTAGAAGATAAGCAATATAAACTCTTTCTATTCATGTTATTTAAGTTAATATAGGGATATCAAAATTGGAAGGACACTTGTTTTAACAATGCAAATTAGTCCTGTGTACAGTGAACATAACAACACAGACTTGGTTATTTTCCTGAAAAATGTTTTGGTTTATATCAACCCAATTAAACATATCCTAACGTAATAATTTTCTAATAAATAGCACTGAACATTTTTACATTTTCACATAAATGAGAAAATTATTCTCTGATACAAAGTAACACGCAGCAAGGCAAAGAAAGCCAGCGTGAATTTACGGAGAGTGACAAGACAAGCTGGAGTAAAGAAAGACAACTTTTAAAACACCGTTTTATGTGAACTTACCATGGTCTCTTAAAACGAAGAGAAAGAGGGCCTCCCTGGTGGTGCAGGGAATACGTGTCTCAGCACTATGAAGCTATTGGCAGCCACTGAAGCTCCAGTTCGATCCCTGGCCAGGGAGGGACCCACGGGGCACGGCAGACCTCTCCTGTCTCCCTGCTGCTCCCCTCAGCGGTGTGTTTCAGTAGATTTGCCCGTTCTGCTCCCCGCTCTGTCTCTGGTGAATCCTCTCAGCCCGCGCCTCTGACCTGCAACCCAGCTTTAGTATGCATAAATAAATACATCTTTAAAAAATAATAGAAGAGAAAGAACCCTACATAAAATGTTAATTGAGTTGCTTGCAAATATTTCTACTGGAAAGACACATTTTCTTAGAAGCATTGTTTTTATCCTAATTAATACTCATTTTATGAGTGAACATAACTGGATGTAAAATAGAGAATAATGTTCAGCGTATGTAGGTAAGCTGCAAGGGTCAGCCTCAGGTCTGCTCCTCTCTTCAAGGTCTGTTACCGGGGAGACGTGAGCGACATCGCGCAGAAGCTCCAGAAACCCAGTGCAGCTGGGGTGTCTTCCCGGCTTCGGTTCACCCCAGCTAGCCTGGTCCTCGTGTCCCCAGGAGACCAAGCGGCCAGCGTGGATGGCGCTGGTGGGAGAGGCTGCGGGGCCCTTGGGGGCACACTCTCCCAGGCCCGCGGGGATTTCGAGTGGCGTTTGAACAGGCTGTTGTCCATGCTCTCGCTGGTGGCCAAGCCCACCCCCGTGCCCCGGCGTCCTGTCCAACAACACAGAGATTACCTAGGTGGATTTTGTTGCCTTTTTTCTTGTTGAGTCTTGTTTTTGTAGATCTAAATCCCCCACTTAATCAATTTCACGGTTGCTTCTGTGTACTGGCTAGAAATACTTTTTTCCTTCTGTTCTCATTTTTCTCCCCAGTTTAAGTGAGGGATTTGTGAGTCTTATTAAAGAAGCCTTTATCTGTCTGCCTCTGCTTTGTCCAAGTACGTGCTGTGCAACCTGGTGAGCTGGAATTCCCAGCTGCTTTTGTGCTGTGGACGGAGGCCTCGTATTCAACATCAGATAAAGACGTGTCAAACTGCGGAATGAAATCTCCTTTAAGGAACCAGAAGTAAATGTAACTATTATCAGTATAAATTCCCTGCTGAGGGCCTCCTGGTGGTGCAGGGGTCGAGCGCTGCCCTGAGAATCATCTGCGGCACAGCAGCGTGGGTTCGATCCCCGGCCAGGGAGGGGCCCCACATGGCGCAGCAGACCTCTCCTGCCTCCTGCTGCTCCCCTCAGCAGTGCGTTTCAGTGGATCTGCCTATTGTGCTCCCCATTCTGTGCAGCAGGGATGGGGCGCCCCCCAGGATGCCCAGCGCCTCCTTGGCCCTCAGGGCAGGTATGTGCAACTGTGTGACAAGGGATTTGCCTCGGAGTCTGGTCACCAGAGCTGGAGGAAGGGCCTGACGGGCCGGGGCGGTCTCAGTGCCTCTCCCGAGCGTCCACTGCCCCACTGGGGCAGCAGAGTCCAGTGTGTCCAGGCCCGAGGCCTGCTGGGAAGGTGACCCCCTTGGGGCCAGCTTCAGGGTGCAGACACTATGGCCAGTCACGCTTCCCTGAGCTGCCGGGGACAGGCCCAGCAGCATCCTGAACTCAGGGCCTGGGCGCGTGAGCTGCCCTCAGCCTCACCGTGGACACAGTCCCACAGCACAGCGGGACGGCCCCCTCCTCCCTGCAGTTGTGGACACACGCAGCTCCCGCCACAGCCTCCGACGTCCCGACGCCCCCAGTCCAGGCAGAGTCCTGCTTCCTTGGCCCCCAAACTCAGCTCTCAGACAAGCCCTTCCTGACCCCTTCGACCCACCTGTCCACCGTGGGCACCTGCCTGGCCACACCGGCGGCTGAGCAAAGGCTGGCTGGGCAGGGCCGTGTCACCGGGCCGGCACGTCCAGCTGAAGTGGGCACGTGAGTCCAGTCCAGCCAGGGCTGTCACGGGGCTTCTGAGAACAGGTGAAGGGCCGCCGCTGTGTGGCTGGACAGGAGCTGACCTGCGTCCACAGCCTCACCTCTTGGTGCCAGGCACGGCCTCCCAAGCCCGGCTGCCGCCCACCGGGAAAAAGTCGTCCACAGGAAAGATGTCTCCCAGGGGTCGTGTGAAGTACGGAAACTCTGGCTGCAGAGGAACATTTAACACCTCAAGGTAGATAAAAATGTGTCTTCTCTGTATTTTCAGAGACTCGGCACACAGCATTTTTAGTGATTCATTTTTAAGATGAACCGTTTCTATTTCTTCCCCATTTTTCTCCTTCTCGGTGTCGTGTGAACCCACAGCAGACACCGTGTGTGAACTGGACTTATTTCAAATGCTGCATTAGATTTCGCTTTGCGACAATTTATTGGAAATACGTATTTTTGAATGTTGGGGAAAGTGTCACCGCTTTGGAAACGCTTCCTCCGACAGAGACTCCCCGGGGAGAAGCCACCCGTCCCCTGCGGCTGCCGTCCAGCAGAGGCCAGTGTTGCTCGGGCCCTGTGGCTGGGCCAAGGTGCCCGCAAGCCGGACTGCAGTGGCCGCCGGGTGTCCTGGCTGAGCGCTGTTGTCCTGCCCGGTGAGGCCGTGAGCGCCCTCCTGACCCGGCTTTGAGTGGGCGAGGGGCAGCTCTGCGGTGGGGCCTGCGGGTCAGCGGGGGCCTGCGGGTCAGCAGGCTGGGGCCAGTGGCCTCAGGACGCAGGGCCGTAGCAGGGCTGAACGTGCCAGGAGCAGAACTTGCTCCCCGCTTACAATCACTCGAGCGCTGAAACGTCTCCACGTTTTGATGAACTTGATAGTGATTTAGACTAGTAATTTAACTAAAAACCATTTCACTCAAATGATTTCACTTGTGATTGAATTGGGTTAGAACATCTGGATCTCCCCCTTTTTGGTCCATTTACTTCATCTAAGAAACGAGGATGATTTAAACCTCCGTCTGCAAAGACGTGGCCCTGAATGCCTGAGCTGCTCTGCTGAGATGCCGTCTCCAGCACAGCGGGGAGAGGCCCGCCGCCTGCCTCCCCTTCTCCCCGCAGGCCCCGGGCCCAGGCGCGAGGCCTCAGCACACGACCCCAGCTCTGCGCAGGCTGCCAGCCAGGCCGGCCAGCGCCCCGGTCAGGGGCCGTCCTCTGGGGAGCCAGCTCGGAGCCCACAGGGGTCGCTGGGTGGGGCACAAGCTCTTCAGAGCAAGCCGAAGCAGCACCTTGGGCAGGGCGCGTCACGGGCGAGGGAGGTCTCGGAGACCAGGCGCTGAGTGGCGCAGAGGGCCGGGTGGAGGGTGAGGCTCTGCTCGCGCTCTCCTGCCCTAGGTGCCTCCGTCTTTGTTCTGTGGCAGTTTGAAGAGGCGGCCGCGCGGGCGCCCACAGGCACAGCCGACCGACGGCCCGGAAGGGGCTCTCGCTGGCCCCCACATCACCACGAGCGTCTGAGCAGAGACAGCAGTGACCTGGTCTCCATGTGGACGCCTGCCGGCGGGCGGGGTGAGGACACGCCCAGCGGGTCTCCCCTAAAGCCTTTCAGGACAGCTCGACCCATGGGGCGACGCCTGCTTGTTCTGGTCAGCGAGACAGAGCCGGGTCCTTCCTGCGTCTACTTCTCCACGGCGCCTTTCTGCACACTGCTGGGCGCCGTTGCTGCCAGTCTAGCCCCCGTCTGTGCACGTCTTTGTGTCTGTGAGTCTGTCGGCGAGCCTGTCTGCACGTCTGTGCATCTGTCTGTGTCTGTGAGTCTGTGCATCTGCATGCCTGTGTGTCTGTGAGTCTGTCGGCGAGCCTGTCTGCACGTCTGTGCATCTGTGTCTGTGAGTCTGTGCATCTGCATGCCTGTGTGTCTGTGAGTCTGTGAGCCTGTCTGTGCGTCTGTGAGTCTGTGCATCTGCATGCCTGTGTGTCTGAGTCTGTCTACATCTCTGTGAGTCTGTGCGTCTGCTTGTGCATAGCTGTCTGTCTGTTGAGAACCACAGTTGAGTTTCAGAAAAAATGACTTTGATGTATCAAAATGATTGCAATTTTTAAAGACCATGCCCACCCACCTATCACCCATCGTCACTCGTCCATCTGCCACTCGCGTCCCTAGAAGGCGGCGTCATCTGGAGCCGGCCAGCGAGACGAGGACCCATGGTCAGCAGGTAACCCAGGCTGCTGACCCCTCACTAGCCCTGGGCAGCGGCGAGTGCAGGATGCAGACCTCTGAGACCCAGGTGAGGGCGGCACAGACTCCAGCTCCTGCCTGGGCTGCAGCCTGCACTCTCCGGCCCTCTCGCTGGCTCCTCGGGTCCAGCCCCAGCCGCGGCCTCTCCAGCCCTTCCGTCCTGTGCCGGCATCTCCAGGCGAGGCCCGCGTCCCGAGGCTGCTGAGCCACCACCGGCCTCCAGTCTGGGCACAGACCCGCTGCCTCCCACCTGCACCCACACGGCCTCCTCCTTCCACGAGGCTATGGCCTGGCCACGCTGCTCCATGGGGGCCCAGGGAGAACAGAGTGGGCACTGCCTCCCAGTGGGGAAAGAGGCCACTGCCAGGTGCCCCCCGTGAAGATGAGGGGTAGCGAGGAAACTGCTCTTTAAGGGGCAGCCGTGGGGCAGCCCTGGAGTGCAGGGGTTCCGTCCAGCACTGTGACGCTGTCTATAGCCACTGCAGAGTTTGACCCCCCTGCTGGCCAGGGAGCTGACCCACAGGGCAGAGCAGACTCTCCTGTCTCTCCTGCCGCTCCCCTCAGCAGTGTTTCAGTGGATCCACTTGTTCTGCTCCCCACTCTGTCTCTGGTGAGTCCTCTCACCCCCATACCTATAGCTTTCTGTGCATAAATAAATGAAAATAAACCTTTAAAAAATAAAATGATGCTCCCTGGTGGCGCAGCAGGTTGAACGCCACACTGTGAAGCATCTGCAGCCATAGCAGCACGAGTTTGATCCCCAGCCAGGGAGCTGACCCACAGGGCGCAGCAGACCTCTTCTGCCTCCCTGCTGCTCCCCTCAGCAGTGTGTTTCAGTGGATCTGCCTGTTCTGCTCCCTGCTCTGTCTCTGGAGAGTCCTCTCACCCCCACACCTATGGCCTGCACCCCAGCTCTTGTGTGCATAAGTAAATCTTTAAAAATCTTTTAAAAAATAAAATAAAATAAAACGAAATCACAGCGACGTGCTTCCAGGAACAACACACCAGCTGGTCAGGCTGTCTGAGATGGCTGTGTGTTCGTGAGTGTAGCAGGGGCGAGGGGGAGGCGGCGGCACCAGGCACAGTTTGGGGCATCTTGTGCTTTAAGGAATACCTTTCTGCAAGTTCTTTTAAAACGCTAATTTTGTTCTGTGGGGAAAGCTGTTATTTACCTGCTCAGAAATGCAAACCAAGGTGAAGTGGTTATGTATGCAGCATCACCCAGGAACTGGAGCCAAATAACTTCAAATCAGGCCCTCGGAGTACTGAACAGAGCACGTGAAGAGATTTAAAAATCAGTGGAGGTTTAGGGTTAGCTTTTCATGGGCACGTTTTCTGATTTATTTTCTGGTCATTACAATAAACACGCTTGATATCACGAAGTTAACTTCTAAGAGTTTGCTACAGGAGAGTAAGAAGCCAGCCCCGGTGGATGTGACAAGGGAGCTCTGAGCCCTGGACATGCCCCGCTCGGCCCGTCCTGCGCCAGAGGCCTGTCCCGGGCTGCCCGCCGAGCCCCAGCGAGGGTGGGGGCAGCCCCTGGGGACTGATTCCCGCTGGACACGCAGGTGACACTAAACGGAAATACGGTTGGGCCCTCGCGAGCTGCTCCTGCGCGGCCTGAGTCAGCTTAGCCGCCAGCTCTGGATGGGGCTCCGGACCTCCGCCGTCCCCAGGAGCACCCCCCCAGAATCTGCCACGTGGAGCACACGGCCTCGGCCCGTGCTCAGTGGTGCCTGCGCGAACACTGAGAGAATTCGTGCTTTCAAGGACAACGCAAGGGTCGTGCTTTTTACGAGTACGCACACACCATCTCTGCAGGCGCCGGGCCATCTCACAGCTAGTCCCACACCAAGGCGGCAGCTGAGGGGTCTCCCAGGCATCCAGGTGAGGGGTCTCCCAGGCATCCAGGTGAGGGGTCTCCCTGGCGTTAAGTGAGGGCATCTCCCGGACCTCAGGAGAGGTGTCTCCTAGGCGTCCAGGTGAGGGCGTCCGGTGAGGGGTCTCCCTAACCCTCACTCACCCTAGGTGAGGACACCTCCCTAGCCCCAGGTGTCAGGTGAGGACATCTCCTGGTCCTGCTAACCCCTTGCTTTTCCATAGTCATTCTTAAAAACACCCGTCTTTGCTTTATTGTAGTAGAGCAGTTTTTGCAACTATATCGGGTACAGAGTCGTCTCCAAAGCTCTGTGCTGTCCTAAGCTGTCTACGCCGGCACTGACTTCTCCCTGTAATCAGGAAGTTAACAAACAGCTGGGGTGGCAGCGGTTGCCGTGGTAACGCCCAGGGCCACGGCTCCAGGAGGGGGGCACCCGGTTAATCTGTCTTTTAACCCGTGTGCGTGCCGGTGAGTCCCTGAGGTGCAGAGTCAGAGATTTGCAGTCCTAATATATATATATTTTCTTTTTCACTGTTACCCTGTAACTAGACTTTTAGGATTAAAAAGATGTTAAGGGCCCTCCCTGGTGGCGCAGTGGGTTAAGCAACGCACTGTGAGGCAAACCGCAGTTACTGCAGCACGAGTTTGATCCCTGCCTCCGGCTTGGGAGGTGACCCACATGGTTCAGGCAGACCTCTCCTGCCTGGCCCGCTGCTCCCCTCAGCAGTGTGTTTCAGTCCATCTGCCTGTTCTGCCCCCTGCTCTGTCTGGTGGACTCTCTCACCTCCCCACACCTCTGGCCTGTACCCCAGTGCTTGTATGCATAAATAAATAAATCTTTAAAAAAAAATAAAATAAATAAAAAGATGTTAATTAGTGGGTATTATTTAGAACTTGATGAGATATGAGTACTTCTTCCATTTAAAAAAACTACTAAAATATTCAGTCCAAATTATTTTACACTTTATGGAGTTCATTAATGTCCAACCCAAACAAATTTTAAATTTATGAGTCTTTCATCACCTCACATAATGCTTTCGCTTAAAGTAAAAATAGCATTCGACTTAAGGTGGCAAGCGCAGCAGTGCTTCAGAATACGTTGACATGTCTTATTTTCATATTGCTATTACTGGCTTAAGTTTGCATGAGCCTGCGCCCCGCTTCTGATGGAGTAGGACTGACTAACTACCGTCTCCACACAGGGCCGCACACTTACATCTCGCAGGTGCCAGCCGAGCCGGGACACGGCGGGGGGGGGGCTGCGGGTCAGGTGCCCGTGCAGAGATGGCAGCTCCTCTCCACCCGTTGGTGTCTCTGGAGGGAGAGCGTGGCCCAGGCGGACGGGCTCCTGCAGCCACTAGCTCTGTTCCCATCACACAAGAGCTTTTTTTTTAAAAAAAAAAAAAATGTATTTATGCACATAAGAGCTGGGGTGCAGGCCAAAGGTGGGGGTTGAAAGGAGTCGCCAGAGACAGAGTGGGGAGCAGAACAGGCGGATCCACTGAAACACACTGGAGAGGTACAATGAACAGACGCATCCTCGAGTCCCCCAGAAGGAAACACAAGGGCTTGTGTCACTGGTCCCCGAACAGTCCAGCTAAGCACAGGCGGTCACGTCAAGGCTGGCTCCAGGACTCTGCCATGGCAGCGGCCGTGCGCACACGGTGGACACAGCAGACGCGGCTCAGCCCTGCACACGCAGGGGCACCAGGCACCCCCAGCACTGGCTGTGCTCGGGGCTTGGCTCTAAGGGTTTCCTTTATGGGCTTGTCAAAGTCATAGGACGAGAGCAAGAAGAGCCCAATCCCTCAGTCTCTGCCCCGCTCTTGCTGCCTAATTAGACACGCCACGTTTTTTGCATAAATTAAAATGTCGCAAAATACCTCTCTGCCTCAAGGAGCCCTCTAGAAAATTGCAGGAACCCTGACCTGTCAAGGAAAGGCGCTTTCACAGAAGTCACCTCACCAGATACGTGCACCTCAGAGGAGGACGCGCTCACCTCGTCAGAAGCACAAACCCGCTGATCCTCCCTTGACTCCTGAATCTAATCCGTTTACATCTGTTGTCAGAGTGGACACGTCCGCTTCCCGCCTCAGTAGAGACGACTCCGTGTCCTACTCCGTGGTGACTCAGCCTGACCACGCCCTCGGCACGAACTCCCTGTCACCGGTGTCCCTGTCACTGGCGTCCTCTGTCCTGGCGCGCTCCTCCTGCCCTGGACCCCCAGGGCCACGCTGTGATTTGGGGTGCAGCGCTGCTGCCTTCCTCTCAGCCCCTGCCTGGCCTGGACGCCGCTCTGTAACACCTGCTGTGTCCAGGCCCTCACTCCCCACCGCTTTCTGCCCCGTCCCCAATATTATCCTCGGGGTTTAGAACAGATCCGGGAACCTGCTAGCAAACATTTGTGCTCAGGAAGTACTTGCCGCATAAATGAATAAATGATTATTTTCTTTTACAAAATATTTGCTTTGCTTATTTGCCTATTTTCCACTAAACTGATCAAGTCTTCTAAAACTTCCTTCTCTTTCTCCAGCTTGGAAGTCTCAGACTTCATTATGGCTTAGGGATGATTTCTGCATTCTCTGCTGTTGTTTTAACGCACAGCTCTGTCACCCGCCGCGGCATCTGGCTCGATGATGCAGCGGCCGATGGCGTCAGTGTGACGAGTGAGCACCAGGCGAGGTCGAGTGCCCAGTCCCGGAGCGCCCTGGGCAACGCTGGCCTGGCCTCTCGTCCACGGCCCCTCCCGCCTCCCCCAGCCCTGGCACCTCCTTCCTCCGGCAACACAGCCCGTTTGGGCTCACCTGGCAGCGCAGGCCCAGCATGGCAGGACCGAGAAGCCCAGCCAAGTCCTGCCGAGGAGCTGGGGCGGGTTCTCCGTGTGTGCTGCAGACGTGGTGGTTCTGGCCAAGAAGAGAAACCTCCTCGGAGCATCTGCTTTCTCGTTCTATTTCCTAGAGCAGAAATCAAACCAAGGTAAGAATATTAACAGGCAACTGCAGCCTTTCAAAAGCAGAGGCCTGAGTGGGTCTCAGGGCTGCTGGGGTCTGCTCTCATGCATGCGCTGCCAGCAGGAGGCCCGTCGCTGCTGGAGGGTGGACCCAGGGCGGGCCGCGTCTGTGCTTGGGCTTCATGCGCGCGTTCCCGGCGTGACGCAGGCGGGCTTGCAGCGGGCTCAAGGAAAAGTGGCATCGGGGCATGATCCAAAATCTGCGGCTTGCATTTCTGTAGAGCTTTGATTTTAGAAGATTTATTTATTTTTATTTATGTGTGCACACAAGAGCTGGGTGCAGGCCAGAGGTGTGGGGGTGAGAGGACTCACACAGAGCGGGGAGCAGAGCAGGCAGACGGACTGAAGCACACGCTGAGGGGCAGCGGGAGGCAGGAGGGTCTGCTGCGCCCTGTGGGTCCCTCCCCGGCCGGGGATCGAACTCGTGCTGCTGTGGCTGCGGATACTTTACAGAGCTGAGACTTCACCCCTGCACCCCCAGGGAGGCCCCTTTCTCTGTAGCGCTTCGGACCCAAGTGAGGCAGGGAGGCGGCCTGCACGCCACTCGCGTTTCTCTTGGTGTGCGACCGCCTCCCAGCTGGCGCTACTGAGATTGTTCTTCCGCAGAGGAGACAGACTAGGTTTGGCGTCTGCATTGCCCCGTGAGATCCCGCCAGGCTGGGGCTGAGCCGCCGGCTCTGGGTGCAGCTGGGCACGAGGACTGGGCCATTCCCGTGACCTGGAAATCCAGCGATCGCCCCAGATCCCACTCCGCAGCCCTGCGCTGCAGATGCTTTCAAGGCTCCTAAGTCTCAGCTTTACCCCAAAGGCGGCACCAACGATCAAGGGGAGCTGCTCGTGGCTGTTTTTACAAACTGCGAAGGACAGGGCTCTACGGCACTGAGCGGGCGCTGTACTTTCACTCAACATCACGTTTAGGGAGAGAGTAATTGCACGCGTGAAAGAATGCTGGACGTGTGCTTCAGAGCCCAGTGCTGGGTCGGACTGTGAGCTGGTGTTGCGCTCAGGGCTCCTGACAATGAGCGCGCTTCGCACGCATCTGGCCTGTGCGGCCGGCTGCGGTTCCGAGCGCAGCGCCCTCCCGCTGCCCGGCCGGGAGTTTGGGGGACACGGCACCCAGACTTCCTCTTTTCGGCAATGAGAAATTCATTGTTTTTTCCTGTTAAGTGATCTCTCCTTCCTTTACTCCTTGCATAATACTGAAGACACAGGCTGGAGCTCAGCCGCAGCCGAGAGCACAGTCGCCTGGCCCCCCGCCGGGGCCGTGTGGGCGTGCGCCGCCATCGCCCTCCACAAACCGAGGCTCCAAATCCAGCTCCAGAGGGTGAGGTGTGAAAAGCAGACTCAGAAAGGAAAGGCAGACGTGGGGAAGTCTTCCCTGCAGGAGAGCAGCGGGGCGGGGCGAACTTGGGGGACTGGGCTGTGGGAACCCCTGCAGGGAGCCTGCCCACCCGCCCAGGGATGGAAGGGCAGAGCCCCTCCAGCGGCACTGCCTGCGCACCTGACCCCCCTTCCGGGCCCAGTGGGCCTCAAAGGCAAAGAGAGGCCTCCCTGGTGTGGCGCAGGGGGTTGAGGGTACGCTGTGGGGCTTCCACAGCAGCACAAGTTCCATCCCCACCCGGGGAGGGGACCCACATGGGCAGCAGACCCCTCCTGTCTCCCCGCTGCTCCCCTCAGCAGGGGATTTCAGTGTGTCTGCCTGTTCTGCTCCCCGCTCTGTCTCTGGGGAGTCCTCTCACCCTGCACCTCTGGCTTGTTCCCCAGCATAAATAAATAAAATCTTAAAAAAAAAAACCACCAAAACACCAAGAGCGTGACGCTAGCCAGTCCCCCAGCAGACGGGCCTCGGCCGCCAGGAAAGTGGCCGCTGAGCAGCCAGAGGACAGACATCCCTGCAAGGACAGCCATCCTCAGGGAGCTCGTGCCACCGCGAGGCTCTCCTAGGGCCAGCCAGGACGGCGCCCTGGTGAGGGGCCAGCTCCGGTGCCTGAAATCCAGGACAGCCTGTGCCGGAGGGGTGTGGCCGTGGGGTGCCCGGCAGGAGCGCAAGTGGCTGCTCAGGGCAGGCCCTCCCTTCGCTCCGCCCTCGCGGCAGGAAGGGCAGGGGCTGGGGCGGCTGCAAGCTCCTCCGGCCCCTCTGGAGCTGCAGACAGGCCGAGCGCCGGGTGCAGGCGCCCTGACCCCAGGGCCGGTGTCTCCAGGTGAGAGGGCAGCCGAGTGACCCAGGAGGGCCTGGGCGAGCCCCCACACCCCTGGCTGGGAGCGAGGAAGGGGGCGCCAGAGACCACCGTCCAGGGGCGCTCCACCCCACGCCATGGGGACTGCAGGGCAGGCACGGCTGGAGACTGGAACAGCCCACCCCTCAGCCCAGAGGGTGCCCACCGCGCTGACCCGGGGAGGCTGCCTATTTCTCCCCAATCTGGGCCAGGCCCCTGCTTTATGATTCAGGAATAGGCTGCCCTCTCCCTGGACAGAGTACGAGCACAGTCACGCCTCCTCCTGGGAGTGGGCTTCACACCAGGCAGAGAGCAGTTAGGGCGCACCAGGCAGGGGACGAGCAGCGGAGAGGCCCCACGGGAAGGCCTGCGGGCCTGTGCACCCCTGAGGGAGCCCCAGGGAAAGGGGCCGGCGGAGGGGAGTCTCCTAACAGGGGGGCCAGGGGACACCCGGTCAGGGCAAGTGGGTGGCCACAATTAGGGTACAGACATTTCTCCAGCTTTTCCTGGGATTGTGAAATAAAATCAGCTTTGAAGACTGTCAGAGCCCTTGGACCGTCGGGCAGGGAGGGCCCGGCCCAGCCAGGAGGGCCCCTCCTGAGCCCACGCTGCCGGGGAGACCACCCAGGGCACAGTCCCCACCCCCCCCTTGGCCTGGGGGAGAAGACGCGGAGCAGGGGCTCCTGTCAGCTATGGCCAGGGCGCTTCCTCTACACACCCAGCCCGCCGAGGCCTCGAGGTCGCCCAAGGGCGGCGGCGCCACGCGAGGAGGCGCGCCCCGGGCCCTTCAGCGGAGCGGGGTGTCTGCGCGGCCGGGTGGGCGCGGGCGCAGCCTGGCCGGCTGGTCCCACCAGTGCTAAGGCCTCCGGCGGATGGAGCAGGCCTCCGGCGGATGGAGCGGTCCTCGCAGGACGTGGTCTCTTCCTCCGCGTCGCTCGCCTTGGACCTGGGCCGGGGACCCCGCCCAGGGTCGGGGGTCAGGACCCGCGCACACCTGGGGCGGTGGATGGGGCCGCGCTCGCCTGCGAGGGCCGCACAGCCGGGGTCCGGCGCCCGTTGGGTCCCCGCTGGGGCAAAAGCGGAGCGGCCCTCCCAGGGGCCGTGGGGCCGGGGCTTCTGCCTTCGGGAGCCCGTTGTCTTTGACGAAAGGTCCCGATGGAGCTGCTGAGGCGCGACCGTCTCTGCGCTCGGCGGACCGCGGCGTGGGCCCTGCGCCCTCAGCCGCTCGCTCCCGGGCATCCCCGTGCGCCGAGGGCAGCGGGCCTGGGCCCGCCGCTGCCCCCGCTCTGGGCCGGAGGCCCGGCCGGCCACCCGCGCTCCCCACCTGCAGGACGGGGCCGGCTCACAGGACTGAGGGCAGTGACCCGACCGGGCGCGGCGGCTGAGGTCGCCGAGTGTCACAGCCAGCCCGGCCGTGGGTCGGCGTCGCAGGGCTGGTGCTGGGTGGGCGGCGGCGGCTTCGCAAGATTCACTCGCTTGCCTGCGGGTTTCCAAAATATGCTTATTTTTCCTTGAAAAGTGAGACTTTTGAAGGAAAGTACCAGTTAAGCAGACGAATAAGAACCTGTGGGGAGAAGGACACGGATGTGATTTTTCAATGTGTCTCAGGAGTTCTTTTTAGGTTTTTAAAGATTTGTTTATTTATGCACACAAGAGCCGAGGTGCAGGCCAGAGGGGCCGGGCTGAGGGGATCCACCCGAGGCAGAGCAGGGAGCAGAACAGCAGACGCTGAAGCACACAGCTGAGGGGGCAGCGGGAGGCAGGAGGGGTCTGCTGCGCCTGTGGGTCCCTCCCTGGCCAGGGATCGAACTCAGGCGGCAGTGGCTGTGGATGCTTCACAGGGCTGAGACTTCACCCCTTGCGCCACCAGGGAGGCCCCAGCAGTTTTTTTTTAAATAAATAAAGAAAAAATATTATCGCTAGGCATTTGGAAGAGACGATGGAAAATTACTAACTTTGGGAGTTGCTAAATTCAATACAAAAGAGGAAAGTTATTAAACGACTGCATTGAGCTCTTCAGGAACTACTCCACAATCACAATAATATAGATTTGTATTAGTTTTAGCAGGGAATGATAATCGGTGTCGGTAAATAACACTGGAAATGGATGTCACGAGTTCACAGTGTTGTCATCGTGAGTTACAGCCTGACATCTCAGCCGGAGGAGACACATTGTAGAAGGACCATTGAAGATGTAATCTTTGTTATACTTCAACTATTCATCTATGGCTATTTGTTTAAAACAGAGTCCAGTTTCGGCAGCGTGTCAGGGAATGCCTGGACCACCCCACTGGGGAGCCCACACCCAGCCCGGAGCCACAGCCCCAGCGCCTGAGCACATGGTCTGCACTCACAACCTAATCTGCTTGTTTAGCTCCAGGAGACTCTCTTCCTAACATACCCATGTCAGCGGCCAGGGCTTCGCTGCGCGTGTAGGGGACAGCTGGTCACCCGGGCAGCAGCCGGACAGTGGTGTTTCCCTGTCTTGTAGCCCACCACTCCATCTCCGTAGCCCAGACCAGAGAATTGGTGGAAACTGCGGGGAAAAGAAGCTGTTTAAAAATGTTTTGTTAGTCCTGTGAATAAAATGAGTCTGGACATGACAGAAACTGCCAAGGACAGTCAGGATGAAGTGACTTAATTAACTAGGGTTAAGCCGAAGGGGACATCAAGACAGAGGCCGCAGCAGGGAGAGAAGCCAGCAGGACGCCACTGCGGGCCCCGAGTCCAGCAGTACCTGAGATGTGATTACCGGGAAGGTCTCACAACAGAAGACAAGAACTGGCTCTCTGTGCCTGCGCCCAGGGCCCGGATGTCTCTCTTACAGGCTCGGCCAGTGCCCCAGGGTTATCATGCGCGGGTGAGCCCACAGCCCCCATGCAGCAGGAAGCCCTGCTGGGAGAAACGGACCTGTCGGGGCAGAGAAGCAGGCAGGTCTAACTAGAGGGGTCGTGTAGACCAGGGTGGGTCTGCCTGTGGGCCCGAAGGACAACATGAATCTCGATACATATTAATCGATTTATAGTGCCGTATTTAACATCATTAATCTTCAGACTGCAGAATCTATTTAGGTAAGTAAAAATGAAAAATGAATGTCATTTCGTGCCCGTGCTGGTTTGCATCATAAAAATATTAGCCTGGTGATTGGATTTCTATCCAGCTGCCTAAAATATGAAAATGCCCGAGCCCGTGACCAGCCAATGGAAACCTGGCACATCCTTTGACATGGCAGCTTGTACACAGGCCCCGCCGGACTGCACGCCTTCACTGCCATGTGGGTAGGAAGTCTCGGTCCTCCTGCTCGCCTGCAGGGAACAGTGCAGCCAAGCGGGGTGGACGCAGGGTCAGCGCCAGCGTTAGGTTGGCCAGCAAGGGATGCACTTGCGGGTTTGCCACAGACACAGGGTGGAAATCAAAATCGCAGATGGGGCCTCCCTGGGAGCGCCGCCTGTGAAGCACCCACAGCACAGCAGCAAGTTCGATTCCCGGCCAGGGAGTGACCCACAGGGCACAGCAGACCCCTCCTGTCTCCTGCTGCTCCCCTCAGCAGTGTGTTTCAGTCCCTCTGCCTGTCTTGCTCCCTGCTCTGTCTCTGATGAGTCCTCTCATCTTCCACGACCTGCATCCCAGCTCTTGTGTGCATAAAAATAAATAAATCTTTTTTTAAAAAGATCTTTAAAAAAAAAAAATAAATAAATAAATAAATAAAAATAAAAAGATCTCTTCACTATTAGGAGGAATATGAAAGAACAACAACAACAACAATAAAGAATCAGCTCAAGGAATTGAGCAATTATAACCAAAAGTAAACAACGACAACAACAAAAAAACTTAATAAAACCAAAAAGCCGGGATAAACCAAAGGGACCATGGGGGGGATGGGGAGAGGAAGGGGGGAGGGCAAAGACAGGGAAGAGGCCAGAGGGTGCACAAGGGACTGAGGTGATGGTGTACGGGTGAAATGGTGGTGGGTACTCCCTGGGGACTACAAATGATGTCAAATATAACTAATAAAAAAATAAATAAATAAAATAAAAAGAAGATCTCAGATGACACAGCTCAGAACAGAGTTCTCAGCAGCAAAGAGGAAAAGGATCCGTGAGGTTCATAAACAGAATGGCTGAGGCTGCACACTTTAGTTTTAAATGGACTTAAAACTGAGTAAATGCAGAGGCCTGACCTCAGCAGGCTGCTTACCATCTCTGAACCTCAGCTTCTCGTCTTTAGGGGGGCGGAAGGGACCCTGCTTCCTGAATCAGCAGAGGGCTCCTGCCCGATGCACACAGAAACCAGTCGCTATGGCTCTGGAGGGAGGAAAAGTCTGACTGAAAAGTCAGTGCCAGGAGGCCGAGAGGCTGGCATGTCTCTCCCAGGTAGCGGGTGGGACTGGCTGTTTTATAAGTGGAGGCAGGAAAGGGGCTGCAGAAGTTCTGGACTTGGTCAAGCCAGATTAGGTAGATGCAAGTTGGCTTACTGTGCAAGATTTTGTGGTCCTGGGACTTTGCTGGTGGACCCTCACTTCTGGATGTGGTCAGGAGTTGCTGATGGCCTCTCACCACATGGGCTCAGGAGTGAGGCCACAGCCAGGCTCCGCCCCAGAGGCAGGGCTGTTTCTGCATCTGCAGGCATCGTGCTGCACTGGCCCCAGCCGGTCAGCTCAGGTCCTGGCTCTCTCCCCAGCTACCCCTCCTTGCAGGCACCGCCAGACTCTGCAGGACTCTGCAGAGGGAGGGCAAGTGGCCTGCCCAGCTCGGGGCTCTTCTGCAAAACAAGGCTGGATTAGGTGGATCTGTTTTATAGGCCAGGGGTCAAGGGCCGTTGACCTTAGTTTCAGAATTAATTGAATTACCGCCAACTTCTGTATTCTAATGTGTCCTTTTGGCCATGGGTAATGCACACACAGCACTTAGGGAAGCCCTTGATCTGGAATTAATACCCAGCGAGGAAAACTGCTCTTTTAGCGATAATTTTCATTACAATCATTGTCATAAACCTAATCAGATCCTGCTTTGCAGAATAGCTCATTCATGACCCACCCAGATCTTGCTCCAGAGATTATCCTCAGAATGTCCAGACGTCACATCATTATTCTCATTCATGTATTTGTACCCCAGACACACAGTGTGTGAACCAAACGGCAGACTACTCTGCAATTGCAATGATGCTTGTATGAATAGGCCTCCTCTCAACTGCACGTGCTGTGAATTCCACCTGAAGATGCTTTGAATGCCAGTGATCTGTCTGCTCTTCAAGTTTCTTGTGATATTTTCAGTCTCTCTTTTCAAGTGTGGGTATGGCAGAGCATGAAAGGATTCAGCCCAAGAAGGGTTTTAAAAAGAGAAAAGTCATATTTTAGACATTCTGCTTCTACAAGTGATTCTGAGTGTGATGTAATTTGGAATTCTTTTCAGTGACTACAATTCATGCCACAGGGCCAGAAGAGTATTTAAAAATAATAGATCTGATTTCTTTTTTTTTTTAAGATTTATTTATTTATGCACGCAAGAGCTGGGGTACAGGCCAGAGGTGTGTGTGTGGGGGGGCGGGGTGAGAGGATTCACCACAGAGAGCGGGGAGCCGAACAGGCAGGTCAGCTGAAGTACACTGCTGAGGAGAGCAGCGGGCACAGCAGGAGAGGTCCGCTGCACCATATGGGTCCCCTCCCTGGCTGGCAGCAGGGATCGAACTCACGCTGCAGTGGCTGCGATTTGCATCATAGTGCACTGTCCAACCCACTGAGCCACCAGGGAATTCCCAATAGATCTGATTTCAACATGAAGGAAACCATGATAACATTTAAGAGATAAACAATATCATTATTACTATTATTTTAACAATTTCCAATGTAAAAATTTATTTCAGCAGAAGCAAGAATTCCATCTAAAGCAATGCATGAGATTTTTATCTATTTTTAAGTGAGTTTGAAAGAAACAATAGGTATTTTTTAATTTTAAAAAAGTCATTATTGACTTCAGTTTGGTTAAATGGTGCGGTGCTCTTTAATTCATAGAATGCAGCAGACACTTGGGGAGGTTACAGCCATGTGTTGATTCAGGCCAGACTGGTGTTTGGATTTTTTTTAAGATTTATTTATTTATGCATACAAGAACTGGGGTACAGGCCAGAGGCATGGGGGTGGGGGATTGATAAGATCCACCAGAGACAGAGTAGGGAGCAGAACAGACAGATTCACTGAAACACACTGCTGAGGGGAGCAACAGGTGAGAGAGGTCTGCTGCACCCTGTGTGTCTGCTCCCTGGCCGGGGATCAAACTCCTGCTGCAGTGGCTGTGGATGCTTCATAGTGCTGAGACTTGACCCCTTGTGCCACCAGGGAGGTCCCATGGTGTTTGGGTCTTGACACAGACTTTTGAGAAAATAATACTGAGACATAGTTTGTTGGAAATATGTTATGATTGGCCTCTGCACTTTAATTAAAATGCCAGATGTTTTGTATCCTTGATTCTCGGTTTTTAGACACGTGTTCTAGTGCATTAAAATCAATTTGGTGACTATTAATAAATTACATGTAATTTTGAAGAGTGCAGTACTTTAACGGAGCATTATTATGGTTATTAAAAGTAGGACAGACTTGAGTAGCTGTCCCCAGAGAGATTTCATATAATTACATCCTAAACATTCTTAGTATATCTAATATTTAAGCAGAGAGGTCTTGCATCACAGGATACAGTGTTTTAAAAGAAACTCTGCTCACGTACACTAGAGAAATTGTAGTATTTGATATGTCCTGCACGATTTTAAGGCAAGAAAATGATGCAAGTAGATCTAGTGGCACTTTGAAGAGTAGCTGCGACATCATGCTTTGGGATGGAGTTCCCGGAAGCAAGCGCAGGACTCTTGGACAGTTACGAGGTACGGACTGGGTAAGGGGCTGGTGGGGGAAGGGGTCCTCCTTATTGCCCCACGGCACTTATCAGCGTTTGTTCTGCTTTGGGTTATCTTGTCCTCCTCCTTAGGATGCGAGCCCTGTGGGCAGACACAGTGTTTGACTCCCTGAGGAACTCTCGTACCTGAACAATCCAGAGCTGCGGAGAACGGGTGAGGACCCATCCCCTGGACGGAAGCTGCCTCTTGCAGCCGGTGAGAGCTGGGCAGCCGACTCTCTGGGGAGTACAGTTGGTGCTCCGGGCTGGAGCTTTCTATCTGTGAGTGGTGAAAATACAGGCAAATAGGAATTTGGAAATTTTCATTATAAAAAAATTCTTAACTACTGATGGCTCCAAGAACACCCTTTCCTAAAGAGTTCAATGCTTACTTGTCCCCATAGCACTTTGAACAGTCCAGCATGGACTAAATAGTTGGCTTGGGGCAGGATAAACTAGCAATCAGATTTGCATGGAGAGCAAAGTGAGCATGCAGCTCATGTACTTTGAGGACGCAGGTGCTTCTTATATGACGTCTGTTGGTGGAGAGTCCTGTAGCTTTCCACACCAGGGAAGATGCTCACATGGGTACACGTGCCCTGAGCTGGTATATGCCAGTAAAGCGTCAGAAACATTTTCTTGACTTAAAAGCCAGTGTATGACCGCTAAAATTTAAAACGTATGTCCACCAATAAAGGTGAATGCTTGAATGCTTATGAAGGCAGCATTCACAACCGCGAAAGGTAAGAAATTCCCATTTCTGCCACTTGGTCACTGGGCAAACCATGTGTTATGGCCAGGCAGAGGAATATTAGTCTGCGGTGAAAAGGAATGAGGTGCCCATTCAACATAAATGAACACTGAAAAGAGGCAGAAAAAAAAGGCAGTTACAAAACCATGTCGTAACTTTCTTTTTTCCTTTTTTTTTTTTTTTTACAATATTTGTTTTCTTCTCTTGGGTATAGTTCCTAAAGAATTTTCAGCATCAATTCATCCATGCTATAATTTACAATTCATGTGTGATATCGAAAATTGACTAATCTATTAAGACAGGAAGTAAAATATGTGGTTTTGCAAGGCTAGGGGAGAAATGGGTGATGGGTACAAAAAATTCTGTGGGGGCTTTAAAGCATCTCTTTAAAATGTTCCAAATTAGATTAGAATTAGAAGTTGCACAGCCCCATGAATATGTTAAAAAGAATGCACTGTATGCTTTTAGTGAGAAAATGTGTGGTATGTGATTTGTATCCCTCTAAAATCGCTATATATGTATATAATATATATAACATATATTATATATATATTTAAAGATTTATTTATTTATGCATCCAAGAGCTGGGGTATGGGTCAGAGTCGTGGGAGGTGAGAGAATTCACCAGAAACAGAGTGGGGAGCAGAACAGGCAGATCAACTGAAACACACTGCTGAGGGGAGCAGTAGAGAGACAGGAGAGGTCTGCTGCACCACGTTGGTCCCCTCCCTGGCTGGGGATCAAACCCATGCTGCTGTGTGGCAGATATTTCACAGTGCAGTGCTCAACCTGTTGTGCCACCAGGGAGGCCCGAAAGTTGCTATATTTTTCAAGCAAGTTTAAAACATAATTTTCAGAAAATTTTTGACCATCTCTAAGAATTAGAAGTCAAGTAAATATCACTTGCTCACTTTGCAAGGGCCTCTGTCCCAGGGGAGGGCTGGCAGCCTTAGCCCTGGGCTCAGTCACAGGAGAAAGCCTCGGTCCTAGGAAAGATCCTTTTGCTTTAGAAGTTGTGGGACAGCACATTTGTATGTAAGAATGAAGTATTATTGTATTTGAAAAACCAACAGCGCATATCATGAGCCCTTTTCATTATTTTGAAAAACACATTTGGGTCTTGTATTCATGCTCAAATTCACAAGTAAAAAAACCACACTCCTTGTTCCTGGTCTGGATTAATGAGGTTCAAAATATGTAAGTGGGACATTGAATCCCAAACTCAGTTATAGCGATTTCATCTGGACAAAGACGTATTAAAATATTCAGGCCTCCGTGATCACGTTTTCTACCAACGCGTTTGGAAATTGGGATTTCTGTGGTAGGGAAAAAGCAGAGTGCTCAGAGGATACGAAACATCATTATTCACATATTTACCAAGCCTCCAGAAAGTCTGCGTTGTGATAGGGAGACACACTCAGACGACAAGGGGAGGGGGCTCTCCAGGGCCAGGGTCGCAGAGATCAAGGGGCAACGCACATGCACCGAGACACGCGCCGGGCAAGCGCGCCCTCTGCCACACGGACACCCCGGAACTGGCGCCTGCACATGACGGCGAAGTGGTGGAAGGGGAGAGGCCGCGGCGAGCCCGGTGCAGAAGCACAGAAGGGGCGGAGAGGGCGGCGTTCGTTGAGAGATCACAAGACGGCAGCGTGCCCGCAGCCCCAGCTCCTGTGCCCGCCGTGGGGTGCAGAGCTGCCTTGGGAGCCCCGACTTCAGCAGGTCGGAGGAGCAGACCCTGTCAGGCCCCGTGGAGCCTGATGTTGTCAGGGGAGAGTCTCCTCCCTACCATGCTGGCCGCCTGAGCGCTGGCCCGGAGAGGCTGGTGTGGCGACGCATGGAGAGGTCACTGGAGACACGGACGCAGTCTGGCCGCGTGGGTCCGGGTACGTGCAGCCGCCTCCTGTCCAGGCTGACCACGGCCGTCTGCATCTCGGTGAGCCTCCTCAGGGCCGCGGCTTCTTCTCCAGCTCCGAGTGTGGGACTGCACCCCTGTTCTTTCTTGGGGATGCTGTCGGGGCCACGAGGGAAGGAACGCAGGGTCTCAGGCTCGGAGTCTGCGTGGCGTCCAGGGTGCCAAGACCGTCCGGCGTTGGACAACTGCCTCGCACGCGCCTGACGTCTGCCTTGCTCCGGTCACCTGGAGGGTGTGGAAGCGTGGCCAGACTGAGGCCTACGTTGCCGGGTGGGAGCCGCCCGTGCAGCCCGTGTGCAGTCTGCGCGTGCACAATCCCGTCCTCGGCGCAGCTGCAGCCCGGCACCCCTCGAGCAGGGGGGTCCTCACCCAGGGTTTGCAGCTGGGTGGCGGGGGCGTGTGGAGGCGTCCTCTCAAGCTGCGCGCAGTGAAGGTGGAGAGAGGACGGGGCAGACGTCACGGGCACCGCCCCGCACCGGGAGGAGCTGTGCGGCTGCTGTGAGTCTGCCGAGGCTGAGGTGCGAGCCCGCACCCCGCCCCCCGCCCACGGTCGTCCGTGCTCTGAGGCTGAGGGCTTGTGTCTTCGGCTGCTTTACAGTTCCCATGAGTCAGGAGAAAGGCATGGTGGAGTATAGGTGAAGTCAGATCAGAGAGAAAGATACTTCTGGTTCTTATTTTGCAGGCGAGAAGCTGTGGGTCGCAGCAGCTTAGCGGCGGCAAAGCTCGCTCTTGCAGAAAGTGTGACTGTGCTGGAGCCACTGATTCTGCCTCACGCCGCCGTGGCTGCGTGCGGTGCCTGCCGGGAAGCTGCAGGCGCTGGTCACCGCGGAGGCGCCTTGCTCCGGGCGCCCTCTGACGTTTAAACTTCGGCCGTTAGTTTGCGGTACCTGGAAACAGCCACGAAGCACTGAATGTAAGTGCTTTCTTGGCTCTTTGGCTGTCCTCACAGTGACCCACAGTTCACGGTGGCTCTGAGTGCAGAACCAGGCCAGCGGACTCCGGCTCTCTGCAGCAGCTGTGTGGACGCCGGCGGCCGAGCGTCTGGAGCGGAGCGGGGCCCTCCAGGGCCTCTGCGCCCAGGGGGACCGCACAGGAAGGCAGGTGCCCCGTCCTGTTGCGTTTCCTCCTGATTCGAGACTTCCTCTCACTGTCAGATTTCATACGTTTTATTATTTTGTCCATAAGCTTTATGAAATGTTGATTATTCAGTTAAGCAAAAATATAGTAGAGCTTGGATTGACCTGAATTACTAATGAGGGGCCCTCTCTTTTTTTAAAAAAGATTTTATTATGCATATAAGAGCTGGGGTACAGGCCATAGGTGTGGGGGTGAGAGGACTCACCAGAGACAGAGCGGGATGCAGAACAGGCAGACGGACTGAAACACACTGCGGGCGAGGCAGGAGAGGTCTGCTGCGCCATGTGGGTCCCCTCCCTGGCCAGGGATGCAACTCACGCTGCAGTGGCTGCGGAAGCCCCACAGTGCACCCCTTCTTATGGCTCCTCTTGATTTGATGTTACTCTATTTGTGGAAACAATAAACCAGTATAAAGTTTTCAGCTGCACAAAATCTGGCTGCATTTCTTTCAAATCTTTATAATCATTGGAAATTATACAGATTGTTTTGTAAGAGGTAGTCAATAACTTATTTTACTACAATACAGACAAGAAATTTACTTTTAATATGAAGAAAACGTGCCTGTTTTAGAGAATGAAGATAAATGAATCCCTTTTTGTCCTGGAACGAAGAGAATTGAGGTCACATTGTTCTCACTCTTAAAGTCCGATAAGCTGTAAGTCTGTGATGTTTGGGGCCACTTGCAGCGCTCCCAGTTAGCCCGAAGGCCAGGGGAGGCTCAGGCCGCTGCTGTCCCGCGGTGGACCCCCCTCAGCTGTCAGGAAAGCCCAGGCACAGCCACGAGCCAGCAAAGGCCACGAGGCAGATCCACCCTCCCTGCTTTCAAGACGTCTGTGGCCCCGAGGACCGAGAAGACCCCAGGTGATGTGGGGTTAGGAGACCGAACAGAGCACACCGGAATCCCAAGAGCATATCAGAAACGCGCCGGAGAGGCTGTAATCTGGACCCTAAAACAGAGCAGAGCACGCTGAGAGGACACAGAGTGTACCAACCTGTTCTCTGACCGTAACAGAAGTCAGTCAGACATAGACACCAGAAAGACGCCTGGGAACCCACAGCTACGTGAGGTGAACGCGCTCCAGAGAGAAAGTCTAGAGAGGAGCTTTCAAATATTTGGAGATGAAAGAGAATTCCAGAGCCGCGTGCCAAACCCTGGGGGCAGAGCCAAAGCTGCGCTTGGGGCACCTTCCGCCTGTGGAACTCAGTCGGAGAGCACGCACACAGCTGAGTCTGACCCCCCACAAGGAGCAGAAGGGGAAGCACAGACGGAGCTCCAGGCAGCCAGGAAGAGAGAGCAGGTGCCCGGGACCGCCCGCGTGGGGATGGAGCGCTCGGTGAAGCCGAGGCCTGTGGGTCCTCTGCGGACGTGGACGCGGCCTCCCGACCACGGACGGTCTCCAGACTCGCCAGGAAGAAACACGGGGAACGCAGGTCCTGGCCGGCGTGAGGGACGCGGCCAGGGCAGGACCCAGAGCTGAGAGGGAGGGAGGGTGCAGCGGGCGGGCGCCGCATCTGGAAATACGGTGAACAGCGCGCAAGACCCCCAGGGAGGACAGACGGACCGTGGCGGCCTCGGGTCCATGCACGACGTGAGGCTCTGAGTCCAGGCCGGAGAGGGAGCCGCAGGCGGGCTCTGTGGCCGCTCGCCCACACACTCGGCACAGCTCCTTCGGGGCACGGAGGAAGGCCGCTGCGACTCACCGCGGGAGATGGGCGTCCGCCGTGGCTGGTCGGGCCGGCACTGCCAGCGCTGGAGAAGGGTCTTTGCTCTTCCGCCGGGAGACACAGGTGTGGATCACGGCTTCGCCTCGGCTTCGTGTTTCCTGGAGCTCTGACCACTGCACGGCGAAAGGCAGAAAGAGAATTTGGAAGAGAGGTGAAGACCCCCTGCCTGTGCAGAGAGCGCAGTCGGCTGGGCCCAGCCCTGCGGCCACAGGCCCCACGGCTACTTAGTGATTTCTGCGGGTTTGCGGGAAACAAATGGACATACAAACACAGTCCTGTTTCTGCATATTATCAGTGAGTTGCAAAAAGGCAAAATTTACAAAGTTTCGTATTTTTTAAGCAGCAGTAGAGGCGACAGTTGGCTGTGTGTCCGCAGGACAGATGCAGGATGGGGACTTGCAACCAGACGCAGAGACAGAGACAGGTAGAGCCAAGACGGAGCCATGCCGTGAGCGGGGCCATGGCTCCGTCCTGCGTCTGCTCTGGCCTGCTGGCCCAACTCTCGGTAAGACGGCTGGGGGCATCCGTGGCTTTGAAAGCCACGTCACGTCGTATCTGCTTCTTGCCCAGTTTGCACAAACCCGGTTTTTCTCCAGGGCCGGGGCCATTCGGCAGCGGGGCTCAGAGGGCCAGCTGCTGTGTGAAAAGCTGCAGTGACCACAGCTGTGCCCTCTCGGGAAGGACATCCGGGTCGATGGACAGAGGACAGGCCCCGAAACAGACTCGGGCAGACACCGTGGGCTGTTGACAGAGTTACAGCATATTCAAAGTAACTTAGGAAAATCTTCAGTTAAGAGTGCCTTACAGTATGCTGCAATTCGCTCACGTTCCAACAGGGCTACTTTCAGAATCGTGACCAGGAGCTAGGATGCTGTGTTAAAGATTTTGTCTTTGCTCACTTGCGTAGAAAATAAAGAACTTACGAGATTTAAATCTCCTTAGGGAAAATTAATATTTGTGAGTCATAAGACCGTCCTTGGAAAATGTCCAGAAGCTTAAAATCGGCCACCTGCAAAGCCGCGGGGATCCCGAGCCCGGTGTGTGCACAGCAGGGAGGTGTGGGTGCAAGGACTCTCTGGGTGCAGGGGCCCCCTGGGTGTCTGAGCCTGGAGTGTGTGGGTGGGTGCAGCATCCCTCCAGCTCAGCGCCTCCTGCAGCGCGAGAGCCTGGAGCCAGAGACCAGAGATGCAGAGGGGTGGCGTGGGAGGTGCCGAGGAGACCCGCACACAGAAATCCGTCGCAGACTCACAGGTCCTGCTGTTCCAACTGCAAATGAACACACCTCTTTGGAAAAGCAGTAGGACACAGGAGATAGAGAAAATTACGTGGGACGTTTCTTTTTCACAAAGGTTTCAAAGTAGCGAAGGTGGCAGGTACTTCCTGGGCAGCTGAGCTCATCAAGACCCCCAGCAACTGCTGCTCAGTTCCCTGGGGCGGCCTGGGGCGGCCTGGGGTGGCCGGTGATGGACAGGGCTGCAGGCGCTTGGCAGAACGAGAGGGAGGCCAGAGGGTCTGTCCCTGACCCGTGTCCCACAGTCATGTCCACTTAATTTGTAGCATTTGGGGGGACTTGGAGGTTTGACATGCCCCTCTTCTGCGTCCTGTCCGCCCTGCGTTTTCAGGTCAGTGAGGAGCGAAACGTGCTACCTCCTCTCTGGCGGCATTTCTGTTTTCCCGAGCACCTTTGTCATTGAGACAATCAAAAAGCAATTAATTGGCATGTGTCTTGGGTGTGAGGGGCTAATTGTTCCTGTTATCGAATCACGCGATCGATCGGTGATCGTTTGGATGTGTGGCTGAGGGTGGGCTCTGTCACCCTGTGATCACTTCGGTAAAGAATGTTGATTCCACAACAAATCTGCTCAGGTAACTTTATTATTATTATTATTTTTTAGATTTATTAATTTATGCACACAAGAGCTGGGTACAGGCCAGAGGCACAGAGGGTGAAAGGATTCACCAGAGGCAAAGTGGGGAGCAGAACTGGCGGATCTACTGAAACACACTGCTGAGGGGAGCAGCGGGGAGGCAGGAGAGGTCTGCTGCGCCCTGTGGGTCCACTCCCTGGCTGGGGATCGAACTTGCGCTGGTGTGCAGGAGAAGCTCCACAGTGCAGGGCTCAACCCGCTGCACCACCAGGGAGGCCCCAGCTCAGGTAACTTTAATTAGAGTGTTTAAACCCATCAAATCTCCCTATTTTACTAAAACAAAACTAACACATTCACAATGTAAACCAGAT
This sequence comes from Galemys pyrenaicus, assembly GCA_019455555.1. Taxonomy (NCBI): domain Eukaryota; kingdom Metazoa; phylum Chordata; class Mammalia; order Eulipotyphla; family Talpidae; genus Galemys; species Galemys pyrenaicus. Next base: position 236,574 of record JAGFMF010011663.1, read on the forward strand.
TTCTTTTTTGAATTAACATGCTAAGTGGGTATTGTTTCAATAGAGAAACACTTCTGTGGCTTCATTGGCTTTTGGTATTCTGAAATAGTATTCTTGATATTCTGATTGAATTATCAGATGAACATTTAATTCATTTGCTCACAACTGTACAGTAAGTATTAAAAATAATTTGAGAAATAATTTGTGGGTATTCATTTTTGATTATATTCATGAATATTCTTATTTAATATGTGCATAATTTAGCCAAAATGGCAAAGAAGTTATAAATGCCTTTCAATGTGTCATGTTTCAGTTTAATCCAAGACAAGGTTGTTAAGTGCCTGCTATGTCTAAGCATTATTTTAGAAAATAAAACATTCAAATCTTCATTTACATCTTGCTACTGTTATAATCTTTATTATCCTGAAAGAACATTCTTTTTAAAAAGGGGACTAAATTTATGTTCACGTATTTCTACATGGGTCTTAGTTTATCGATACAGTTGATTATCCAGTGGTATGAGAAAAACAAAAGCAAGCTCGCGTTCGTCACACCGTTCTTTATTTATTTACTCGCGCATATACTTTTGTTAGAGACAGTGCTCTCTCCCGCCTAATTTTAGTTTTTCATTCTTCGAAAACTTGGCGTCCAGTTAGGAGCCTGCTCCAAAGGCCGCGGAAAGGTGGCCTTCTCCCTGGACTAGGAGTGACCGCGGTGAACAGGCACCTGGACAGGCACTTGGGACACCACGTGGAGGGAGCTCTGGCGGGAAGCGGTCACTCCTGTCCCGGGGAGGCCAGCAGGCTGCCCCGGGGCTGTGGACACCCCTCATCCCGGAGCCACAGCTCTATGGCCACAAGTGCAGCGCCCCCAAACCGAGGGCCCTTGCACGGCTGGGCCAGCCCGGCACGAGGCGCGGAGCCTAGGGAGGCCAGGGGAGACAGGTGCTGTGGACTCCGTGGGCCGCCTGCAGCGCGGAGCCTGGACCGAGCTGGAACGGACAGGCTCCTGCAGTGGGGCAACCCCAGGTCAAGCCTGTCGTGGGCGCCAGACCTGCCACCGAGAGGAGCCCACACGCTGGGGAGCGGGAGACAGGCAGCGAAAGGCGCAGCTGGTGTGACCTCCAAGAAGGCTCACGTAAGTGAAGAGCAGGACACAGGCGGCCGCCGCTGACCGTGGGAGCCAGGGCTGAGCCTCCCAGCGCCCATCCGCGGGGTGGTCTTGAGGCCCGCAGAGATGCACCTGGCTGGATTCTCCCCATCAGGGCTTTCTCGGGGCTCCCTCCTTCCTGTCCTGCTGGGCTCTTCTCAACACCCCCACTGCTGCCACCTGACTTGCCTCCAGGTGCCACCCATGTCTCTGGGCGCCTCCCATCCCCTGCTGCCCCTGGCAACCCCTGAGGTGCAGACGCCCCACCCCATGGTCCGACGCCCCTCCCCAGGACCCCGCCCCATGGCCCGGCCCCTTGGCATGTGGTACCAGTCCCCGGGGGTCCTCCCACTTATCTCCAAAAGCACCCGATGCTGAATCCACGCACGGCTTGGTCTGATGGTCTTATTGAATAATTGATCGGCTCATTAAACTGAACGCTTGTATGAGGACAATTCATTTCCTGACCCTGCGAAACAGCAGGGACATTTCCCGGCCAGAGACTGCCCGGGCTGGGTGTCTGCCTCAGAAGTGCCAAGCCACGAGAGCCTCCCACCGGACGGACGCTCGCTCGCCCAGGCTGGGGTCCCCTCCAGGGCTGCACTGCCTTCCTCGCAGTCAGACTGGGGTGGGGGTAGGGAGCCGGTGGCTGCGCCCTGGTGGGGCCCCCAGAGGGCCGTGCTCGCCCTCCTACCAGCCTGCACACACCTGCCCAGCGGCCCGGCGGTGAGGCTGCTCAGGTCAGGACCGCCCGGGCCTGGGTCAGGCGGCGACGCAGGCTCCAGGAACTGCAGCCAGGTCAGGGCCAGGAGGGGTGCCACGCCCAGGGCCCCCCGCCGCGGTCTGCAGAGTCAGGCCAGCCGGTGCGCCTCTGTCTGTTTCTGTCGAGGCTCGGGGAGTCCGAACCCGGCCCCATCAGGAGCTGTGGCCCCTGGCAGTGGAGGTTGCTCCCCCAGCCTGGGGAGTCAGGAGCACCCCGGGACCCGGGGTGGGGACTGTGCCTGGACCCTCGGGTCACAGCAGACATAGGCGCCATAGTGGGAAGTCGCCTCTCTCCAGCTGCTGGCTCAGAGTCCACGTGTCCCTCGGCTGAGCGAGGGATACCTGCGCACGGCCGGGGACGTTGAGGGCACCCTCTGAGATCCTGAGGTGAGCGGCTGGCGCGCCCCGGGCCTCCTGTGGGCCCGCGTGGGAGGTTCCACTGCGTTCTCGCTAGCTCCAGGCCCTGGAGAGAGCCTTGGACCTGGGCGGGGCCCCGCCGCGAGAGGAGAGCCTCAGCTGTCAGCGGGAGAAGGCACCCCAGGGTGCCGCGTGGCCTGAAGGCGCAGGGAAGGCGCCTGGGTGGCTGGGGGAACGGGAGGGGAAGAGTCGCCGCAGGCCTGGAGCGGCCCTTGGCGCGGGGACCGGGAGAAGAGGGGCGCAGGTCCGGGCCTGTAGCCTGGGCCAGGGCCGTGGGAGCCGGCCTGGGGTGGGAGCCGAGTCTGCGCCCTCCACCGAAGGTCTGGCTTAGTGGAGGAGCGGGGCACACGCGGGGCCTGCCCGCAGAGCCTGTGTCCGGAGCCTTCGGGAGGAGACGCGGCCCCTGCGTCACTGGTCTGGACGCTCCAGCCGGGCCTGACAGGCCTCGGGCCTCCCATGCTGGCGCTGCACCTCGCTGGGGCTCAGGGCTGGGCCCGGGGTACAGGGTTGGCCCGGGGTACAGGTGTGGTGTCTTAGCTGAAGGGGCAGCGCTCTCCCCAGGGAGCCGTCCCTTGTCTCCTGGGCCACTCAGTGAGCGGCTCCGCCAAGAGCCCAAAAGCCGGGTGCTGCGGCGCCGCCCGGGGCTCCCCTCCTGCGTTGGGTGGGTTCCCAAGTCCCCCAGGCGGGTGTTTCTCAAGGCGCAAGGCGGTGGGCCGGTGAGCCCGGCAGGCGGCGGTGAGCGTCCTTGGATCAGGGCGCAGCCAGCCGAACTGGGGAGCAGGGCGGGGACCCTGGGCGGGGGATCCCCGCACGGGTCTCCGGCACAGGAGGCTCCGCGCAGCAGGTCTCGAGGAGCGGCCGGAGGGCGTGGTCTCCTGCGCCGCGGTCAGCGGGCGCACAGCCGGTGCTGCAGCAGGGCTGAGCGTGTGGCTGTTCCCACAGCCTCGAGACCGCGCCTCAGAGTCCACGCAGGCCCTGCGGGAACAGTGTCGAGACAGGACTTCCGACCAAGCAGGGTCTCCGCCCGAGCCCAAGGAGATGAGGGGACAGAGGCGGGAGCGGCGCGGGGCGCCCCAGCGGTCTGCCTCCGGGGGCGGGCGCGGGCGTGGGGCCGTCTGGGTGCGGCTGGGCTCTGCGAGGGTGGACGCCTGGCAGCAGGGCGAGGGTCCGTGGGCTGGACGCCAGGAGGAGGCAGGCCCGCCGTGGCGTGAGTCGGCCCGCGCCGGACTGGCAGCGGGGGAGCAGGCGCCTGCAGACCGGAGCGGGCGGCTGGGCCTGTGCCTGCGCCCCTGAGTGACAGCCGCCAGGGAAACAGGCAGCGAAAATTGACTTATGAAATTCAAATAAGTGGCATTTCAAACCACTTTAGTTCTTCATCATCGAGGAATGGCTTATTTTTGCATATTTAAAAGATGAAAGAAACACATACATATTAATTTAAAATTAGGCTCCCTGAGGGGGCAGTGCGAGCGGCTCAGGTGAGCGGAGGCTTCAGGGCAGAGCCAGGAGTGGGGCACAGCCGAGGACCTGACGCCGGGAGAAGGCGCAGGACACTGCAGCCCAGGGGCAGCCCGGACAGTGGCGGGGACGCCGAGCCCCCGCAGGGCTCTGGAGATGCTGCGCTCTCTGGGCAGCCCTGAGTGGGAGGACAGCTGCCCTCTACACCCGCAGGTGGCGCCCACCCGCCGGCCGCACCGTGGGTCCCAGCGGTCGAGCCCACCGCCTGCTCGGTCTCCGCCTCCTGAGCCGTGGCTCTGACTGCCCCGGCTGCGTGGTCGTCGGCAATGTGACAGCCGTCAAGCCAAGCTCACACCTAACTTCAGTCCTGCTCTCTGCCTGCGGGAGGGCAGGGCCAGAGGTGGAGCCCCAGGACCCGCACGGGGAGTCACAGTCAGGGCCGACCCCCTCCCGTCCCGTCGCCAGCAGCCATGACATCATGTGCCTTGCCTGCCAGCAGGTGCTGAGCACCCCCCACTGCCTGGGGGCACCCCGTTCTTCTGCAGGGGTTATACCGCACAGGTGCACTGCGCTCACAGTTGTGAACCGGATTAACGGGAGAGAAGTGTGATGCTCCCAAGGCCACGTTTCTAGCTCCAGGCTTGGAGGGTTAGTGGCTCAACCACACGACCAGGAGCTGGTGTGGTGCTGATGCACAGGTGTGCAGGTGTGCAGATGTGTGGGTGTGCAGATGCACAGGTGCGTGGGCGTGCAGGTGCACGGGAGTGCGGGTGTGCCAGTTGTAGGTGCACAGGTGTATGGGTGCACAGGTTGTAGGTGCTCAGGTGTGCGGGTGTGCAAGTGCATGGTGTGCAGGTGTATGGGTGCATAGGTGCGTGGGTGCACAGGTTGTAGGTGCACGGGTGTGGAGATACAAGGGTACATGGGTGTGCAGGTGCACAGGTATGCAGGTGCGCATGTGTGTAGGGACACGCCTTTTCAGAACCCGCAACAGAGATCGTCCTGCAGAGGGGAGGGGCCTGGGCCAGTGCACTGTGAGGGTGGGCCAGTCCTGAGACCGGAGCAGCTAATGCAGGGAAATGTCGCAGTATTTTCGTTCAGAATCTGCAGCTGATTCATACAGTGATTTAGTGTATTCTACCAATTCTCAGCACTATCAGGCCCAGTTAGTCACACGCAAGGGCCCCTTGGACTGAGAAGCAGCTCTTCTCTGCTGCCTCTTCCAGCTGCCCTTGGCCACCAGGCCCTCCTGGACTGCAAGGGCAGCTGACACCGGCCGTGCCCCGCAGAGGCCTCCGGGCACTTCCTTCCTGCTGAAGTGAGTCTCTCTATCTTGGTAGCAAAAATTCTACTTACAGCATACATAAACTCTGATAATAAAAGGCCTGAAATGAAGTGTAGAAGAAAGGATGAAACTGGAGTAAAAAGTCAAAGCTTATGTTTGAGCAGATGAACCGGGCATCGGTGTGCAGCGATGCGTTGGTGGTCAAGGACATTCAAACAAGAGTATTTTCAGCCTAGACAGCAAATCAGTGCGTCAGCCTCTAAGCTTTACGGTTCATTTTTAAATTTGGTGGGGTTTCACGTCCTTACATGCTTTCTCGGCAAGTTCTCCTCTTCTTTTTCTTGTCCGGGCACCAGACGCTCTCGTCCCTGTTATGAGGCCCGGTTCGCTCCCTTTAGTCTCAGCGACCGTTTTCTGCCGTCCTGGGCCGGCCTTAAGTCTGAAGGTGTCAGGCTCGGTGAACAGGTTGGCACTCTCTTTCTGTTATTTAAGTAACTTGTTCAGTTCTCCAAGTTAGACATCGAACAGGTCTTAGGCAATGCTTTACAAATGGAAAATTTTCACTACTCCCAAAAGGAGGTAAGATAAAAATTGTTTTTCATCATACCATGATATAGATACAGCCCATTGTGTATCTAGTGAGCTTCCTTTGGTCTGTTTTTCTAGAATATCTATTTTTATGAAATTGGAACAGAGCTACAAATGTGGTTTTATATCTTTTTAAAAATCAATATCACAACAAGGGCCATTAGTGCTCCATCACACGTGTTGCCCTCGGTGATAACGTTTCTTTAAAATGTCCTGTAGGAAATTTCTGAAACTTTCATTCAAATAAAAATACGAGCAGACCTATAGCCCGTGGACACGGCTGCAGCAGTGACTCTGAAAGGCCCTGGGGCGGGGGCTTGGGGAAGGCCGGGAGGCTGGCCCTTTTCTGCCAGAATTTAACTTGTCAGCACCCACCACAAGTCCCAGCAGTGGGCGGCACACCGGGCTCTGGACTCTGAACGCTTGGGCACACAGCTCTGGGAGGAACCCCCCGCCCCCCGACATCTACACCAGCTGGGCTGGTGGGGCGCTAGACTTTAATTTCCATTTTAAAGCATTTATTATAAGTTAATGAATCAATTAATACTCCAGGGAACATTTAATTAGATTTATTGTCTTATAAAAGGTACATAGCTCTCAGCTAAATAACTGAGATTATAATGATCAGCACTCTCGAAATTACATTTGTGGTGATTCTGAAGATGACCGAGGATCAAGAAACCCACGACTCCGTGCATTCCATGCAGAAACGGATGGCTTCTGCAGGGCATGACATTCATGGCTTCAGAGCACCTGTGTTTATTTATTTAAAGATTCATTTTATTTATTTATTTTTTTTTTTAAGATTTATTTATGCATACAAGCGCTGGGGTACAGGCCAGAGGTGTAGGGGGGTGAGAGGATTCACCACAGAGAGCGGGGAGCAGAACAGGCCGATCAACAGAAGTACACTGCTGAGGGGAGTAGCGGGCACAGCAGGAGAGGTCTGCTGCACCATGTGGGTCCCCCCCCTGGCCGGCAGCAGGGATCGAACTCGTGCTGCAGTGGCTGCGGTTTGCTTCGTAGTGCGTTGCTTAACCCACTGCGCCACCAGGGGAGGCCCAGATTCATTTTATTTATTTGTGCATACAAGAACTGGGGTGCAGGCCAGAAGTACAGGGGTGAGAGGACTCCCCAGAGACAGAGCAGGGAGTAGAACAGGTGGATCCACCGAAATCCACTGCTGATGGAGCAGCAGGGAGACAGGAGAGGGCTGCTGCACCCTATGGGTCAGTTCCCTGGCCAAGCTCCAACTCAGGCTGCGGGGGCTGCCGGTAGCTTCATAGCGAGGAGACTTAACCCCCGCGTCCCCAGGAAGGCCCATCTGTGTCTATTTTTTAATTTGAAAAGTATTTTTAAAATCTACAGACTAAAAATGCAAGTCCCTCCTAAAAGCAAGAGGCAGAGAAACTGAAGGGCAACTACTGAGCAAATGTTAAAATCTGGCTGGCGTAAGGGCCACGAGGTGTGGGCCGTGTCCTTCTGAGTGTCTCAGGCTCGCCCTGCTCCCCCCGGCGCGGGTCTTAGCGCAGTCGCCTCCCGGCCCCCAGGCAGCCCCATCCCAGAGGGGCCCTCTTCCCTGCTCCTGCCCAGCCGCTCGTGGCCTTGGGACGCCCACCCTCCAGGGGACCGGGGCCTCCCTCATCCTTCCTGCCCACCAAGGCCTCCCATGCCAGAGAAAGGCAGCTTGGGTGGTTCAGCCTGAGTGCAGGTGCAGGCTGGGCCTGAGTTAGGAGCCGTGCAAGCTGGATAAAAGGAACCGGCTGGGGCTGGCCTATCCCTCTGGGTTTCTCCTTCCTGAGTGGCCTCTATCCATCCAAGTGAAGACCAAAATAATTCTAGCAATGCTATTCAAGTCCGCGGAGCTGATAATTGGGTCGGACACTGCCCCTGCCTTCCTGCTGCAGGCCTTACCTGCTCCCAGCCCCCCCCCCCCCCCCCCCCCCCCCCCCCCCCGCTGAGCTGACACCCCCCACGCGGACCCCATAGTTCAGGTCAGGGGCAGCCCTGTGGGCTGGGTCCTGGGCTCTGAGACTCCGGGACTGAGCCCGACCCCACGTGTGTGGGCGGCCGACCAGGACCGCCCGACCACCCCGGCACAGTACAGTGGATACTGCGATTGTCCACAGCAGAGCACAGCACGTACCAACACATATACGCTCAGAACAAATGACCACGTGAGAGCGCGGAGGTAAACGGGAGGAGGGCAAGTGGGGGCGGGGGTCTGGATGCACGGGTGCTCCACGGCCCGCCGACCTGCCTCCCACTCAGCTCCCGCAGCTAGGCCGAGCACGTGAGAGAAGGAGGACGGTCTGCAGACGGCCAGGCCGAGGTCCGTGCTGTCCCGGGGCTGCTGCCAGCTCCCTGGGCCTCCCTCCAGGTCCGTTTCAGTGACGCAGGAGCCCGCGTCCCCACGTGCAGGGCGGTGATGCCAGGGCAGGCCCGCTCCCAGCTGGGAGCCACAAGCCTCGGTGGTGCTTCTCCCTCAGGCTTCTCCCAGCGTCGGAGCCGCATTCTCACCCGCGCCTGTGACACGCGCCCGCAGGGGTGCCCACCCAGGCCGGCCGTCTGGAGCCGTGGACAGTGCGGGGCGCTGTCCAGGCCACCTCTGCCCATGCCGGGGCCCAGGGGACCAGCTCCCCCGTGGACGGGGCTGGGCGGAGCCTCTCTGTGCTGCACGCTCTGTCAAGGGAACTTGATACTTATAAACGGCAACAATAATGAGGTTTTGAATATTCATGGGCAATTAAAACGCCTCTGCATTAGCAGTGCCCGGTAGATGTTTCACTCACATTTAGAAGTAACTGGGCTATCATAATCAATTTCCCGAATATTCTCTTAAAAGTCAAGAAGGGAAGCCGGCGGAGTGACGCTCGCCAGCCTGGGCTCAAGGACAGGTGGGCGCGTGGGGGGACAGACGCTCGTGTGCGCCCCCATGCGGCAACAGGCCAGCTGGGGTGGAAGCAGACCCTGCTGCACTGGAGTTCTCAGACTCCCCCACTGGGAGTGCGTGGGCTGGGGCGCACCTGCTTCCTGAGAGGCAGCAGCCACGCCAGCCACCCCAAGGACTGCAGCCTGTGGAGCTGCCAGCTGGGGTGCGCGTCAGCCCAGTCAGGGCCTGTCCTGGCCCCGGCCCCCCGAGGCGGAGGAGGAGCGTCCAGCGGGTCGCGGAGCGCGTCGGAGCAAGCTGGAGCAGCAAGCCCCGGGTCCACACAGGGCGGCCCAGCGGGGCGGTGCCCGGAGCCCAGCGTGCCAGGCCCATGAGCCGCCTGAATGGCCGGCTACGCCCCAGGGACGCGATGGTGGCGGGAGGGGCTGGCTGGCGGTGGGGAGCTCCGTGGGGCTGGACCCCAGCCACCGCGGCTGTGAGGAGATGGCAGGGACGGAGGTGGGGTCCCCCGGGGCCCGGGGCTCTGTGTGGGCTCTCCGCAAGTGCACAGGCGTTTTCTTGCTTTGCCAGAGGTAGATCCACAGAGCACTTTCTGCTTGGCGACCAGTGGCCACTGCGGTGGGGGAGACCCTGGGCCTGTGTCCTCTGGCAGGGAGGAAGGGCTCCATCTTGGGGATCCCACTACTGCTGCCCCGGGCCCCCCACCAGACTGCTGTCGCCTGAGCACTGCCCCATGGGGTTCACATGTCCTCTGCAGCTCCCCATCCTGAGTCGAGAGGGGCACTGTGCCCTCCTGTCATGGAGGGGAGCACGGCCTCCCCATGGGGCGTCCTGCGGCAGCCTGGCCCAGAGCCACCTGCACAGCTGCTGGCTGGGCCGACTGGTGCTGCCCTGCCCTGCCCAGCGCTGCCCGGGCAACTGGCAGGAGGGTCTCAGCTGACTGTCTCCCCCAGAGCCTACTGCTAACTAATTTTTAAACTTTGCTGTGTCAGGAGAATCCACAGTTCGGGGGCTCTCCATGGTGCTCACCAGGGACGAATTCGCTTTGCACATTGTGATAGTTTCACAGGGGCCGCTACATCTTCCGGAAAGCAGGCCCAGCCTGCAGCAGGCAATTCTAGCTTTACTGTTGATGTTTTGTGGGATTATGGGTGATGCTGGTGCGGGGTGATGCTGGTATGGGGTGATGCTGGCGTGGGGTGATGCTGGTATGGGGTGATGCTGGCGTGGGGTGATGCTGGTATGGGGTGATGCTGGCGTGGGGTGATGCTGGTATGGGATGATAGCTGGCGTGGGGTGATGCTGGCGTGGGGTGATGCTGGCGTGGGGTGATGCTGGCGTGGAGTGATGGCTGGTGTGGGGTGATGCTGGTGCAGGGTGTTGGCTGGGGTGGTGTGATGATGGTGTGGGTGATGGCTGGGGCGGGGTGATGCTGGCGTGGGGTGATGCTGGTGCAGGGTGATGCTGGTATGGGATGATGTTGGCGTGGGGTGATGCTGGCGTGGAGTGATGGCTGGTGTGGGGTGATGCTGGTGCGGGGTGTTGGCTGGGGTGGTGTGATGATGGTGTGGGTGATGGCTGGGGTGGGGTGATGCTGGCGTGGGGTGATGCTGGCGTGGGGTGATGCTGGTGCAGGGAGATGGCTGATCCTGACTGGCGCGGGAAGTCCTATGCCTTCATGTTTCCTTCGTTTCTGCTTCACTCTGCTCATAAATAATTCATAAGACAAAGTTACTGTCCCAGAAAAACACAGTCTGTCTCATCAGCCCCTTCACACCTTATTGACTAGTGCATATGATTTTAAAGACATATCCATGGGATTTAGAAATCCGGTTTCTTTCCTTTGCTCATGGAACTTTAGAGCATTTATTTCTACTCAAATATTTGTATTTCTGAACTCCATACTGACAAGCACAGCCCCTAGTTTCTCCTCTTCAAGTCCAGGGAGACTGACTAAGGGGAAGGCTCATGCACCTGCTGAGCCCTTCGTCAGGTGCGTGTGATTCAGGCCATCGCCCTTTTCCTATGTAGTCAGCTTTGTTGTAGACGCTAAGGAACTGCGCTCGAGGAGTGAATGTGCCCCCTGAAGAGTTAGTGTTGGAACTGATTCCAGTGCTGAGTCAGGGCCCCACAGCCACGTGGCCAGCCGATGCGTGTCCTGGCGGGGCCGGCCCATGCCCCAATCACTGCCCAGCAGGCGCGAGCACCCTTCCCTGGTCGCCACCCCCTGGAAGCTGCCAGAGGTCGCTGGCAGTGGACACAGCATCCCCGGATGTGCCCCGTCCAGATCGCCTCCTCCACACTGCCCAGGGCGCCCGGTGTGCCTGGGGTCAGCACGCGGTCAGCATGGAGACGCCTGCCCGGCCCGCCTGGCTGGCAGAGCCCGCCCTCGAGGGTGGTAGGGGGCTGGGCAGTCCCGTGTGCACGAGGCCGGCTGTGTGAGAGGGCAGGGCCGCCCGCTGTGCCGAGAGCAGCTCTGAGCGGCGGGGCTCTGCTGGAGAACGGCCTGGCGCAAACCGGCCATTTAAAAGTGCGCCCCAGAACCTGCGCCTCGGGCCGTTTCCCGCCGTCCCCACGCCGTCAGCCCGGTCCACGGTCGCTCCAAACCGCGCCCGTCGGGGCAGCCCAGTCTGGAGATGGCAGAAGCAGTGGAGACCGAGCCCGACATTTCACAAGTGCGCGGCCGGCTGCAGCTGAACTCCAGGCCGAGGCCACCTCAGGAGACAGCAGGAGACGCCCCCGCAGCTCTAGGAGGACACAGCCGAGCCAGCCAACAGTGATGGGCAGCTCAGCCGGCCGCTCTGGCCGCCCCTTGGCTACGGCAGCAGCAGAGCTGGGGACAGTCTCTGACGCTCGGGCTACTTGCAAAGCCTCTGGGCTCCTCTGAGGGGCTGCTGGACGCCTCCCCACATCCTCCAGAGACCACAAAGGCTTCTGGAGGTTGGTGCAGCGGGGGCGGGACAGGCCGACCCAGAATCGCTGAATCTTGACAGCGCTGAATCCCGAACGCTGAATCCAGGGCTGCTCCTGCTGCCCCTTCTGTTTCCTTCAGAGCCTCCACATGGGCGCTTTATCTGCTTTTCCGCCAGGGCTCCCCATCTCGCCAGGCCCCCTCCAGGGGCACCGTCTGCAGCAGTCCTGGCTTCAGCCCCTGGTTACACCCTGACAGCGTGGACAGGAGCCCGGGCATTGTGACCACCTGGGTCCCCCCGTGCTGATGGTGCGGAGGTCACGGAGCCTCCTGGGAGGTCCGTGGGGCAGCTCCTGGCCAGCTTCTGCGCCTGCTGGTGACCGCAGGAGGGCCTGGAGGGACAGCAGACCCACAAAAGGACCCCTGAGGCAGAACGGGAAGGCCCTTTAAGAAAAACCATCCTCACAATTGTATTCATGCACCATTTTAATATCATCCTGCAATAAACCAGGGCTTAACCTTTGTTTGCCTGTTCACTGTGCCGAGAAAATACGATGTGATTGGAGCATGATATTATTTGCCTCATCTTCAGCCCTATATGCTTAACGTTAGCTCTTCCGTGCTCTGGCTACAGGATAATTCAGAGTTACTGGAGGGACGGAGGGCTGTGACAGTGTGTGTTCCTAGTGTCCGCTGGGGGTGTTTGGGGCCCCTCTCCAGTGCCTGCCGTTCACCCCGCTGGGGCTGTGCCCAGGCTCTCCTCGCCGCTCTTGGTGGCCTGCGACTTCTCTGTCCTTCTCTTACTTCTCCCTCCTCACTTAAAAGCAAAATAAGTTGAGGACGTCGTGAAAATCAAAGGTGTCCCCAACTGCGTCTCCGCCCCAGAATTCTCCACCCAGAACTCTGTCTGTCTCACAAAACCCAGAAGTGGTTTCGTGCCAGGAGCTCTTATTCATGATTGATTCCAGGAGAATCAAAGGCAGTGAACGGTTCTTTTCATGAAGAGTAATGTCCAACGCACATGTAAGCGAACAAATCCACATCCATGATATTAATATTCCACACTGAGCTTCTGACGCTAAAACATACTCCGGCAGGGAGAGGCGCCGGTGGGAGCGTGCGGCACCTTCGGGGTTCGTCGAATGGCAGTCTGGCGGGAAATCACACGTGTCAGCGAGTTTTCCCGTAGGTGATGGAAATAAACTTGCCATCGCTTTGAGATCCATGACCCTGTCTCACGGGGCGTGGCAGGAAGGGGCTGGCGCCCAAAGCGCGTCGTGCGCTGTCGGCCTGCCCCACGCCCAGGGTCTTCGGGATGGAAAGGCTCTGTCATCTCAAGGGTCGGGTCGAGCCCGCGGGAGCCGGGCTGTGTCCGAGTCCAGCGACCGGCACGCCTGCGGCTACTTGTCTCTAGCACAGAGAACGGCAGCGGCCAGGCCCGTGAGTCCTTCTCCTCGCTGCGTGCCCACGTCTGCAGTACCTAAAGGTCATTCCAAGCGGCGCAGAATTAGTGTTTATAGACTGATGGGGAAGGCTGGAACAATCACGTCTCTGAGGCTCCCCCTTGGGCCCGTGTCTCTGGTGACCGGCAGCTTGAAGGGCGGAGACGCGACGGTGTGCCTGGGGGCGGGGCGCCAGCTGCCTCTGCTGCTGCTGTCCCGGAGGGCACTTGTGGGCGAGACCGCGGGTACTCGGCCCAGGCCTGTCACTCAGGGAGGGCCGCCACCAAGACTGGCTCTCGCTCTGGCCAGCGGTGGGTCCCGAGCACATGTGGGAGCGGTGGGCGCCCCGAATCCTGTCCCGGCTGAAGCCCAGGGCCTGGCGGCGCTCCCTGGACTGGGGTCCTGTGGCAGCGCACCTGTCCTGTGGGCACGGCAGGAGGAAGGCGCCATCTGCCCGTGGCCCTTGGGCGGCCCGGCGCGGGCTCACTTGCGCTGGCTGTGGCTCGTCCAGCCTGGCCAGACGGCCCCAGCCTGGGCCGGGGAGGAAGTAGGTGCTCGTGCTGGGAGGAGTCGGGCGTCTCCCAGCCCCGGTGTGGACCGGGACCGCACCCCCGTGTCGGCCGCTTCTCCCTGACACGTGCCGGCGGACTGGAAACGCATCCTCCAGTGCTGCCACATTTAGTGGCCACCCCCACCGGCCGCCACGGCCCCTCCGGGCGCTGTGCCACGCACAGCCACTCGCTCTCCCGGCTCTGGGACGGCACCCCGGAGGCCGCCCCGGCGTCTGGGAGAGCGCCCGCCGGTGCTGGCGCTCAGCACTGAGGCACACGTCGAGCACTTGCTCGATATGCTCGTGTGCAACTCGAGACGGTAACAGAATGTCGCCGCAGCTGTGTCTGGCCGCGCTGGCTGTGGACGCCGGGACCGGGTCTCCGTGTCCAGCAGCTTCCCCGTGCAGCCAGCCCACGCTATGGGCCTGGCTGCTGATTCCTGTGTCTCGGGGAGTGTGTGTCCAGCGGCCTCAGTAAACGCCTCTCTGACCCTCTGTGTGTGGCGTCTCGCACATCCGGGGCCCGCAGGGGCGGAGGCGGCGTCTGGTCTCACGGGCGTGACAGGTGCTGACCGGTGCTCGCTCCCACAGGGACGAGAGCCTTCCCAAGGTCACAGGCAGGGAGGAGGGGTGCCGCGGCCTGCCTGGGCGCTCTCATCCCGCCGGCCCCACGCCCACCCGCGCGGGCTAGCCCTCCCTGTGCCTGAGGCACGTGTGTGTGCTTATGTGGGGTGGCCTTTAAGGACTGAAAGGGAGAATGCAGCTCACGCCTCCTCTCTGCTTGTGCTTCTAATCAGTGACGCCGCCACTGGCTTTTCCCATGCTGGAGGCTGCAGCTCGGAAGGGCGGCCGGAGGCCCACGAGGCCCTTCCAGCGGTCAGAACCCCGCCGGGCACTGGGCACCCGACCACAGCCTGCAGGCGGCACTTGTTCTGTGTTGGGGCAGCTGTGGCCGAGGGGCAGCAGCCAGACATGGTGGAGGCAGTGAGCAGGCAGGACCCGCAGCCGCGGCCCGCGGCCATGGCCTCACCCGTGTCTCCCGGCGTCCCCGTCCCAGGGCAGCGCTCAGGGTGCGCTGTGAGGAAAGTCAGGGCGAGGTGAGGGGCGCTCCCGTGTGGGCTTTGTCTGTGCTCGCTGCAGCCGTGCGTCGACGCGCTGCGCACAGGCCCCTGCGCGGGGCAGACACGCCGTGGGCTCGCCTGCGTCCTCGCGCCCGCGGGCAGCGCTGCGTCTCCACGCGCCTGGGCCTTTGCCTGCGGAGCCCGGCCGGCTGCTCTGGGCCAGAGCTGTGCGGGCCGATGGGACGCGTGGGGGCACGTGTGGGTAGGAGACGTCTGACCCCTCTGTGGATTTACTCTGCGGCAGAAATCACGCGCGGGCCGAAGCACGCGTGGTGGCCGCCCCGGCCTGTGCGAGCGCGACTCCTGGGCGGGGCTGCGCCTGCCGCCAAGCCCCGAAACATGGCGTACGAGGCTCCGGGGATGTGCCGGGGCACGCTGCTGCCCGGACGGCCTCCAGAGTGAGGGGACGAGGGGCTGAGTGAGGGCGGCGGGAGCAGGTCAGGCCTCAGACCAGCAGTGGCAGCAAGGGTGGCTATGGCTCTGACCTGTGCTTTCTTGGAGAGAAGAGAAAAGCAGAGAAAAGCAGAGGTGGGAGATGCTGGAGGCCGGGGCAAGAGTAAGCGTCTGTAGTGCGTGCGTGTGGGAGGAGTGGGCTGGCTGGGCGTGCTCGGAGCGCCAGGCTGGGGAGCCCACGGGGAGTCCGTGAGGGCATCAAGGCGGGACCCCCGTGTGGCTGCTTTCCTTCAGGAGTGCTTGATGCACCCGGGGCAAGGCTTGCACTTGGCTGACTCGGCACTTTGCCAGGTGATGGGGGTGCCGCCTGGGGCTGAGAGGTGCAAGGGGGTGACCAAGGTGATGGTGGAGACCAGCCGTGACGTTTGGCTGAATCAGAGCGGCAGTGAGGACGTCAGGGGCTCTCAGTGGTCAAAGGGGAAATGAATCGGAAGGCAGAGCGGGAAGGAAGGACTTCTGAGACAGACTCGAGAGAGACCAGAACGGCCTTGGAGCACAGTGTCGACGTGCAGCGTGAGGACGGCCCGGTGAGTGCCAAGGGCACCGCGAAAGGGTGACCGGGAATGAGAGCGGGTGCGGGCTGGGGGCCGAGGAAGGAGGCCCAGAGACGCGTGCGTCGCAGATCTCACTGTGACAGCACTGCCGTCACCAAGAGCCTGAGGAAGAGTAGCGTGGGGTGGAGAGACACAGGAATTCCGCAGGGATTAAAGGAAGCCGTCTGAAAGGGTCCGTCACTGGCCCAGTTTAACAATATTGTAAGTGACAGACTCACACAGTGAATTCAAGCCTCTAAAAACAACGCCCACCTCTTAAGCCATTATAACATGCTGCTTCCTGGAAGACTGCCGATTGGACAGCCCGGCCGTCCCTGCAGGGCCTCCGGCATCATTCCCGGGCCGTGCCGGGCGTTCCTGACCGCACCTCCCACGTCTGACCCAGGGACCAAGTTTATCTTCTCAGAATCTTGAAACTGACCTAGATGTTCCCCCGCTCCGTCATCAAAGTCCAACCTCTTCTCTTCCTCCTTCTTTCCCTTCACGCTGCTTAATTCCCATGGCATCATTTAAGAATATTCTAGCACTGGGGCCTCCCTGGTGGCGCAAGGGGTTAAGTAAGTCTCGGGCTGTGGAGCTGTCCGTAGCCGCCGTGGCATGAGTGCGACCCCGGCCAGGGATGTGGCCCACGTGGGCAGCAGAACTCTCCTGCCTCCCACGGCTCCCCTCAGCAGTGTGCTTCAGTGGATCTGCCCGTTCTGTCTCTGGTGACTCCTCTCACCCCCCCAGGCCTCTGGCCTGCACCCCAGTTCTTGTTTGCATAAATAAATCTTTAAGAAAAAAAGAATATTTTAGCACTTCCCAAATATCTCTTCTATGTTACTCTTCCCAACAATCCACTCATATCCTAACAGGCTGATGTAAAATTTTTTGATTGATTAAGATTGTCATCAAGTAATAACAGAGAAAAAAGTTTTTCAATTATCTCTTAAATCCACTAAACTATAACTGACAGCTAAAAATCTATTAAATCAATAAATAATAAATTTCAGAAATGGCATGAAACACAGGCAATATTAAAAAGGTTTCACAGCAGACATTTGGTATTTGGCGAAAATGAACTTAATCAGAATTCTATGAATTCATATTCGACGCTCACTGCTGTGCCCGTATCAAAGCATTCATCTTGTCTTTTTCATTATTTAAGGGGAAGTCTTAAAGGCCAAAAAACTTGTGAAGTTCAATAATTAAAGTCAAGTACATGTTCTGTCTTGTTATTAAAGTAATTGGAAACTGGAGGCAGTTTTGTGCAGTGGACACGGGAGGACGTTCTGGGCAGCAGAACCGGCATCGGGCGGACGGCAGACGGTGGCTCTCACTTCGGGCTCTCCCGAGACTGCTCCGGGGGTGCCGAGGGGTTGAGACTCAGGCTGGGTCTCACTGGCCAGTGCCTTGTTCCACACCGTCTCTAGAAGTGCTGCAGGAGGTCGCGGGGACTCTAAAAAGACTAAGAAAGTCTTGCCTTTGTGTCCAGTCCAGGCCAGTCCCTGGCCCTGGCGTCGTCTTCCGAGAATGTGGCAGTGGTGATGGGACACTGAACTAGCTGTACCCTCCCTTTTCACAGGGAAGCTCCACACTGTACGTCTGTGATTAATCGGCTGTCATAGTTTTATGGAATCTTATTTCTTTTTCAGATTTTACTTTTTCCCTCCATTTAATAGTCTGATTTATTTCAATGGCTATAATGTATTCTGGCAAAATCCATTTAATTTTGCATTATCTATATTGAATGCCTCTAATAAAAGTATTAATCAGAAGAGCGTAGGAACATCCTGAACATGATAAATGGGGCTCCGTGTTTGTTGTAGGAATCAGACCATTTTAATAATTTTGTGAATTTACATGGTTTAGATAAGAAAGCTGAGACGGCGGAATGTCCTTCATAGAACTAAATTCTAAAATGGCTGGAGGCAGGAGGCTAAAATTACTCTGAGGCACGAGATAGATTCCAATTTCTTATGCATTTTATTCTTATTCGTGGATGTGCGAAATGAGCCTTGGGAAGATGCTGGTGCAGACGTTTCTTGGGAACAGCAGCCGCTTCATGTGAATGCAGGCAGTCAGATGCCAAGGATGCGGCTTGATGGGCGTTCCGTCGCTTAGCGGTGTGAGTTTACACAACTTCATCTACTCTCTTTGCTTCCGTCGACGTCCAGGCAGTGGCTGCAGCGAACAACCATGACACCCCGCGGCTTGTGACCCGCGCACCTGCCCTGTCCAAGCTGCAGGCAGAGGCCCTGCCGGAGCCCGGGCGCTGCGGGGGAAGCACAGGTGTTGTTCCTGCGGCCGCCCCGCCTTCGGGCGAGGCTGCGGCAGGGTGGCGCTGCCCGCTGGCTGCTGGGCCGTGCGGGCACCACACCGGAAGCGTCCCTGCTCTGCAGAGTTAAACTGTGCAGACGACGCTGGTAGAGAGCGCCGTCCTCTGGGCAAGTCA
This sequence comes from Galemys pyrenaicus, assembly GCA_019455555.1. Lineage (NCBI taxonomy): Eukaryota > Metazoa > Chordata > Mammalia > Eulipotyphla > Talpidae > Galemys > Galemys pyrenaicus. The sequence goes on from JAGFMF010011663.1 coordinate 254,567, forward strand.
GGCTCATGCAGCTGTCGGGCCAGGACTGTTTCCTCTGACACGCGACCCACGCTGGCGTTTTTTCTGAGCCCGGAGAAAGACTAGCATTTCTGAGCGTGCCTCCCCGCCAGCCCCAGAACGTCCTCCGCTGTGACTCCCACTGTGTTGCGTTTCTCGGTCTTGCAGTCTAGGCGGGCCTGAAAACAGGGACATCCGTGAGAACCTGCGGGTGAGTGTAGGTGCTTCAGCCTCCGCCGGCAGCCGGCTCCTTCCAAGAGAGCGTGCCCGTGCTTCGTGCCTCCGGTGGGAGCAGGGGCTGCCGGCGGAGGGCGGCCTCGGTGTCCTTCCCCCGGCCTCAGGACTCACAGTAACGGGAAGCGAGGTGTTCACAGAGCTCATAGGCACCTCCTGGTGTCCTGCTGGCCCCAGTCAAGAGAGAAGAGGGCGTTTCACGGTCGTTCCTTCCAAGCCTCAGTCTGGTGGTAGGAGGTGGTCAGGAGCAGTGTGGTCAGCACCCTGGACAGCGCGCCTGCCAGGGTCGCCCTGGAGCTCACTTTGCAGGGATGCCTCCTGGGGCAGGCGGTGTGTAAGCTTTGCATGCATTCTGGCAAAGTTCTAATCGTGACCAACCTGTAGGCACAGTTTGCTCCTCCAGAAGCAACAAGATCATCATGTATCCAACCACTTTATTTTTTTCTCACTTTGCACCAATCTGAAGGAGCTCTTTGTTACAGTTACAGAGACACGGAGGCATCCTTTTCCTAGGTCTTCCTCAGAATTTTACCTTTTACTAAGATAAAGTAGTAGTGACGAAAACGCCCAGTCAGTGCAGAAAGCACCGCCACGCACTGCAGGGAACACTGCCGGCGGCACACAGTGCAAGGGGGCTCATTCTTAGGAACGGGCTCCCCTCCGCCTCCTTTGTTTTCCTGAGGCGATGCCACTTTTGCTCTCTCCACACTGCTGTTGTCTGGCGTAAGAGGTGCCGGGTCGCTAGTTCCAGTTCAGGCAGTGTCTCACGGACGTCGTGTGCGGGGTAGGGCTGTGTCCCCGGGGCAAGCCCAGCAGCGGGGTGACGCCCACGGACCTGGCCGAGCAGCCGTCGCGTTGGTGAGCGGTCAGTGGGTGACACGTCGGGGCGCATGCAGGCCTCGGACACAGCTGCTGTGTCTGAATCCACAGGGCTGCTCCCTGTCCAGCGTCCACCACTTCTGAGCCCCTCTGGGCCTGCCGATGCCCTGCTGATGCCCAAGCAAGAGCGGTGCTAGGTTTGCCCTGTTCAGGGAGTTTAAGTCCAAGTTTGCGTGAAGTGGTGAAATTCATCTCACTCTGCCCTCAGTCCTGTCTCTGGTTCCACGGTGGCACGTGGCTTGCCTCATGACTGCACGGGCAGCCCAGCCCCAAGGTGGGCAGGTCTGGCCGCAGGAAAGCCTTGACCCTTGCACGTGGCTGTGGATCCAGGGCTGGCTGCCGCGGCGCTCCGTGCCCATCCGGAGACACTGGTGCTCTCAGTAGGAACAGGAATTACAGAGTTTGCTTTGAAATACCTTGGTATTTTTAAACACTGACAATTGTAGTGGTGCCCAGGGATTTTTTTAGACCAAGGAGACCACTGTAAACAGTGTGTCCAGCAGCTCCTGATGTGTTCTTGCCACAGATGCTGTGAGACGCTAGGGGGCTTTGCTCCAGGGCCTTCTTCCGGGGTGGGGCCCCCAGGATGGGAGTAATGAAACAGGTGCCCCTCCCTGATATCTGTCTCAGTGCTGAGGCTGTGGGTCACCCCCACCCTTTGCTTCAGAGTGTAAGCTTGTGTTCCACTGTGATTTATGAGCCACGCTTGCTAAGCAAGTAAACAACAAATGTTTGCATGACTTGCAGAAAATCTAGACTGTTTGCTCTGTTGTCAGAATCTGGAGTGTTTGGCATCATTTCTTGTTGCAGCCTAAGAGCTGTGTTCTGGGTGTTAAACTGTTAATGGTGAGTGTTCCCACTGCACTTGAAACATGCACAGAGGAGCTGAAATTCCCCTTCCTGTGGAACATACACAAGACATCCCACTAAATGAGCTGCTTGAAGAATGCCCGGTTCTCCCTTCGCCAACTTAATTGTGTGTAACTCGCCTGGCACGTGTTCCAGCATCTCACTGCTGAGCTCAGCAGAACCGCATGGATGTCTGAGCTTCGTGTTTCTTGAATGGAGACCTGTGAAGATCATGCAGTCATGTGACATGCAGCGGCGGTATGTGCACAGGCCCACAGAAGCAAGCGTCTAGAGAGTTACACACGGACGATTTCCCCAGCCATCTGCGGTCCCGCACAGCCGGAAGGCGGTGCCCACGGCGGCATGTCCGTGGGCTGCTCCCGGGAAGCGTCAGGCTGCATCCGCAGACGGCCCAGCCGGACGCGCGGTCCCCAGTGTGGACTGACCGGTGCCGTGTGCTCGCCTGGGGCACAGGAGGAGAGTCCAGCTGCGGTGTCTTCTGAGTATGCTGATCTGGAGCCAGGGGAGGGCCCCGCGTTGGAGAACATCAGCGAGCAGCGCTGAGAACTGCAGATGCTGACACCCGTCAAGCCTTAGCGCAGAAACCGGCCCACTGCTGCCACCTTGCGCTTCACGACAGGGGCCTCTGGGACCCGCGGCAGGGCGCAGCCGGGCCAGCTGCAGACCGGCTCAGGAGGCCCGAGTCCGCCCCATCTCGAGGGGGTCGAGCGTGGGTTTGGGGAGTGGGGAGCCACTGCGGTCCAGGGCGGGGCTGTAGAGCAGAATGCCCGGCGTGGCGGGTCTGGTCAGAGCTGCCCGGGGAGCTGTGTGAGCCCCAGAGCAGCAGGGTGTGAAGCCCTGTGGTCACTGCGGGGGCGGCCGGCTGGGCCCCACACCCGCACACACCCTGGTGCTGGCCCTGCTGGGCGCCCGCAGCGGCGATGCTGCAAAGGGCGGGGGGCCGGATACAGGCCTAGGTTTCTGACCGGGTGAGTGTCTCGCTCTAACCGGGGACTGAGCTGAGAACTCCTTGCTGGGCTGTTGAGATGCTGTGGCCAGTTCACAAAACAGGCATCTGTGGCCTCTGCCTGCCTCTGCCCGTACCCCTCGGCACAGAGTGGCCTGGCCCTGCTGGGGAGCAGGCTGGCGGCCCTGGGGCCCACGAGCCCTTGCTTTGCCCATGTGGTGCTTGCCGGGGGCTGGTTGCTGAGATCTCACAGTGGAGGTGGGAGGGGCTCAGGAGCACCAGGAGCTGCCGTGGCTGTGGCGAGAGCATGTGGTCCAGCCTGTGGTGAGCAGAAGGCGGCGCCCACGCCCCAGAAGTGCCCCGGAAGCACCGCCCGTGGCCCAGGCTGGTCTAGGGCGAGGCCAAGCGCAGGCTCCTGTGGGCCGGACCTGAGCCCAGGCTGGCTCCCTGCTGGCACGCTGGGGACTGCCCTTGGTCCTCGTGGGCGGGGAGAGGTGCCGCTGGGTGCCGCGGGCGCAGGGAGCGCCCCTCGCCTGGCTGTGAGCAGGCGCGAGACCCGAGCCCCTCTGCAGTGCGAGTCTGCGCGTGTCCCCGCGTGGCCGCCACGCCACAAGACCAGACAGGTCGCCCGGCTCCGGGCGGCCCTGCCCGTGGACCTGGGGCTGAGCCCGGCCCCGGCGCACCGCAGAGCCGCAGCCCTCCAGGGGACAGTGGACACGTCTGCTTTACCGGCCGGCGCGGTGACCGCTGTTCCAAGAATGGCCTTTTGTGGGGACTTATTAGCAGCCCGTTTTGTACGAGTGTACCGCGTCATGCTGTTTGCATATTTTGCCAAGTTTTTAAATTGGCTGCTTTTTGATACTGACTTTTCAAAATCATATGTTCTCTGCATCGGTCCTTTGTCACAAATGTGGCGTCAGGTAACCCCGTGCCTGCCCTGCTCCCCCTCCTGTGCTCTGCCCCCGAGTCCGTACCCCCGCCCGAGCGCCGCCCCTCTGCGCTGAGTCTTCAGGACCGAAGCCGGCCGGTCCGTGCTCTGAGAGCAGCATGGCGTGGGGGCTGCTTCTGTGCGTGTCTGCTCTGCTCTCTGTCGGGACTTTCATTTTCTTGAGATTTAGTGCATGGCGTAAAGCTTTTGCAGGAGACGCACTCCACGCCGTAAATCTGCTCTGCCTGCAGGCGACGCGCCCGTGCCACGAGATTAAAATAAAATAAATACAACTGAGCTCAGCAGCGCCCCCAGGCTGAGCACAAGCAGGAGCGGTGTTGGACTCTGACCCTCCCCATTCCGGCTGTCCAGCCCCCTCACCTGCCCAGGTGGGCGTAGCTGACGCGCCGTCGGTGGCCTGCAAAAGCAGAGTCTCGCCCGGGCAGCGGCGGCCCAGCCTGCGCCCTGACCCAGAACCCGAGCAGGCCGGCCCCGTGCTCCGTGCGAGCCGGCTCGTGTGCTGGACATGCGGAGGCCCGGCCTCCGGACTGTGCCACGGGCGGGTCTCGGGGCCGTGCTGCCCCTACGCAGCGTGAGGGCACCCCCACCCCGCTGCAGGCTCACTCAGCCCGCCACCAGCGAGAAAGCGGGGCGGCCAGGCCCAGCAGAGCTCAGAGGCATCTCCCTGTGGGGGTGAGGCGAAGCGAGGAGCTGGTGGTCCGGCAAGGAGAGCGTCGGACAGTGCCCTGCAGAGGACCCGCTCCCTGGGGTCCTGTCCCGCGGCTTCCTTCGGGCGGGACAGCAGACACCCAGTCCAGCGCTCCTCAGCCACTTGGAGCGGACCGTCCTCTCTTCATCCAGGCGTCACCAGTAATGATCTCCTGACCTCCCCGAGGGGCAGGGCTGCGGACGAGCCCGTCGGAATGGCTGGGGCCAGGCAGGGAGCCCCGACTCAGAGCCGGGGCAGCGACACTGGGGGCGTTGGCTGGCCCAGACAGGGCCGCGGCGGCGCTTCTGCCGGGAACAAGGAGCGAAGAGCGCAGGGCGGGTCAACGGGCACAGCGCCAGGAGCCCACGCTGGACGCTGGACGTGGGCGGCAGCGGCCACTAGAGGGACGCTGCGCAGTGAGAACGCGGCCCGGCCACCCTGCGGGCGCCGAGGTCCGGCAGGCCCGGCCCGGCCTCACAGCAGCACAGGCTGGAGCCCGAGGGGGACGTTTAGGAGGACAGAGGGAAGCAGCAGCAGGAGGAGCCGCCGGGCGGGCGACCACCAGCCGGCCGCGGAGGGGCCGCAGACCCCGAGACGGCCGGAAGACAGACAGGGTGGCGGGGGCCGCGGCGGGGGGCCACGCTGGCAGGCTCAGCCCCGCCCAGACCGCCCCCCGGAGGCGGCGAGCTGGGCCTCAGGTGGCTCCAGAGCAATGCCCGGGTCGCGGCCACAGCCTGACTCCCGGGAGGCCGGGCCGGCCCTCGGCCAGGGCCGGGGCGGGCCCCGCGGAGCCGGGCACCCTGGGCAGCGCGGAGCGCTCCCGCCCTTGGTGGAATGTGCGCGCAGATCGTGCGCCCTCTGCTGGTCCTGACGGCACGCGCACTCGCTCAGGAAGGCGGGGGAGCGGCAGCAGGGGGCAGGCCAGGCGACTCCGCCTCGCAGGCTGCTGCCGGCCAGCCCAGCGCCTCGGGCGACCTTCCCAGTCCTCAGTGGGGTGCTGCCCGCTCACCGCCCGCCGCGGGCAAGCGTCGCTGGCCGCGGGGTGGCCAGGGCTCCAGCAGGCGAGGGGTCGCTGGCTCTGAATGTCACGTCTGCTTTTGAGAACTCCGCAAGATTCCCAGCCTCGGCTGGTGGTCGGTGGCCGGCCTGACGTGTGGAGGTGCCAGCGGCACCCCGTGACGCGCCTGCACCCACCGTCCGGAAGCGCGGACCTTTCCTGGTGGCTGGGGGGAGCAGCGGGCGCGGGCGGCCGCCGGTGGGGCTGCGCTGCCACCGCGGGGACAATGGCCGTCCACCGGGAGAGGGCGGGGCGGGCAGGCTATCAGGTCTTTCTGGAAAGAAGCCGCGCGCTGTGCAGCACAGCTTTAGACATTCACGCTGTTTGAGCGGCTCCACCTTCGAAGTCTGTCCTGAGCGGCAGCTCCCCTTCAGGGGTAAACCCAGGAGCTCCCCGCCGCCAGCAGGAGCCCCGGCGTGGCCCGCACCGGGCTCCGGCCGAGGGGCAGCGACAGGCGGACTCCACGGTCCTCACGGCCGGCGGCGTCACGGGCGTCGTGGTCTCGGACGCGAAGGCCCACGTGTCCTTAGAGAGGCAGCACCTCACGGATCAGCGAGCAGACAGCCGCCACAGGCAGCGCACAGCTGCGGCCGCGCAGGGCCCCGGAGGACCCACGGGCCATGTGGCCGCAGAGGCCGGGGCCCAGGCCGCCTGCGCTGTCCCCGGAGCCCTGGGCCTCAGGCCCGGTGGCGGCTGCAGGGTGAGCCCAGGGGCGGACATCCAGGGGCGGCCACAGGCTGTGCCATGAGACCCCGCTTCAGCCGCAGGCTGTGCCGTGAGACCCCGCTTCAGCGCCGGGAGAGGCCGTGGGCCGGGCGCTGTGGGGCTGTGCGCTCCAGGCTGCACTCGCAGCTCCTGCACCCAGCAGCGCCAGACGAGAGCCACCGGAGTCCTCCGACTTGCGGCCCTGTTGTCTTCCCTGCTCTGGTCCAGAAGTGCCCGGGGAAGCTCCAGGCCCCTCGCCTGGCCCTCTGCTCTTCCTAGGAAGGTGTCCAGGGACAAGGACCCGAAGCAGCCCCCCGGCTGAGGAAGCACTTTCAGGACTGCCCTTGAAGTCGAGGGGCTGACTGCTCTCCGCTCCATCAGCAGCTGCTGATCCGCAGACAGGAGCAGGCCGGCCTTAGGGCCCACGGACACCAGGGCGGCTGGCCGGGCAGCCGCCAGCAGTGCTGCCTGCCCCCTGGCCTGCCCCTGCTCCAGGCCTGCCCACTACCCTCCCCACCCGCCCTGCCCCGTCCCCTCTGGCTCCCCTCCCTCTAGCCTCCCTCCCCTCCCTCCTCTTCTTCTTCCTGCTGCCCTTCGGTCCTTCCCCTCCCTCTCTCCTCTCCTTTCTCCTCCCCCATTTCCTCCCTTTTCCCTCGTCCCCCTTCCCCACCCCCCTTCCTTCCACGGAGGACCTTATTCTTGGTATTTTGGAAACACTGTCCTTTCTTTTCACCGCCCTCTGGCTTCTCTGGGATTTTGTGGATCTCTTGTTTGCGTTTTCTTTCTTTGCTTTTCTTTTTAAATGATGTAGGGGCTGTATTTATTTATGCACACAAGGACTGGGGTGCAGGCCAGAATTGCGGGAGGTGAGAGGACTCCCCAGGGACAGAGCGGGGAGCAGAACTGGCAGATGCACTGAAACACACTGCTGAGGGGAGCAGCGGGGAGGCAGGAGAGGTCTGCTGCGCCCTGTGGGTCCCCTCCCTGGCCGGGGATTGGACTCAGCGCTGCAGCGGCTGCAGAAACCCCACAGTGCAGCGCTCGACCCTTGTGCCACCAGGGAGGCTCCTGTTTGCCCCCGGTGCCAGCGTGGTCGTGTGGCTTGTCCCATGCCGGCTGCAGCCGTGGCTCTTCTGACGTCCTCAGATCTGAAAGGGCCTGGTGGTGTCGCCCGGACCCAGGCGTCGCGTCTCTGCCTTCAGCGGGTGTTTCAGCCCCAGCTGCGCTACGCGCCCTGGATGCCCTGTGTCTGCGGCCTGCTGTGCGTCCCGCCTGGGACCTGGCTCCTGCCGGAGCCGCTCTGTGGCAGGCAGGCCCGTCCTGCAGCTGGGTCTGCTCTTACTGCCCCGGCCTGTCCTCCCGCCCTCCCAGCAGGGCCTGCGCCTGCCCTCTCAGGGGGACAGTCTCCCCATCCCGTCCCCTCAGATGCCTCCAGCCCCCCAGCTGGACCTGCCGTGTGCCCAGCCTTCCTTAAGGCCATCGTCCACGTAGAGGCTGCCCGTCGCCCCCTCTGGGCCCTTCTCCTGGGGCTGGACCGGGAGTGGCCAGCTGAGCTCCAGGCAGGCGCCGGGAGAAAAGCGGGGGGCAGGACATGTCTGGCCTTGAGGCCCTCCGAGGGGCCCAGTCTCACCAGGCCCGCCCGAGCCACCGGCCCGCTATCCCCTGGTCACCCCCAACCCCGCGCCGTACTCTGACCCTTTCTTTCCCTCCAGAGTCGCCTTGACACACACCCCTTTGGACAGAAAACCAGAGTCGTCCAGGAGTCCCAAGCTGGTTTCTGTTTCTTCGAGGGCGAGGAGCGTCCACAGACCCCCAGACTCGGCGTCCCCCATGTTGCCTCTCTGGTGCCACCAACGAGGGCGTGTGGAGCCGCTGCCTGTCCCTGTCCTGCGTCGGCCCAGCGCTGCCCACAGCCCGAGGCTGGCCGAGCCACGTCAGGCCCGCATGTGCGGGGAGACGCCGCTGCAAGCCCCTTCCTGCCGTGGGGCCGAGGGTCGAGCCCCCCGGTGGCCTCCTGAGCACGCGCTGGCATCCCGTGTGGGCGGGCGCCGCCCCTCAGCCCCGCCAGCTCGCACCTGGGCCGGTCTCGTCTCTGGCCTCTGCCCTGCTGAGCTCAGCCCCGCCCGGCTTGAGCTCCAGGGCGCCCCACAGCAGCACCTGCCTGGGTCTCACCGCTGCCCTGGGGCAAGGGCAGGGCTGGAGGACCCAGCGTGGGGCCGGCCTTGGCGCCCCAGCGCTCTGGTCTCGGGCCCTGATGCCTGCGTGGGCGTCTAGGCAGCAGGCCTGGGTGTCCGGCTGGCCTCCGCTGGGGTCCACGCCAGCAGGACACGCGAGCTGAGGTCTCTTCCTTTATCAGAACGGCAGCCGGGTCTGCCCTCACTGCTTCCTGTAGGGAAATTCAGGCCCGTTTCTTTTGAGACGTTTCTCTATAAATTAACTGCTGCGGGGGGCTGGGGCTCCCGGGATGTGTGTGGCCGGACAGCTGATTGATGGCCAGCCTGGCCCACTGGCCTCTTATCTCTGTCTCCAGGCCCAGCCTGCCCCTGCCACCGGCCCTTGGCCACAGCCACAGCCTGCTGTCCTCCTGCCCCTCGGGCTCCGCACCCCTCGCCCCTCACCCCAGGGGCTCTGACCTGGGCTCCCCCTTCCCACGCTCCGGCCCTCTCTGGGGCTCCTTCTTCTCTCCCTGGCTAAGGCCCAAGACAGGGAGGGTCAGGGGCGCCCTCCTGCCTTTCTGAGGCGCTGACCAGCGACAGGTTTGCCCGTGCACCATGACCGCACCGTCTCACCCATGAGCCCGGCAGCTTGGTGCTGAGGTCGTGCGCGCAGGAGGTCACCTGGTCTGTCACTCGCCGCCTCCCCCACTTGGCCCTGGGCCCATGAGGCCGCGCCCAGACGTGGCGGCGGACGTGAACACCAAGCATAGTGCTCAGACGCAGCATGCTGTGTGGGCGCCTCTGGGTGGCCTGTGCCCCACACGGGCCGGGGTCCGCTCCCCGGCCCCCTGTCTCTCCAGGGAGACAATTTGCGTGGCAGGGTCAGTGCTTGTCACTGCCGTGACCAGCACCTGAGTGGCCCGAGTCCTCCTGTGGAGTCCAGGCTGAGAGAGCCGACGAGCACCCCATGCCCCGGCCGGGAGGGTCCCTTGACCCCTGCTGCCCCAGGCTGCCCCTCCCCCCGCTCTCCCCCCGCCTGCCTCCGAGCACAGCCCCCCGGGGTGCTGTCCGCTGGTCTCTCCCTGGCCGCCTCATGCAGAGCCTGTGGTCACCGGCCGCCACAGCGGGCACATGCCGTGCCCTCGCTGCCGCGGGAAGGCGCTGGCGCGGCGCCCTCGCTGCCCTCTGTCCTGTGCCCCGAGCGGTCTCGGCCTGGGTACCACGGCATCTGCAGGGGCCGTTAATCTGCCTGCACCGTCAGAGGCAGCAGATGACAGACAGACGCACGGGTGGACGGCTGGACGGGCGGGGACAGGTCGAGACAAGTGGTCACAGCAGGTGACGGAGCTGAATCTGCTGGGGCTGGGCTGGTGGTGCCCTGGCGGGTGGCTGTGGGTCGACGTGTGCAAGGCCAGGCCAGCGCTGAGCCCAGGCAGCGGCTCATGGTGGCCAGGGGCAGAGACAGGGCAGGGAGCAAGAGGCGCTCCAGGGCCTCTCGGGCTGGCGGGTGAGGCTGGGGGTGGGGGTGCTGAGTGAGCAGAAGCGTCAGGGCTCAGGAGGGAGGCCCGCCCATGAAGGAGGTTGTCAGCGCTGCGCGGGTCTTTTGGTTGAGTCTGGAGCGGCAAGCACAGCCGGCCAGCCCATGCCCACCAGCCGCACTCGGAGGCGGGGCTGCCGGCTGTTCCTGGAGTGGCCGCCAGAGGGCCGCGGCGCCATGGCTGAGCTCAGCCTCCTGCTGCGGGAGGGGGCCGCGGAACGGCTCCTCTCCGCGGCCACTCAGTGTCCTTGGGCCCGTATCCAGCGTCCCCGCAGGTGTGTGGCTGTGCCTAGTCGTGAGACCGGTCGGCAGGTCCTGGCCAGCGGCACCAGGGAGGGGTTGCGGGCAGAGAAACGGGTTTGCCCACCCCCCAGGGCTGTAGGAGCCGAGCTCAGGGTGGCCTGACCAGCACAGCAGGTGGCCGGCCCTGCCCGCTTGGGACCTCGCCCTGCCCGCTTGGGACCGCGCCCTGCCCGCTCGGGACCGTGCCCTGCCGCCGCCCCTGTCACCCGCTGGGAGTGCTGTGCCGAGAGGATTAAGCGGCACGCACACTCTGAGCTGCACCCCGGGCTGTGTGCGGGACCTGGGGCTGGGCCCAACACGGCATCCCCCATCGCTGCCCCCCACCTCCGTGGTTCCTGCGCCCCGGTCGTTCGTGCGACTTAGCCATCCCGGGTGTGCGAGAGGTGGGCGTCCAGCCCTGGCCTTGCTGGGTGGCTTTGCACCGTGTGACGCGCACCGCACGGACACCACACATGTGGACATGTGCGGGCCTGTGGGCACGAGGGCATGTGTGCACCGGCGTGTGCCGGTGTGTGGGCGACTGCAGTGTGCGCGTGGCGTGTCCCAGTGTGTGCACCTGTAGAGTTGGTGGTTTTCACCATGTGTGGGAGGGCTGTGTGGAGTGTGTGGTGTGTGCAGTGTGTGTGGTGTGTGGTGTGTGTGGTATTTGTGTGTGGAGTGTGTGGGTGTGTGTGGTGTGTGTGGTGTGTGCAGTGCGATGTGTGTGGTGTGCGGTGTGGTGCGGTGTGTGAGGTGTGGTATGTGTGGTGTGGTGTGTTGTGTGTGCGGTGTGGTGTGTGCGGTGTGTGTGGTGTGTGTGGTGTGGTGTGTGGTGTGTGCGGTGTGGTGTGTGCGGTGTCGGTGGCCTGCTGGGCTGGCAGCCGTGTCCGTCTCCATCGTGTGTGCCTGTGGCTTCCTCCCCAGTCACAGCAGGGCCATCTTGCGGCCCCCAGGACGCCCGGCCAGGGCTCGGCCGGCTAGACCGTGGACTCAGGACAGGGTCCGCGCCGGCCTTTTCTTCCGTCAAATTGCGGACGAGGCTGACTCGCCCATGGTGCCTTGGGGACTGGCGCCTGGCCCTGGGCCCTGGGCGCAGCCGGCTGGAGTCGGCGGCTCTGCCAGCAGCGCAGGCCTCGGTCTCTGCCCCACTCCAGCCCTGGGGCAGCAGTGTGGCCGCTGCGGGGGGGTCACGGCCCTTGGGGATCACAGCCCTTGAGGGGCACACACACCCGTCAAGGCCAGGCAGGAGGCGGCCGGTTGGAGTCAGCAGCCGGATGCTACTGGAGCGGGGGATCCTGTGCAGCTCTGGCCAGTCCAGTGTGGGCCACTGTGCCCTGCAGCGGATGGCCGCGGGTGCAAGCCGCACTCTCCTCGCAGAGCCCAGGGCCGCAGCACCCCCCAGGCAGCGGGTTCTTGCCGTGGGGGTGGCAGCAGCCAGGCGGGCAGCGGGGGGGATGTCCAGACCGGTGTCGGCCCCGGACTGTGGTGAGCACAGGGCCCGGCATGGACGGGCCTGAAGTCAGTGGCCAGCGCCACTGAGGCTTCCTGAGGGCTCCGCAGCATCCGCACCCCACGTCCCCTGCACTGTGCTGCTGCTGTGGCACGCGAGGTGCAGAGCCTGGGAGCAAGCCCACGCCGGCACAGGTGGCTCCCGCCGGCACATCGGCCCCGCTGACCCAGGGCGAGTCCCGGGCCCTCGGAGGTGAGGAGCGGGGAGGAAGAGGCCGGAGCGAATCTCGGCTGAGCAGCCTGACCCGCGTGGCCCCAGAGAGTCACGGAGGTCTGCAGCTGCCCCTCTGCCTCGACCAAGCAGAGGTTGGACTCTGCTGCCCTTCTGGATGGCCCACGGGCAAGCAGACCCAGTGTGGGCTCCGGCCGCGCGGGGAAGGGCTCGGTCCACTTGGAGGTGCTCCGTGGGCTCCGGGAAGGGCTCTGTCCACTCGGAGCGGCGCCGTCCACTTGGAGGATGGGCTCTGTGCCCTCTGCTGCCAGTGCAGGGCCTCTGGAAGCAGCTGCGGTGCCAGCGGCGCCTCCGCACGAGGACAGTGGCCGCTTGGCCCGGGCCATGCTGAGATGGGCTCCTGCAGGAGGAGCCGCCGGCTTGGCCGGCCCTCGGAAGGGACGCGTCCACGGCCAGACAGAGGGCCCTTGTCAGTTCGGATGCCGGATGGCCGTGACAGGCCACATAATTGCCTCTTTCACTAGCCAAGCGCCTCGACCAAGGGCGCCCTCGGGTGCCCTGGGGACAGGACGCGGGCGGAGCCGTTTCCAGCTATTAGGCCCCGGCGGGGCGGGCTGGGCGGGGTCTCCTGCACACCCCCGCCCCCCGTGACGTCAGGTCGTCCCCACCTCCCGCAGGATGTCAGGGCGCCCCACAACTAGTGCGGAGATGGGGCGGCGGTGGCAGCGCCTCCTGGGGCATCAGGCCTGCTACGCAGGCGTGTGCGCTTCTCGGCGCCGGCCGGCCTGCGGGTGGCTGCGGCCAGCGTGCTCCGCGCCGGCAAGGGGGCTTCCGCGCCGGCGTGCGCCCGGGAGCTGGCACGGGTGTTTCTGGGCGTCCCAGGTTGTTGGAGCTGATCTCCGCGTGCTCTCAAGCAGCCTCCCAGAGCGGGCGGGAGTAGTGGCGCCCTGCCCTGACCCGCGCCGCCTGTGCGCCCGCAGGCCCCCCGGCGGGCCAGGCCTGGACCGTGCCTCGGCCCGCAGCCCACTGCCGCCAGCCGGAGACCTGCGGCTCCAAGCCAGTGGGGACGGGGCACGGCTCACAGCCCGCGGGGACCCTGCGCCAGGACAGGGTGCCCTGGCCCGGCTCCCGGGGCCAGAGGGCAGCACGAGGTCGAGCAGCGCCTCGTGGGTCCTGTCCCCGAGCCCGGGCGGCACGCTCCGGGGCCAGCAGAGCCGCAGCGGGAGCCGCCCTGGGGGAGGCCTGCTGGCCACAGGGGCTCGCTGCTGCGCCGGTGCGGACCTGGTGCACGTGCCCACCGCGGCGAGGACTCAGAGTCCGTGCGCCCTCTGATGGCTGCCTTGAAGCCGCAGCTGACCAGGAGCCTCGCAGCTTCAGGCTCTGAAGTCACCGCCCTGCTCACGTGCGAGAGGGGCAGGCTGGCCTCTGCGGCCAGTGCAGGCTGCGCCTTGGCTCCTGCGCTGGGCGCTGCCCACACCTCACAGGTGACCAGACACGGCCACCCCAGCTGCCCTCAGGTCTCACCTGCTGCGGCCCCGCCTCCTGGGCGGAGAGGGTGGCCGGCTGGGGAGCGCAGAACACGCCCCACGTGCCCAGCGCCTGGCGGGACTGCCTGTCGCGGCTGCTCTGTGGCCCTCATCCGGGGTGAGGTGAACGGCCGGACGTCTGGCTGGCAGCTGTGGGTTTGGTGGAGGTGCCAGCGGCGGCCACTCAGTGGTTAAGTGGCAGCTGCCGGGTGTGGCTGGAGGCGGCCTCCGAAATTCAGGGGTCCCTCGCGTGGCCTCGGCACATGGGGAGAGCTCACCGCGCCTGGGTGCCCTCCGCGCCCATCCTTGCGGGGGTGGGGGGGGGCTCAGGTGCCATGGCGCACCAGCCGGCGCTGTCCTGCTCCCTGCGACGCCTCTTCTGAGCTAGAGGCGGTGGGTCCCTTTGGAAAGAAGGGGCAGCGCCGGTGGGCTGGGCACAGGGAATGCTGGCCGGACACGCCCACCCCTGCGGGCGGCCCCTCTGTGCCAGCGCTGGGCCCGGCCAGCCCAGACCTGAGACCACCAAGGGCCCCGTGGGCGCTGCCTCCTCAGCAGGCCCGCCACCCTCGCGCTCAGACCCGGGCTGCAGGTGGCGAGTGCCTCGGGAGAGACCACCGAGGGCGTGAGAGCCACTGCGGAGTCTCGGCACTGCGGGGCGTCTGCTCTGTGGGGCGCCCGCAGCCCCTGGTGCCGGAGGGGCGGCCAGCTGGCCCTGCGAGAGGGAGCGGGGCTGTGAGCTGCGAGGAGCCGGCCTCGCCCGCTGCCTTTGTCTGGACGCTGCAGCCTGGTCACGGTCGCCATGGCGCCGAGGCGGCAGCCGTGGTGCGCAGTCCACACAGCAGCAGGGCGGGTCGGCCAGGGCAGGAGCGCCTGCTCTGAGCAGCCGTGTGGGCCGACCTGACGTCCTCCGCCCACCACTGATTACTCATGAGGAGAGCCCACGCTGGCGGCAGCTGCTGACCCCGCAGCGCCCGGTCTCGCTGCCCGGCGTCTCCCCAGCGCGCCACACGTGCCCACGGGCTCAGCGGAGGCCGCACTCAGCCGGCGCTGCACACGCACAGGCCCCTGCCCCCAGGTCCCGCGCGCCTCTCTGCGGGGCGCCTGTGTCTGGAGACGGCTGGGCCCCTGGGCGGTCCTGGCCTGCCCGCCCCGCGCCCCCAGAGCCCCTGCCCTGCGGTGGTGCCGGCACAGCGGGCGCCCAGGTCATGCCCCCGGGCTGCGGATGGAGGAGTGGTCTGGAGGGAGCGGCCCCCACTGCGCGCCGGCCCTCGGCTCTGTGCTCGGCCCTGTGCTCGGCCCTGAGCCGGCGGCCGGCCCCTCGCGCACGGGCGTCTGCTGGGCCCGCCCAGAGCGGCGACCGAGGTGGCCACGCGGAAAGGCGGTGTCACGCGGTCAGTGCGTGTCCTGCCTGGTTCTCGTGCTCTCTAGAACGCTCAGAACGGCGAACTGAAGTTCCGACAGGGCTTTCCTCTCGGGCTCAGGCGAGGAGCAAGTGCCCGTTTACCACCTCCCGGGTCTCCACTGTCCTCGCTCCCGCGCACGAGCGTCCCCGCTGTGGGAGGGCGCTGTCTGTCCTCGCGCGTGGCCTGCTGTCACTGCCGGGCCTGGGCTGGCGGCTCGTGCTGCGCATCGCGAGGCCATTCCGCCCGCCGGAGCGCAGCCGGGAGGGGCACCCGCTGGCCCGAGGCTGCACGCCCGTCAGAGAGCGGCGGCGGGTGCCGGGCTCACCGCCGGCCTCCACAGGCCCGGGCGCCGGCGCCCAGTGTCGGGCTGGGCGCTGCTGCTCTTCCCCGAGGCAGCCCCGGCCTGTCCCGTGCAGCAGGGCGCTGGAGGGCGGGAGGCAGCCGCGCGGGCCTGCTGGCTCGCTCGGGCAGAGTCCAGTCAGCTGCGGGGCAGGCCGTCCCTTTGTGCTTCTGGGAGTAACTTAGGGGCGCGGGCCGCCGAGCCGCCCTTTTCCGCCGCCCTGCTGCGAGCGGCCACAGGCCACAGGCTGCCGGCGCTCGCGGACCGCAGGAGGCGCTCCCGTTCGGGGCTCCAACTCCCGCCGCGACTCGCCGCCGGCCTCCACGCACAGCCGCGGCTCCCGACGCCTGAGTGCGAGCGCCGCGGGTGCCTCGGGCGTGTGCGCTGCGTCTCCGCGTGTGCGTCACGGGCGTGTGCGTCACGGACGTGTGCTGCGTCTCCGCGTGTGCGTCACGGGCGTGTGCGCTGTGTGCGCTGCGTCTCCGCGTGTGCGTCACGGGCGTGTGCTGCGACTCCACGTGTGCGTCACGGCGTGTGCTGCGTCTCCACGTGTGCGCCACGGGCGTGTGCTGCGTCTCTTGCGTGTGCGTCATGGGCATGTGCGTCACGGGCGTGTGCTGCGACTCCACGTGTGCGTCACGGCGTGTGCGCTGCATTTCCCGTGTGCGTCACGGGCGTGTGCTGCGTTTCTGCGTGTGTGTCATGGGCGTGTACTGCGTTTCCGCGTGTGCGTCATGGGCGTGTGCTGCGACTCTGCGTGTGCGTCACGGGCGTGTGTGCTGTGTGCGCTGCGTCTCCGCGTGTGCGTCACGGCGTGTGCGTCACAGCATATGCGCTGTGTGCGCTGCGTCTCCGCGTGTGCGTCACGGCGCGTGCATCACGGGCGTGTGCGTCACGGCGTGTGCGCTGCGTCTCCGCGTGTGCGTCACGGCGTGTGCGCTGCCAGTGCCGTCGCGAGCCCCGCAGGCAGCGCCGCCGCAGGGCGCCCGCCCGCGCAGAGAGGAGGGCGCCGGCCGCGCCGGCCCGCACTGGTGGCTGGGGACATCCTGACGCGGTCGGGGCGGGCACCGCCCGCTCCGCCAGAAACGATCAGTCTGGCCGGGGCGCGGGCACCTCGGGGCCTCCTTCCTGACCGTCTGCCGGGCCCTCCGTGTCAGAGGGGCCTGCCGCCGGCCCCCAGGACCTCTGCCGTGCCAGCCTCGATGCAGGAGCCGTGGCTGCAGGGCCTGGGCCTGGGGACGGAACCGGCGTGGACACAGGCACAGGCTGGGGGGGGGCCCCGCCTGTGGGTCCTCCCTGGACCCTGGCCGTGGAGCAGCTGGCCTGCCTGATGCCCGTGCCGTGTGCTGAAGCACAGAGGGCGCTTCCCACCCCAGCCCGCGTCCGCCCAGGGCCCGCGGGAGCTGACCAGGGACTGCCCCTCCCCGCACGGCCCGCTGAGGCTGCGCCCGCGTCCTGCCCCACTGAAGCTGCGGGTGGTGCTGCAGGGCTGGCAGCGAGCCCCAACCTGCTCCGCCCTGGCCCGCTGCCCCCGCTTGGGGGCAGGCA
Source organism: Galemys pyrenaicus (assembly GCA_019455555.1). Classification (NCBI taxonomy): domain Eukaryota; kingdom Metazoa; phylum Chordata; class Mammalia; order Eulipotyphla; family Talpidae; genus Galemys; species Galemys pyrenaicus. The sequence goes on from JAGFMF010011663.1 coordinate 271,365, forward strand.
GAGCCGCAGAGCTCGTGGAGCGGAGAGGTCCTGGGAGAGGAAGGCAGGGCTCCTTGGGGGGTGTGCGTGGGGCGGCGGGAGTGGGTCACACTGCAGTCCCTGCGCTGCGGGTCTCGAGGACAGGTGCGCCGGCACGCGCCAGCCGAGGGCCCTGAGCGAGCAGGCGGCAGGTCCTCGTCACTGGCGGAAATTCAGCCAGAATTGGCAACAAGCCCGCGCAGCCCATATGCTGCCGTGTGCCGGCGTGGTGTCACCGTGCAGGGCACAGGTGTCTCGTGGCCACCGCGGCACCTGGGTCGGTCCCCCCTCCCCCCCCAGTGCCAGGGCTGGGTGGGCGGGGCGGGACCCTCGGCACCGGGCGAGGTGGGACGGACCCCATCCCAGAGCTGCCCTGGCACGTGGGCCCAGGCAGGGCCTGCGGGGAGGGGGCCGGAGGGAGACCGCTGGGGCAGGGCAGAGCCGCCGGGTTGGAGGCCGTTTCTCCCGGACCTTTCTCCCCAGGTGGAGCTGGGGTGGCAGGGTCCCCTGGCGTCTCATGCACCCCAGTGTGGTAAACGGAGAGTGGATGAAGAGGGCCTCCGGGTCAGCCCTGGCCTCGCTATGGCAGCCTGGAAGCCACCTGCGGGTGCCTTTGGTCCCCCCGTCGTGGGCGGGGCCTTGGGCAGGGCCTGCCTGCTCCCAGGGTGGGCTGCCCTGCTGGGGGGGGCTGCTCTCCACCGTGTGGCGCTGTTCGGTGGTGGGTCAGTCGTCCGCTTGGCAGCTCACAGCCGCGAGGACAGGCGGACGTGCCGAAGTGGCGATGCCCGCGGCCCGCAGCCAGCTGTGGGCCCTGGCTTGGCCTCCATCCGGACATCCACTGCGGGACCCGCGAGGGTTCCCACGGGTGGGGTTCAGCTCAGTCACAGGGGCGCTGTCCCCTCGCTGCCTGCCGCACTGTCCGCTGGGTCCTGCGCCAGGAGCCCCTCCCCGCCGCCGCTCGGCCTGGGACTCCTGGGAGCTTGGGCCGGCAGGCTGCGCTTCCCCCCTCTCACCCCCTTAGAAGCGATCCTAGAGTTGAACCCCCTTCTCAGGCTCCCGCCTGGGTTTCCGCAGGCAAAGCAGCAAAAGGGCTCGGTTTTCAGGAACACAGCCGTGCTCTCCTCCCCGATGTTCCCGCACACGTGAGGGGCCCTCCCCCATGCTGGACATGGCTTTCGCCCACCCAGGGCAGCGGCCGCCCGTTTCCACTAGTGCCTCCGGCTGCTGGGGACGGCGGCCTGGCAAAGGGGCAGGGCAGGGCATGGGAGTGGCCGGCCGCTGCAGGTTCCCGAGGACCCTGTGCCCGGTGGTACCCCACACCCATGGCCTCCAGGTGACGCTGCCCACTCGCCGGCCAAGAGCCAGCATGCCCCTCAGTGCCCACCTCGGCCGTCAGCACTTGAGGGAAGGACAGACCCTGGCAGCCTGCTGTCTGCCCAGAGTCCACCCCCACACTGGAACCCCAGGGCAGAAACCGGCACCAGCTTCTCAGCCGCTCACCGCGTGGCGCTGGGGTACAGCACACCCTCTCCCTGCCCGTGCCCTCCACACCCCAGCCCTCGAAGACCATGAAAATCGGGGAGAGCCAGCGGCCTCCCGGCCTCCCAGCTGCGCCTGCTGCAGCAACTCTGCTCTAGCTGGCGCTGAGCGGGCAGCAGGGCAGCAGGTCTGCTCACTGACCTCCCGAATGAACCCTGGGCCGGCTGCCTTCTCTCGGCTCTGCTGAGCTAGGGCCATCCCCCTCCCCTCAATGGACCCCTGTGCTCTCCCCTCTTTGGCCAGCGTGCTGGGGCGCAGAGTCACTGCGGAGTGGACGTGGCAGCTGTGGATGAAGGAGAGGCTGTGTGGGCAGGCGGGCGGGCAGGCAAGCGGGCGGGCAGCTCTGGGCATGGTGAGGCCTGCAGCCGAGGCTCTTGCCCTGGCTCTGCTCTCCACCTGGCCAGGTCTGTGCCCGGGCAACTGTGGTGCCGGTGCCTGAGGCTCGGGATCCGGCAGGCTGTTCTGTCTTGTCTCCTGAGGGGCTGAGGACCTATTAGGACCCATGAGGCCATGAACGTAGCCCAGGGCTACTCTAGGACCCCAGGGCTACCTTTGTCACCTGTTGGCACTTGGGGCTTCATCAACAGGCTCACCCTGCTCTCACCCCAAGGGCCATAAAGCCCCACAGACTGGCCTCCAGGTGTTAGCAAAGATGGCAGTACCCAGACATGCTTGACAGGCAGACAGGCGGGGCTGGGGCTGTGAAGGGAGCTGGTGGCCAGGCAGGTGGCCTCCGAGGAGGACGGGGGATGGAGGGCCCCACAGGGCTCGTGCCTGGCTTTGCAGGGACGTGCCGTGGCCGAGGGCCGGAACACCGCTCCTCCCGGTTCTGCACGTCCCGGTCCTGTCCAGAGAAGAGGTGAAGCCGCGAGGCTGTGCCAGGAGCTGCCTCCCCACCTCGGACTGCACGGGAGGACTGCATGGGAGCACGGATGGGCGCCCGGGGCCGGGAGCGGCCCCCAGAATCCCTCCATGTTCACTGTCTTCAGCACGGCGGGGGCGGCCCAGCCCCCCCGTGCACGGAGTTCTGCACCCAGGGCGTGGATTCGTGTTTTCCGAAAGCCGAGCCCGGGGTGGAGCCGCGCCAGCCTTGCGTCAGAGAGTTGGTTTGGGTTTGCTTTTCCGAGTGCATGAAGCAGTGTGGGGGTGCCGCACTCGCTGGTGAGGAACAGTGCAGGCTCCGGCCTGGACGCGAGAGCCGGCGGGACCCCGTGGGGTCACCCGTGCCGGCTCCGGGCCGTCACTCCTGTGTGTCTTGCGGCCAGCCTCTGGCTGCCCATGGCCCTCCCCATGAGCCGCAGTGGTGGTGGCCTCGGTCACTTCACGGCACAGGCACTGAGGCCTGTTGCCGTTCACCTTCCCTGCGTCTGCACTGTGGGGTGCTGACCGGTCAGCTGGCCCGGCCCCCTGCGCTGTGGCCCTGCGCGTGTCCGAGGCGTCCCCGCGGAGGGGGTCGCTGCCCGCCTGGGGCCAGGGCTGGTGTCTGTCGTGGCAGGAGTGTGTGGCCCTGGACAGCGGGGCTCTGTGGGGCTCCGGGCCCCCTCGCCCTTGGAGCCGAGCCTGGCAGAGCCGCATCTGTGCGGATACGGCCGGGGCGTCGGCTCCGTCCAAGGCGCTGGCGAGGGCGTTCGGTCGGCAAAGCTCCTGCCGGGCCTGCCCGGGCCGCCTCCTGGGCGCCGCTCCCCTGTTGCTGGGACGATCAGGTGCGCCCAGACAGAGGCGGCAGAGCGTCCTTGAAATGCAGAGCCGCGCCTCCTGCAAGCGGCTCATCGGTGCAGGCCCGTGGGCGCCTGCGGGCGTCTGCGGGGCCTCCTCAGGCTCTGCCGTGCTGGCTGCTGGGGCTCGCCGGCCGAGCCCGAGCCGTCTCTGCCCTGCCGCTCATGCGTGGCTCGGGGCGTGCCAGGACCGGGCGCTGTCTGCAGCGGTGGACGCTGCTTCTGAGTCCCTGGGTTGGGGCAGAGCGCCGTGGGGCGCGGGGTGGGGCGGAGGGAGGGCTCGCGGGCCCGGGCTGGGCTGTGCCGCACCTGGGTGCCGGACGCAGGCGCAGTGGGCAGAGGACGCCGCTCCAGTTTCCCGGGTATGGCGAGGCTCCTCGCAGCTGCGGGACGGGGCGACGTGGCCCAGGGACCATTCCTGGGGAGCATGGGGATGTGGGGGGGTCTGCCGAGGAGCACCTCACAGCTGCCGTGCCAGGCCAGGGGATGTTCTGGAAGTGGCTTGCGCTGGCCCCCGAGGGCGGTCTGGGCGGCGTGGGCTGAGGCTGCAGGCAGAGCGGGTGCTGCCCTGGCGGCCTGGGGAAGGCGGCGTGTGCAGCAGCGGCAGGTGCACGGGGTTGCCCGGCAGAGGGGCCCAGGAGGCGGCGCGCGGAGGAGAAGGAGGCCCTGGCCAGAGGGGAGAGGCCAGGCCAGGCCGTAGGCCCCTCTGCTGGCTCCGTGGGGCTGTCCGGTGCCCCTTCTGTTGGACCATGGCCCCAACCCCTCCTCTGAGGCCTAAGTGCTCGCTGTGCCTCCCTGTGACCCCGCACGACCTTCCATTGCCTTTGACTCGCGCCCTGCCCAGCGGTCAGTTCCGTGGGTGCCCGGACCAGCCCCACACTCAGCAGACAGCTCTGTGGTCTGCACGGAAGCCTCAGTGCACGTCTGTAGCCCCTCCCTGAGGCAGCGTTCCCGCTCATGAAGCTCGGTTCACATTTCATGGTGAGAAACAGCAGCAGACACGACGAGGTGTTTCACCAGCCCATACGTGAGTGTGGCCGTGCGCATCTGCACGGGGCACAAGGCTCTTTGGAGTCAGGCCCGTGGGGCACGTCACGCTGGGCCTGCCGGGTGGGTTGAGGCCCTTAGGGACTGGCCTGCGGCTGAGCCCACCCACGGAGAAAGCCCCGAGACAGTATGCTCCTGGTTTCCTTTGGGCCGGGTCATCTTGTTAAAGACTGTGCCGGCCAGTTGTGATCGGACTCCTGGCAGCGAGGGCCAGGGCCTGACCCGCTCCAGACGCAGGGGTGGCGGCCTCAGGGGCAGAGCGGGTGCTGGGGGCAGGGAGCGCTGTGCACCCTAGGGTGAGCAGCAAGGGCCGAGGGGCAGCGCAGACGCCACCCGCGGACCCTGCAGGGCCCCTGCCCACTCGGCTGGCTGACCCTCTGCTGTGCTGTGCAGGACAGGCCAAGGGGCCGCATCTCCCAGGGCGCATTTGAACGGCAGCTTACTAAACGGGGGCTGCGGGCACGGGTGATGGCCGGCCAGCGGTCATGCCCCGGCCAGGTGCTGGGGCGACGGTGGCACGGGCAGGGGTGCAGGGAGGGCAGAGCATGGAGGGGCAGGTCTCGGCAGGAGACTTCTGCTGCAGGAGAACCAGCAGAAGGGCGCGTGGCGCCCGAGGAGGTGAAGTCTTGGGCCTGGCGGCCACCCCGCAAACCCCAGCCCAGACCGCGTCTCCAGCCGGCCGCCGCGTCCTGACGGAGGAGTGGTGGTGCCAGAGGAAGTCCCCACGAGGGCCAGGCCTGGCCGTGGCCAGGAGTGCCCACAGCGCTGGCCCCGCCGGGCCTGTCTTCCTTTTCTGCTCTTTTTAACAAGAAAACAGCACATCGTTTCCTGGATCTCCACATTTCCAGCTGCTTAGCAGGCAGATTTCATCCAACTAATTAAAAATTCTTTGTGGCTAATCACTTTGGGGCTCAGTTACTTTGGGGCAGTGCTGAAATGGAATTTTAATGTTATCTGATTTCACTGTGAAACAGTCCTGAAGACACACGTCTGAACCCAGCCGGGAGGAGGGTGTCGGCTCATGGGCCGGCTTTCCTTTTATTAGACAATTGATTTTCTGCGTTATCCTAAGGTCCCCGGACACGGCGTGCAAACACATCACAGGAGCCGTAAAATGAGCTCGAAAAATAATTGAACTTTATAGAGATTCTCGAGGGTGCTGGAATCTGTGATGCTTATTAAAATTCCGAGATTATAAAAGCAATCAGGATGATCACACTCTTCTTAAATTGGGAGAGTAACAAATTGCATCATGAGAGGTGCTGATACAAGGGATTTGTGGGTGTTGAAAGGTGTGAGACTCCCCCTCTTGGGCCGGCTCTGCCCAGCTGTGCCTGTGGCAGGAGCAAGCCGGCTGCTGACCGCCTGGAGGCCGAGCAGGGCCGGTCTGTGCTGGCAGTGACCTCGAAGTGCGGCCCGAGGGAGCGGGTCTGCCTTCGCCGTGGGCCGTGGTGGGACAGCGCTCGCCTCGGAGGAGACCTGTGCCCGGCAGCCCCTGCGCGTCCTCGTCCTCAGGCCAGCCTGGGCCTGTGGCTGAGCCCTGGACAAGCCGGACCATCTCATTTCTGCAGAGACCCTGCTCGGCTTTGTTTCTGCACACCCAGCGAAGGGAACCTGTTCGGGTGTTTAATCACGGTCTCAATTTAGCAGGTGTAGAAGGTTTATGATCTGGTTCTGTTCCCTTCCAGTACAGAGGTTTTCCCTCGTGAGTTCTCCGGCCAAACAGAAGAGGGAGAGCAATGAAGCAGCCGAGCGGCGTCCACAGCTCTTGGGTTGCTGCGGCTTGGCGTGGCCCTGTGCTGCGGGGTGGCCTTGCCCCCCGAATGAGACCAGGGCAGCCTGGAAGCTGTCGGCGGGAGCAGGGGTGGCCCTGAGCCGCCTGCCATCCCGGGCCACGGCCCACGACTCCTCCCCGAGGAGCAGGTCAGCGCTCGGCCAGTGCGGAGCCCCTCCCTGTGGGTGCAGGGGCCAGAGTCACTGTTGGCCCCAAGGGGGCAGCACGGGGTGTTCCCGCTGGCCCTCGGCCCCCTGGCCCTGGTCCCCCCTGGCCGGGTACCGGAGCTCCGCCGGCTTGGTGCACCGCAGCGGACGCAGGAGCCGGGGCGCGGGCCGAGGGAAGCGTGACACCTGGCGTTTATCTGTGAAAGGACCGTGATGTTAAGTGTCTCCCTGGTGTTGCCATATACGCGTTTAACCGCACAGAAGCAGCTGCGCGTGCCCGCACTAGCCAGGGGCGCGCCCGGCCCAGAACCTGAGCCGGTGGTTCTGTCCTGTCTGGGGCCTGCAGGGGCCGTCACGACGAGGGGCGGCGGGGCGGGCAGTGGCCCGAGCTGTGGGGTCCTCCTGCCTCAGGCCACTTGAGCACACGCGGTCCCCAGGAGCCAGCCTCGGGCCTGGACTGCGGCGGAGCGAGCGGTCGGGTCCCGCTCCTGGCCTGTCTCTGTGGGTTTCCCGGGTCGGTGTTTTAGTTTCACTCTGCAAATGTTTATGTTTCTAAAAATGGTTCCTGGGGTGAAAAACACTAGGCGCAGCAGTCGGCGTCTTAACCGCGTTTGACGTGGTGCCGCCGCGCGTGGCGCTCGCACTGGGGCGCTGCCAGGTCTCGGCTCCCGGAGCCCCGCCGGGCCACACCGCCCCGCGCCCGCAGCGCCCCGCGCCCGCAGCGCCCCGCGCCCGCAGCGCCCCGCGCCCGCAGCGCCCCGCGCCCGCAGCGCCCCGCGCCCGCAGCGCCCCGCGCCCGCCCAGGCTGCCTCTGGCGCGCACGTCAGCGTCCATTTTATCCGTCCGTCGTTTGTGCTTTGGCTGTTTGTCGTGTTGTAAATAGCCCACCGGAATGGGCTGGACTTTAAATAAATATTTTCTCTGCTAAGATACGTTCGTTTTACAAGCATCTCTTAAACGCGGGCTCTGGAGACACCGTGTCTGGGGTGGAGAGCGGAGCAGATGACGCTCCTGCAGCTCCTCCAGCCCTGCCCGCCCCGCGGCCCCCTCGCTGGAGCCCCGTGGTGCAGGTGGGGGATGCGCTCTGTCAGAGTTGCCTGGGCCCCCCCAAGACCCGGTGTCATCCACCTGGAGGCAGGTTGTGAAGGTTGCGCCCCAGGTGTGCTCAGGCAGGTGCACTGGGGCAGGTGTGTGGGAGCCCTGCGCTTGGGCAGGTGAGCTGGGGCAGGTATATGGGAATCTGAGTGCCCAGGTGTGTTCAGGCAGGTGCGCTCAGGCAGGTGCACTGGGGCAGGTGTGTGGGAGCCCTGCACTCGGGCAGGTGCGGGGGAACCTGAGTGCCCCAGGTGTGCTCAAGCAGGTGCTCTCGGGCAGGTGCGCTTAGGCAGGTGCGCTAGGGCAGGTGTATGGGAGCCCTGTGCTAGGGCAGGTGCGGTTGAGCAGGTGTGTGGGAACCTGAGTGTCCAGGTGTGTTCAGGCAGGTGCGCTCAGGCGGGTGTGTGGGAACCTGAGTGCCCAGGTGTGCTCGGGCAGGTGCTCTCGGGCAGGTGCGTGGGAACCTGAATGCCCAGGTGTGCTCGGGCAGGTGCGCTCAGAAGGTACACTTGGGCAGGTGCGCCCGGGCAGGTTTTCCCCGGGCAGGTGTGCCAGCACAGCAGCGGGTCCACCTTCTCGCAAAACCAGCGCTGGGTCTTAAAATTGCTGGTTGGGGGAACACGTCCACGCCAGCGCTGCAGGCGCACGCCCCGAGTGGCCCCAGCTCTGCCTGGCAGGCGCGGCGGGCGGGGCTGAGCCCGGAGGGCGCCTCCCTGAGCAGGCAGAGGAGCGTCGTCCTGGCCGTGCCGGGGAGGCCGAGCACTCTCGGCGCAGCGGGACCTGGCGGCCATGAGGGGCCCTCGCCTGCACCCCCCCCCCCCGGCTTTGGCCCCAGCCCTGGACACGCCCGCACACAGCAGAGGCGGCCCGTGCACCCTGCTCCCCGTCTGAGGGGCCACCGGGCCGAGGCGCTGTTGAGAGCAGCTTCTTCGGCCAAGCGGGTTTGTGACGCACCGCGGTCGCTGGCGTCCAGGGCCCGTCCCCCGCTGCAGCCGCGCCGGCCCAGCTGCCGAGGCGCTGCTCCCTCCGCATGTGCAGGGAAAGCGCGTTTGTGCAGCTCCACCCGAGTCTTCGGTCGCCCACCCCGAGAAATGCTGGCAAAGCCTGGGGTTCGGACGCGCACTAGGCTGCCCGTGTGCACCCCTCATTTTCTGGCTCCAAAACGCCAACAGGCTCCGCTCTAAGTCCACTCTGCCCCGTCCCCGATGCCACGCATGCTGCCGGGGCTCCTGCCGGTGCTCAGGTGGAGGCCGGAGTGGGACGGTCCCGGTGGACCCCAGCCGGGGAGCCCCCCCCCCCACTGCCGCTCTGCCTGCTGGCCTGCCCTGCCTGGCCTCCGTCGCCCGGAGTGGCCCTCTCTGTCCCACCACGGGCAGTCCTGTCTCCTGCGAGGACAGGCACAGCCTCTGCCATGGGCCGGGGGCCCGGCTCTGCACCCCAGTCCCGTTAACAGCCCGTCCCCAGCAGGCGAACCCCTTGCCAGAACCCGGAACAGCCAGCGCCGTGCTCGTGGGTCCTCTTCCCTCCCGGCAGTTCTCACAGAGCCACTGCTCCTCGCCCCAGCCTGCCGTGAGCACGCCCTGTAACCGCGGGCGGGGCCCGGGCAGGGTGTGGGCAAGGACAGAGCCTCCCTGCCTCCCACAGGCTGGCCCTTGGGGGGCCTGTCCTCGTCGCTCAGCCCATCCTCGGTGCTCAACCCGTCCTCGGCCAGAGCTATGGCCTGGAGAATTCTTGGCGAGGGCCTGGGGTTGGCCCGGGGATGCCTTTCTTTTCCAGAACTGCAGTGGGTGTAGGCCCGTCAAGGCAGCGCACACCTGCTTTCCTCACAGGCCTGTGGAGAGTCTGCTGCCCGGCACCTCCCAGTCGGGCCCCGCCCTGCCCTGGGCCCCGCCCAGGCTCCTGCCCCACCCCAAGCCCCCTGCCCGCCCAGGCCGGCCTGGTGGAGCCAGCTGTTTGGGCTGTGCCGGCCTGTGTTCACCCAGTGCAGCCACCTCAGCGGCATCTTAGTGTTTCCAGGAGGTTTTCTGCGGGGCAGCGTGGTTGGCCTCCCAGGGAAACCTCGGGTCTTACCAGTTTTGGGTTGCCGGATTGTAAGGATTGTAACGTGGTTTCCAGGAAAGGGGGAAGTTTTAGAATCCTGGTTCTGCCCTAAGTGGGTGGAGTTGAGAAGGGGTAAGATGTTGGAGAGAGCAAAGAGGAGGACAGAAGGAAGGGAGGGGAAGGAAGCAGGATGGAGAGCAGCAAGGAGGCTGGAGGAGGCAGGTGGAGCAGAGGGACGTGTGAAGAAACCGCGCTTGCTTCTTGGTCCTGGACTGGTTGGAACAGATGTGGGCGAGAGACCCGTGGGGAGGCTAACATGGCAGCTTTCATCTTGGTTTTGATTTTGCTCTTTTCCTCCCAGATTTGTCTAACTATTTCTGACCCTTTTCTATGTGTCTCCACTAAAAGGTCCTTTAAACTTATGGCAGCTTTTGGGCCTTGCTTTGGGCCAATCCTATTTAGCTAAACTTTTACCCTCAAAAAAATAAATAACTTTAGATGCTTAACTTAGTAACTATGTTCTTTATCCTTTCTGTATTGTACCCTAATGGTATTAAAGTTCCTTTCCATTAAAGGCCTTATTTGTTTGTCTTAATGCGGCGAATGGCAGAAACCATTCAGAGAGGGCAGCTTTAGGGGTTCTGGGGTGCCCCTCTCCCTGCCCTGTAACAGACTGACAGCAGACCTTGGAAACTTCTGAGAGATTGTGTTTTTAGTAAGCGTGTTCTACTCGCGCCACTAGGAATGTGCTAAAAAGCTAGATTCCACCCAGCTCACTCCATAAAGAGCTGGGACGTGCAAGACAAGCTTCCTTTGGTTCGTGCTGAGCCTGGGTGGCCCCCGCTGGGCTGTGCTGAAAGGCTCAGGGCCCCAGGCTGGCCAGGGCAGGGAGCAGCGGCCAGGGCGCAACCCTTGTGGGCTCTGGCGTGGAGGCTCAGCACCAGCTGGATGCTCAGAGGGTCTTCCAGGGAGAGGCTAATGGGGAGGGAGAAGAGCAAGAGAGGAGTCAGGAGAGGGTCCCAATCAGACTGGACCACGCCCTGGGCGCAGCTCACCCAGACCAGGGGTCATTGGGCAGAGCAGCTGGAGGGGGCCCCGGGCTCCTCCCTCCGGACAAGCAAGCTGTAGATCCCGCAGGACAGACTGAGGCTCTGGAGGGCCCACCCAGCTGGCGGCCACAGAGGTGCTGACCCCCACACCCCGGGCAGGAGCAGAGGCTGGGAGCCTGCCCGGTGCCAGACCACAGCCAGCCCCCTCCCTGCCCACAGTCCCAGCCCGGGGCACCTCCGGAGCTGTGCAGGGGCCAAGGAGAGGGTGAGGTGGGGCTCTGCCTCTCAACTGCCCTGGCAGTGGGGCCTGAACCAGGCAGCGGGGAGCACGCACACCGTGGGCTGGGGAAGGGCCCTGAGGGCACCGCCCTCTCCTTCCAGCCAGGGCGTGTCTGTGGCCAAGCTGATGGGACTTGCTCGATATGCAGGTGAAGCGCTCCTGTGACCTGCCTCGAGGCCCAGGAGCAGCCCCCTTGAGCCCGGAAGGGTGTACGGCTAGGCCCCTCCAGTCCTTCCCCCTGGGCCTGCCCTGATGCTGGGTGTGGCCTCCTCACCAGCTTTTCAAGTGGTCCAGCTTTATTCTCCTGGCTTGGTTTTCACATGCAAATGCGAAGTGTTTTGCATTCGAACCAGCAAAGAGCCTGAGAGCCTTCATCTGATGGCATGTTAGCCTTCATCTAACAATCTACTCTAGAGATAACGATGCAAAATTTAGATCTGAAGAAGCTTTTCTCGGTTTAGCTAAGGGCTGGTCTCTGCAAACCCTGCAGTCTGCAGTCGTCTGGAAATAGACTCTGGGTGAGACCCCCTGGGGCTGGCTAGGACAGTACTCAGGTATGCGGGTTCCTGAGTCTCTTCCCTGCAGGAGATGCTTTCTCAGGCACTGCTGCTCTGACTCTTTGAAGCCTGCAGGACTGTGCCTGAGCTGCACCCCTCACTCCAGGGCGTGGCTCTGGCGGGCCCTCCTGGTCCCTTGTACCTGGACTCCTCCCTCCCTTCATCCTCACCTTGTTTCCCTGGCTGTGGAACTCCCCAGACTCCCGTGCCTTCCCCTTCGTGGGTGTCCTGTCTTCTCTGGATCCGCCTCAAGGTTTTCTTCATCTCCACTTCCCAGGGGCCTGGCTCTTGTGCACCTTGGGGCTGGCTTTGCTAAGCCTGAGCTTGCTCTGCTTTCTGCACACCTGGCAAATTCTCTGCCCTGTGGGGTCGCCACGGGGTGCGCAGCTGCACACGTCATGTATGTCATGTATTTTGAGGTTGTGCTTGCTTATTTCTCCTCATCCTCTGTTCCCTGGTGTCCAGGTTGGAAACTTTCCGCTGAACTCAAGCTCACAGACTTTTTCACCACCCAAACCATTGTCAAGCTAATCAGCCCTCTAAGTTTAAGATATTACATTTTTCCTAAAATGCCCTCTTGGCTCTTGTTTTAGAGTCAATTTCTCTGTTCCGCTTCTGGACCACCGGCATCTCCGTCTCCGATGGTCGCCATTGCTCCTGTCCAGCGTGGCTGTCTGCAGAGCCGTGGGCCCAGCCCATCCTGCCTCTGTGAGCGGATGTCATGTCTTGTCACGGGCGACTTGCTCTGGGTCTTCTGTGCCTGTGACTCTGCCGGGTAAGCTTCTCCAGACACGACGTGCCCTCTCTGCGGGCGGCGGGGGAGCCGAGCTGGGCTGTGGTCTCTGCTGCAGCCTCAGCAGGGCTTTCACAGGCCCCAGAGGAGGGCAGTGTCTGGGGCCCACCCTGGCTCCCTCGCGGCTCCAGCCTCCCATCTTCGGCGTCCGGCTGTGTCCCTGTCCCCTGGAGCCGCTGGGCTTGCAGGCCCTCTGTCCTTGCTTGTCCACCTGAGTGGACGGCTGCTTCCTGCCTGGGCAGGAGGCTGTGACACCCCTCGAGCTCTCTGGCCTTCGTATCAGCCCCCGTCCCCCTCACCTCCCACTGCGCCCAGCTGTGGAAATATGGCTTTACCTGCAGGTGGCACCAAGGCCGGAGCCGGTGGCTCTGCTGGGAAGAATTCCCATGTTACAGTTTCTGGAGACATACGTGTAGGTTTTCTTATCTTGGGGTTGCAGAATGCCTACTAGGGCGACCACTTCTAGGTCTGACGCCGGTTTCGTGCGTCAGACGACGCGGTCAGACAGCGGAGTCCTGTGGCCAGCGGGGTGTTCTGTTGCTGCGTGTCTGGGCTTAAGCTTCCCGAGCCCGACGACTCATTTTACTGTTTGATTTTAATGTAATAGCTTATACTGTCACTGCTCCCCTCAAACGGTAGCCTGAAGCAGTGGTGTGGGAGAGGGCGCCATTCGGACTTGTGGGTCTCGCTGTTTTTCATCAGCAAGAGATTCAGTGACCAGAAATGCTATCGCTCTGATTTGCATTCTGTTCTCTATTGTCTAGGTTGAATATGCCGGGTGTGCTTGTTAGCTCAGGTGTGTCTTCTTTAGAATATTTAAAATACCCTGGTATCCTGAGGCCCACACAGGACTGCACTCTGCAGGTGGCGAGGGAGTGGGCTCAGCCGTGGTCTCACTTGCAGGGACGGTGCCGCAGCCTCAGTAGGGCTGAGGTACCAGAGTATTTCAGGAGCCCTGGAGTATTTAAGGCTTCCATCCTCCAGTTTCCTCCGTTAAGCGTATTTGAGATGTGAGGATATGCTGCTGTTGGGAACTGGTAGGTGACCTCCCTCCCAGGGGCGGGCAAGCCTGTGAGCTGTCAGACCGACAAGCGCGGACCCCCTGAGGGGAGGGACAGGTGTGCCTTCTGCAGGGACCCCACACGGGCAGTGCAGCCTCTGGGGACAGTGCCTGGCGCCTGCCCTCGCTGATCAGAGCCAGCTGGTGGGGCCGCCCGCGCCAGAGATGCATCAGGGGACCGAGGGACCAGCGGACAGATGGGCAGCCGGTGGTCAGTGTGAGCCCCGGAGGACTCCCTGCCCCAGGGCACAGGGCACTGACCTGCTGGCCTCGTGGCCTTTCACCACGCTCTGGAACAACCCCGGGAGGGCCCAGGCGCGGTCTGTGAGCCAGTGGCGAGTCTGTGCTGGCCAGGGTGTCGGGCAGTAGCTTGTGACCTGAGCACGTGGCTCCTGGAAAGGCGAGTCAGTTACAGAGCAGCCCGGGGGAGCCCTTCCCAGCTCGGCACCCCGGGGCGCGCAGGGAGGGATGGTCTGGCCCTCGACCTTGCTAATACTGCTGGAAGCCCTCTCCAAAAGGTGTCATGACCACAGCTGGAAATAAAAACCAGACTCACGCAGCCCTTGAGCATGCGCCTTAGCAAGGCCGCCGTCCCCCCAGGACGCGGCTTAGCAAGGCTGCTGTCCCCCAGCCTTCCGGTGTCCTCCCAGCTGAGCTCAGGCCTGGGACAGCCTTCGGGCCACGGCCTTAAGCCACGCCTCCTCTTCCAGAAACATCCTGTTGACTGCGCCCTCTCCGTGGAGATTGCTGTCTGTCTCGGGCCTCGGGAACAGAGAGCAGCCACCAGGAACCCTCCGGTGCTCACTGGGTGTCCTCTCTGCCCCACCCCCCACGTGCTGGGCCTCTGCTCCGCGGGAGGCCAGGTCGGGTGCCTGAGCGAATGGCATGGCATCGCACTGGGCGCAGTCTGGGGCAGCCTTTGTTCTCATGCTGAGGCCCGTGAGGGCTGGTTGCCGTCGCTCCGGCCCAGGGCCTCACAGTGTGGCCACGCGGGGGTCCCTGCGGCCTTCCCCCCGGGCTGGCCAGAAAGCCCTGGTGCTGGTCTTTGGGACTGCTGGGCCCAAGGGGTTCCCAAGGCTGAGTCCTCCTGTGTGCAAGGGCTCCCCAGGGGCAGCACCTGCCCCTGCCCAAAGCAGCAGCCTCTGGAGCCCGCCAGGCCCACGGCCGGGCCACCTGCTGTTCTTCTCTGCGAGGCTGGGTGGTTGCTCGGTTGCATGGGTGTTCCGAGAGCCCACCCGCACCTAGGGCTTCCGCTCCCTCCTAGGTGAGAGATGACCAGGCCTCTTGAGGCAGCTGTTCTCCTCACGCCTGCAAGGCAGGCAGGCTGCCTAAGAGGCAGCACAGGCAGAGGCAGACCGGTCAGGAGCCAGGGCAGCACTGGCCTGCACGCTCAGGCTGCAGGGCCTGGGAGCAGCCGCTGGGAGCTCTGGGCTGGGAGGTCCAGGCTTGTGGGCGTGACCTATAAGCCAGGACCCCGCTCCCCCTGACAGCTGCAAGATGCCCCTGCAGAGTGGACTCACAGAGCTACGTCCTGCATGCCCTTTGTAGTTTCTCCGTTGTCCGCCTTCCCTCCCTCCCCCCATTTCTTTCTCTAACCTCAGCTGGGTGCAGAGTGTGCTGGCCTCCTGGCTCAGCCGGCTCTCTGCGCCTCCAGGCCAGCTCAGAGACCAGAGTGCGTGGCTTCCCTTCGAGAAAAGCCCGAGTCAGGCTCCGCTGCCTTGCTGGGGCGGTATGTCCGTGTCCTCTCGTGTCTTCTCTTTGGGAAGTTAGATAGTCACAGAACAGCCGACCATGTGTCCCTCGCACCGAGCCCCAGGAGATGCTGGTCATGCAGGCGCTCCAAACTGTCTTTTTTTTTTTTAAGATTTGTGCACACAAGAACTGGGGTACAGGCCAGAGGTGGGGGGTGAGAGGACTCAACAGAGGTCAAGTGGGGAGAACAGGCAATGTACTGAAGTCCACTGCTGAGGGAGCAGCGGGAGGCAGGAGGGTCTGCTGCGCCCTGTGGGTCCCTCCCTGGCCTGGGATCAACTCCAGATGCTGCATAGTGAGTTGCTTAACCCCTTGAGCCACCAGGGAGGCCCTCCTTCCTTTTTTGAAGTGACAGGGATGTCCAGCTTGCAGGTAGGAGGAGAGTGGGTGGGGCGGGAGGGGCTGGTTGTGTTACAGGGCAGGGAGAGGAGCACCCAGAAGCCCCAAGCCTGCCCTCTCTGAATGGGTTCTGCCATCCGCCGCATTAAGACAAACATACAAAACCT
>JAGFMF010011663.1:287023-299889 GCA_019455555.1 Galemys pyrenaicus
CGGGTCTCTCACCCACATCTGTTCCAACCAGTCCAAGACCAAAAAGCAAGCACAGTTTCTTCACATGTCCCTCTGCTCCACGTGCCTCCTCCAGGTTTCTTTGCTGTTCTCCATCTTTTCTTCTTCTCTTCTCTCTTCTCTGCAGAAATCTTTTTATCCTTAGCTCCACCCACTTAGGGCGGAACCAGGATTTTGGGAACTTCCCCTTTTCCTGGGACCACCCAGTTACAGTTGGGGCTCCCTGAGAGCATGGCTGCCTTGAGGCTCAGTTCCTGCAGACTTGGTCAAGGACTGTTTTCCTGCAGGCACGGTGTTTTCCCCACTGGAATGTCACTGGCCGGTCCAGCTTTGTCTCCCGCTAGAAGACAGCCATGTGAGCAGTGGCCTCGCCAGAGCAGGACCCAGCGGAGCAGGAAGCCAGGCCCGGTCCCTAGCGTGTGGCCGCGGGCAGCGAGCCCGCAGGAGCCCCCCTCCAGAGCCAGGTGGACGCCGGGGTGGGCAGCGGGCGACATCGGGCTCCCTCTGCTAGTGTCTGCGCATGTCCCTGTCGCTCCTGCAGAGCCCAAGCCCGTGACGGGCTCCCGGGGCGCGGGGGGCGCGGCTCTAAATGCCCTCCTTGTTCGGCCCGAGAGCCACAGCACGGGGTCAAGCCCCTGTCTTGGAGCAGAAATCAGAAATCGATGACTCACCATCAAAGCGGACTGCACTCAATGGGCCTTCTGATGCGGCATTGTGCACAGATCCTGCAGGATGTGCTCGCGGGGCACAGGAATGAAGGGGCCATAGAACCCGCAGCCAAAGGCCAGAATGTCCCTGTCCGGTTTGGGTCCCCAAGACAAATACCTGCCCTTCTGGGGGAATCGCAAGGCCTTAGAGCGCTTGGCCTGGGCAGGACTGCGTCCCCTCCTGCGGTGGGAGCCAGCGGGCCTGCTGGGGGTGAGGGCACAGGCAGGCCTGGGCGCTCACAGGCCAGGGCCAACTTGACTCTGGGCATCTTCCCGGTGTAAAGCTGTAGAGTGAGCCCCGCCCGCTGTGGGAGGAAGCAGCATACCTGCCCCAGGCCCAGGCCCAGCCCTCAGGAATCTGGTCTGACTGCAGGGGTGGGGCCCTCCAGCCCTCTGCAGACCCGAGGGCGAGGGCGGGAACCCACTTCTTCCACAGCCTGCGGCAGGTGGGAGCCTGACCCTAGCCTGGCCTTGAGCCTCTGGCTGCCCGGTCCTGGGCGTGCGGGTGGCCTGGTGGGAGGTGTGCACAGGTGCTGGGTGTGGTGCGCCGGTCTCCGCCCTCCCGGACCTCCCAGCCGGGACCAGCTCCCTCCGCCTGCACCTCCCTCTCCTGCTCACCGCTGGGGTCCTGGCTGCTGTGCACCGGTCCCAGGTGTGTGCAGGCGCTGCACCTGCCCTGCCAGCCCTGCCCAGCAGCCCCTCCAGGCCAGACGGAGGGGTGCAGGGCCGGCTACTGGGAAGGCGGGGCTGCGGCAGCCCCAAGGGGGGCTGAGCGGATGTCCTGGATCCGCAGCCCCTCGCCCCGCCCTCTGGCGGCAGAGGCTGGCCTGGACCCCTGCCCGGGGCGCTCTGCGGGAGGGTGGCGGTCTGTCCAGGCGCCTCCCGCCCCACCCGCCTGCCCTCTGGGGGGCTTCCGGCCACCCTGGGCTGTGGCCTGCGGCCCTGCCGGCTCCGGCCAGCGCTGCCCCTGCCCTGGACCCGCTCCCGGGCGCAGCACTGCCCTTTGTCACCCACCGCCTCAGTGCCCACCCCCAGGGTTCAGGCCTCCGGGCCCCGTGGGTGGGTCCCCGGTGGCCCCCTTGGGCTCTGTGGCCCCGGCCGGAAAGCCTGAGCCGGGAGGGTCAGCAGCTCCACTCGGACTAGCGGGCAGAGGGCTGCAGGCCGTTGCCATGGCTGCTGGTGGCAGAATTGGGGAGCTCGAGATGCCAGTCACGCCCGTCCCTTCTCCCTCTTTGTGCCTGTCTCTCCTTCCCTCCCTCGCTCCTTCCCTCCCTCCTCCTCCCTCCCCCTGCCTCCGCGAGAGTGTGCGTGGGGAGGAGCAGGGAGAAGGTGATTAATCCGGAGAGCGGGGATTGGAGCCGAGGCTGGGGAGCGCCGGCCCTTCGTCCCCACTCCCCTGCGCCCCAGCCGCTCCAGCCCCTTCTCGTCAGGGGCCGGGGTCCCCGCTGGAACCGCTGCGGCACCGCCTGCGCCCAGGTGCGCCTTCCGACCGGCAGGTAAGCCCCGAGAGCCGCCAGGTGCGCCCTCCAGCCCGGGGCCCGGGCGGCGAGCTCCGAGGGCGAGCCGGGCGTCCCGCTTCCCGGGCGCTGTCCGCCGAGGGCGGGGGCTGCGGCGGCGGCGGGCTGCCCGGGAGGGGCGCGCTGTCAGTGGCTGGCGAGGGCCGATCTGACCGCGAGGCTGTGGTCCGGCCCGGGGCTGCCGGTCCGCCCGCGCGGGCGCTGGTCTGCGGCTGACAGGCTGCGGTGAGGCTGGCGGCGGGGCAGGTCGAGCGCGGGCCTCGGCGGGGGAGGGCGGGAGGGAGGGGAGGGAGCCGGGGCTCAGCCCGGGAGGGAGGGGGATGAGGTTCGACCCGCGGGGCGCGGGGAGGAGCCGGAGCCGGAGGTAGCTGCGCGGCGGGGGCGCGCGGCGGGGGCGCGCGGCGGGCTGGGCGCACGCGCGGAGGTGGGGGCCACCTGGTTGCCCGAGGGCCGCCCCTCCCGCACCCACGGGCCTTGGCATTCCTGCTGCTCCTGCGCTGGCGACTGGGCGAGGGGCGGACGCCTGCCGCGGTCTCCTTTTAACCCTGGCGCAGCTTCTTCCCGGGTGTCGCCGAGGGCCGGGGTCTCAAGGGGTCCTCGGTGGGCTGCGCAGAGCTGGTGAGTTAGGTCTGGCGGCTGATGGCCATGCGGGCGTTAACTAGTCCCCAGCTAAGGGGAGGGCGTGTTCTCAGTTCTCGGGGTCCTTAAGGAGGCGAAATACTGGCTTTTCTGATTCTGGACGATTCCAGCGTGGGCGTCCCTGACCAGCAGGCACCTGCCGGGGCGCGGGGCAGGCGGGGAGCTCAAGCTACCTGCTGCTGGCCAAGCTGCTGGCCGGTCTGTTCGGGAAGAGCCTGCTGACCAGAGGCGCGCTGCGGACTGCGGGTGCCCCCTGCCCACCTGTGGGGCACGTCTGCTTGTCTCTTTCTGGAGGGCCAGGGCAGAGGCCGGGAGGTGTGAACAGGCTTCCCCTTGGGCTCCCCTGGCTTCCGGGCTGGGGGTCGCCTCCGGGAGTGCCTGAGCAGGCGGTGTGCTGCTGCAGGCGAGAGTGAGCTAGCAGTGCTGCTGCCCCCCTGGCAGTCCCCTTGCGGGGAGCACAGCACTAGGGCGCCCCACAGAGCTCCCCAGAGTGCTCTGCTGTGCATGCTGTGGGCCCTGCCTGTTGAAGAAAAGGCTGCAGGTGGCCTTGCCGCCTGCAGGTGAGGCGCTCAGCCTGCCTGGGAGCGCGCCCTCACCCTGCAGCCCAGGCAGGGCAGGCCCAGCTGGACCTGGCATGCATGTTGCACGCTCACTGCAGGGGAGGGGGTGCTTAGGGCACGTCCTCAGTCACTTGTTGAATGGAAGGCGTCACCTGGCGGGCCCCACTAGATGCCACCCGGGGGGCCTTTGCACAGACAGGCTCCCCTGGGGACAGAGGCTCCTGCCAGGCCTTCGTTCTACAGCTGGTTGCTGGAGCCGGGAGGTCGTGGGACCCAGAATTGCTGTTTTGAGGTAATTAGCCAGATTCCCTTCTCAAGGAGGAGGAAACGTCCTGGAGACTGGCCTCTCGGTTTCAGCCTCAGGGAGGAGCACGCACAGGGCCAGGGCGTCAGAGGGCAGGGGTCTCAAGGGGTCCTCACCTTTGCCTCTGGGGCAAACACCCCTCTTTCGGTGTCTTCCATAAGTGAGGAGCCAAGCGAGGAGCCGGGGCGCTGGCCCAGGCCTGGGCACTGAGTCTCACCTGCGGGGACCCGCTACCCTGGGGTCTGCGCGGCTGGAGCTGCCCACCGCGCCGTGCCCTCCGGCCCCATGGGGTGGCGCCCAGGCCCTGGTGCCCACGGCGCCGGCCCGGGTGGGTGGTGGAGGCAGGCATCTCCGTGCTCGGGCAGGGCGGGTCTGTCTCACGTGCCCCTGCCCTTCCACACGGAGCGGAGCGGGATTCTGTACTTTCAATTATGAACGTTTTGATTACAGCTTCATTCTGACTAATTCAGTCTGAAGAGAATGCAATTATTACGGTGATTTGCATACAATGTGCTAAGTTAACACTGCTAATGAGTGAAAGCATAATATTCTTTCTATTCACCCCCGGAAAAATACTGTGCTGAGCGTTCTTTCAGGGGACACGCCGCCTGGCGTGTGCAGCTACCTGCGGGAGTCGGCGGAGCCATCTTTGCTGCTGAAGTGAGGCGTCCGCACTTTGGGGCTCACACGCAGCCCGGGGAGGGCAGGGGAATGTTCTAGTCTTAATTAGATGTGCTGCTGGCTCCTTCCTCTGCGTCTTTGTTGGAGGAAAGACTTTGCATTTTCTAAATTTGGAGGCTGGTTAACACCTTCAATATTACTAATTACTGCATTTATTTTGGCTTGCAATGGTATAGTTAGTTAATTATAGCTTTCTCATTAGCACCACGTAGGGAATAATGAATTAGCACATCCCTTTGATCAAAAGAACAGCTAAGTTTATCTTCTGAGAATAGTGTTATTGTGCTACCAGAAGTCACTATGATTTTCGCAGAAGACTGCTGGCGGGGCTGGCCGGCCTGGCTGGCTGGGAGCTTGATGAATGAGCTGCTGGCTCCAGGCGGGAGGAGGAAGCATGTTGCTCGGCAACCTGACATTATTCTGCAGTTTCTGCTGGCGTATTTATCCAGTAAACTCGAAAATTCTGTTTTGTTAACGAATGTTTTTCGCTAGTGCACAAATAGACCATAACTGATTGAGATTTTATGTGTTGTGGGTGAGACACGACGCCACAAGCCTTCCCATTGTGTTCAGTGATAAAAACAACAGGAGAAAGAGTCTGCCATTTTCAGTATTTTATTTTCCGTAAAAAAATGTTTGTTTCCCTTTCACCTTAATCTGCTCCTATCAAAACATCACAACTGTCTGTTTCTTGGAAGTCAGGTGACGAGGGTGTGTGTGTGTGTGTGTGTGTGTGTGTGTGAGTGCGAGCACAGTTTGTCAGCGAGAGGCAGGGCTGGCTGAGATGGACCCTTCAAAGCATGCTTTGCGGCCGGGCAGGCGTGTGAGGGCCTGGGGGCGTGTCCAGCGGCGCCTGCATGGAGGCGGCCCGAGTCGGCCTGGCACCCCCCGGCTTCTCCCAGTTCTGGCAGAGGACAGCGGCTGTGGCGCCACTCCAGGCCCCTCCGTCCAGTGTCGGGGTCAGCGTGTGCCCGCCGCTTCCCGGGCACAGCCGAGGGCTCGGCCCCACCCCTGAGCCCCAGGCAGGGTGCCCTGGAGCGGCATCCGGTGTCTGGCCAACCTGTTGGGCCCCCTGAGGCAGGCCTGAGTCCGCGGACCTTTGCTGTGTCCCTGGCTGAGCCGGCTCAGTTCCGGAAGACTGAGGGTGTCCCGGGAAGTGAGGCCACTTCACCGCCCGGGGCCCCCACAGCCTGGGGCTCCCGCCTCCCTGGGCCCCCACTGTCCAGAGCCCCCGCACAGGGCCCAGCGGCTGTCCTGAGGTCTCCGATGGCCGGGCTACCTGCAGCTCTCCCTGCGTTTTGGCTCTTTGTTCTCGCAGTTGTGCTTTCTGTTGGTGCTCAGTGTGCGCCGGTAAAGGCAGAGCGTGGCGAGTGTGCGTGAGTGTGAGCGCGCGTGAGCCGCAGCCCATGGCCGGGCGGCTGTGCCCACCCGCTGGCATGCCGCGCTGGCCTGTAGGCCTGGGCAGGACAGCTGCTCTCCGGGGCGGCTTTTCTGCTCTCCCCTGGGGCTCCACTGGCCGGGCAGCCTATGAGAATCCCAGTGGTGACCGCTGGTGGTCAGCTCAGCACCCAGGGCGGGGGCCCGCCTCAGGCTGAGCAGCCTCCCTCAGGCCAGGCTGACTGGCGCTGCCCCGAGGAGGCAAACGGAGGAAGGGCCCGAGGCCCTGGCTGACCCTGGGCTCCGCTGCCCGCGGCTCCGAGGGCCAGGAGTGCACCCGCAGCTCACGGAGCAGCTGCGACCCGCCTGGTGCGTCTGGGGCGCAGAGAAGCCTTTGCCCTCATCTGCAGCGGATGCGAGAAGCCCCGGAGGAGGGGCGGGAGTGCGGCTGCTGTCCCCGCCCAGGGCCCGTCCTGGCTGACTGCGGCCTCAGCGTGCGCATGAGGAGGCGGCCGTTTTGGGCCAGGCAGGAGACCGCTGGCCTCATCTGCCAGAGTCAGGCTGCACGAGCCTCCTCGGCCTGCTCAGGGCTCAGGCTCCCTCGGCAGCGAGTGACACGGGGCGCGTTTCACGGAGTCACACTTTGGCTGCTCTCGTGCACCTTTGTTCTCCTAGGTTGGTCCTGAGGGCCTGGGCCTGCACAGGCCGCTCTCCCGGGCATCTGCGGGGAGCCCGAGGAGGGCCACGCGGGTTGCCCGGATGCTGGTCCGGGCTGCTCCAGCCGGGGCCCGGGGCTGCGAGGAGACCAACCCTCTGCAGCAGCACTGAGGGTGCAGGAGGCCGGTGGCTGTGCCTTGGGCTTGCCAGGTCCACCCCTCCGGGAGCTCCCGCTGCCCCGGTGGCCGCAGCCCTGTCCACGGGGCGCTGGAGCCGCGGCTGAGGGGCAGCTCTGCCCGCAGCGGGGCCGGGCGGGCACCGTGCGCTGAAGCCAGGCCCTCGGCCCAGCTGCTCCCTCTAGCCCAGGAGGACGGCTCCGCGGCCTTCCGCTCTCGAGGGCTCGCGTTCTCCCCCCCCCCCCCCCCCCCCCCCCCCCCCCCCCCCCGCTGTCTGCGCTTCGATGGCGGCAGCGCGGAGGACATGAGGGCGTCCGGCTGCCGTGGCAACCGGCCACTTAGCAGGGCCCTGTCAGGAGGGCGTCTGTCAGCGGCCGTGCATCTTGCCTGGGGGACCCTGGGGGTCCCCACGGGTTCAGCCTGTGACCCCCCCGGCATGGCTAGAGGGTCCTCCTTGTTTGGCACAGGGTGTGGAGGCTGCGGATGCAGGGCTGAGCTCAGGCCGCCTGTTGTCAGGAGGGCGTGGGGCAGGGTGCCCCGGGGTGCAGGACGTGGGTGCTCCAGGGTGCAGAACACGGGTGCCCCGGGGTGCTGGGATGCGGGTCCCCTGGGGTGCCGGGACACAGGTGCCCCGGGGTGCTGGGATGCGGGTGCCCCGGTGCTGGGATGCGGGTGCCCTGGGGTCTGGCAGCAGGGCGTCTGGCGCTGGGCGTCAGAGCAGTGTGGCTTTCTCGGGAGCTGGTGTTGGCAGCACCGATGGGAACCCGTTCGCCGTCACTCTGAGACTCTGACGCGGGAGGCCAGGGACTCGGCGGTGGGGCGTCTGCCCACAGACGTGTTGGGGCTGACACAGCTTGGCTGTGCCGGGGAGATGGACAGATGCCACCTTCGCTGGCCGCACGGTGGTCACGCGCTGAAGCTGCTGCTGGGGCCTCCGTGTGGCGGCCACCGTGCAGTGCCTCTCGGTGCTCCCGGCTCTCGGAAGACCGTCCTCACCCCGCCTGGCTCCGGAGTGGCGCATGCGGGGTCGGCCGTCAGCGTTGTGGTCGGCGGCCCGGGTGTCGGCACCAGACCCGACTCCTCCAGGCCCGGCCCGGCCCGGCGCCTTGTCTGGCGGCCAGGCGAGGCTCTCCGCAAGCGCCTTCAGGCAACCGGTGGATGGGGTGGTTGCCCCCCTGCCGGGCTGGTCCTCGCCCTGCGGCCCCTCGGCGCGAGACATGTGATTTGCCTGTCCCCGGGGCTGCTGGCAGCTCCACTCGCGTCCAGGGCCGGCCGCTGCACACGCTTGAGCCTGGAGCAGGAGGCAGGGCCGCCCTCAGCGCTTAGGCCCCTGCTTTGCTGACACCGCGCTCTCGGGGGCGCGAGGCCGGTCTTCATCCCACGGGCACTCAGTCTCCCGCCCAGGCATGGGGCCTGTGTGGAGGGGCTGCCCCCCGGGGTCACCGCCCGCGCCACAGAGGCCGGCCGGCGAGAAAGGCAGATAGGGGCACAGATAGGGGCCGGCAGTCCCCGCGCCCCTCGGGCTCCGCTGCAGCCGCCCGGACACGGCTCCAGGGCAGGCTGCCCCAGGCAGGCCACTGTGCGGGTGCGGGGGTGTTGGGCTGTGCTGGTTTGGGGGCTCAAGAGCAAATGTGTTCCAGGGTGTGCCGGTGGGAGCAGCACCCCAAGTGTGGAGTCACTGCGGGGATGGGCGGAGGCAGGTCTGCCCTGAGGGCGCCTGGGGGCAGGGACTGGTCAGGGCCGTCGTGGCTCCCCGGTGTCCCCCGGCACGGCGTTGGACTCGCAGGCAGCCATGAGGTTTTGTGCGGTGGACGGGACGGGCAGCACTGGCCAGTGGGGAGTCTGCCCGCTGGCTGATGCAGGCGCGGTGGCGGCTGAGGGCCACAGGAGGAGCTGGACGCTCTGCCACTGCCGTGAGCGGTGGTGGGGCTGGCCGGCCAGGCGCTGGACCTCGCTGGCCTCCGTGCGGCCCTGTGGACTGGCGGCCGCGCTGGCTCCATCAGGGTGAGATGGGCGCGGGGCAGCCGGTGGCAAAGGCAGCGCCTGTGTGTCTGTGTGGGGCTGGGCTGCACGGGCTGTGAGCATGGCCGGGCCGCTCGCCGCGGCGGGAGGGCGGCTGGAGCCCTGTGTGGCTGTCGAGGTCTGCAGGTCAAGCTCAGACACACCGGCCTGGTCTCGGCCAGCTCCCCTGGGGCCGGTGGCCTCGGGCAGAGACCCAGGGCTGCGTGGCCGGGCCTCTCCTGCGTCCTGCCCTCGCTGCCCACGAGGGGCCGAACTCCCACCCCTGCGGTAGGCGGACGATTGACGAGCCAATATTTGTGAAGTGCTCTGAAGATGGAAGTGCCAGCTATTATTATTACTAATAAACCATTTTTCTCCGGTGCGAGTTTGGACAGCAGCCATTAAAAGCCCATTACTGTGTGTAACAGTGGGGCCTCTGCTCCGCTGGCCGCTGCTGTCCTCTCCGCACGCTCCGCGGCTCCCGCTGGAGCCCCGGCCTGGACGGGGGTCTCTCCGAGCGCTCCACATCTGGCCTCAGTGGACTCGGCGCTCGCGGTCCCTCGGGCTGGTCCTCTGCCCAAAGGGACAGGCGTCCAGGGCAGGCCGAGGCCCCGAGCCGGCCGCTGACTGCCCGGCGCTCTCGTTCGGCCTCTCGTTGGCATTTGAAGCTGGGTCGTATGCAGGCCCCAGACGGCCTGCATGGGCAGGGCGGTCACTCGTGCCCAGGCGTGCAGGTGCAAAGCCGGTCTTTGACCCTCCCGCCCCTCCGCTGACCTGCATCTTGCGAGCAGCGTCAGACCCGCCGCCCGGCCCTGGGGTGCGCTCGGACCCTGCGCTACTCCCGCAGACGGGGTGAGGCTGTGGGCAGCCAAGGGGCTGTCCTCAGCTCCCCCACGCCGGCGGCCATGCCAACTGACCGCATGGCTTCCGGCGCGTCTGCGGAGCGGCGGGGAGGGGGGCCTGCAGCCTGATGGGGACTGAACCCTACCTGGGGGCTTCCAATGATCTTGGAAAATTGCCTTAAAAATCTGTCACTTTCACCGGAAAAACAGGAGCTGCTTCTCTGCCTGAGCTGTGCGTGCCGGCCCTGCAGAGGCCGAGCCGTGGCGTGGCCTTGCTGCGGGTGGCCGCAGGCCAGGGGCATTGGTGCTGTCCCAGCCACCGGGTGAGGCCGCTCAGGCTCCGAGGGGGCCGTGGGTGGGGCGCTCAGGTTGGGGTGCTGGGGTTGCTGGGGCGCGGGCTTGCAGGGTCTCCTGTCGGCCAAGGGCCTGTGGCTGGTGGCGCCAGGCTGACTCTGCACGCGGGGGCCCCGGGGCTGTCCGGGGCTCTGGGCTCTGCCGGCCGCAGCCTCTTGCAGACCCCAGAGGGGCATCGGCTCCTGCGGCCCAGGCGGTGGTGGCCGACCACGGGCCAGGCGGGGTCTTCCCCAGGGCAGTGCAGGCCTCCTCCCTGGGGATGCGGGCGCCGCGCAGGCGCCCCAGGTGACAGCCGAGTTTGGCCTCCTGCTGGCCGCCCCTGCGGCCCCGCGGCCCCATGCCCAGACATCTGCACGGCCCACGCCTGCTTGTAGGAGATGCAGCGTTGCGGGGCGGGGCTCACCTGCCGGCTAGGACTCCTGCAGCCTGTCTCGGGTCTGGTGCAGTTCCCGGAAGGCCTCCCCAAGTGCGCCCCATGTTATGTCGGACTTCAGCGGCCTGAGCGCCACGTGTGAGCGCTGACCAGGGCACGCGTCCAGGGCCAGCGCTGCCCTGCCGGCCTCAGCCGCCCACCCTCCCCGCGAGCTCGTGGCCGGCCCTGCCAGGTGCACAGGGGCTGTGCGGGGCCTGTGGGCGCAGCGTTGCTCAAGGCCGGCGCGAGGCTGTCTGCGGGTCGCTGCCGGAGCCCGCCACTGCCCACCCTGTGTGCTGTGTGGTGTCTCGGGCCGGGCTTCCCGAGGTGGCCCTGCTGGACACCAGAGCAACGGCTGCTGCCTTTGCTTTGCTCCGGCGTGTCCTGCGCCCAGGCCCAGCCATGAGCAGGCCCCTGCGCCTCCCAGTCCTGCTCTGTGGGGCCCACGGGTCGTGCCCCGCCAGGCACCAGCACCGGGCGAGCTGCGGGAGCAGCGTGCGCGCTGGGACGCCGAGCCAGATCCAGGGGCGCCGAGCAGGCGGGCACGGCCCGGCCCCCTCGTCCCAGCTGCCCGGCCCCGCACAGCCCTGGTTTCGGCCTAGAGAGGGGCGGTGACTGCCGAATAGGCCGGGGTGGGGCGCCGGGCCAACCGGGCCTGACTTGGGGGTGACCGGAGCACCCTGGCGCCGACTGGACGCGGCTTGTTGCGTGAGCTTGGGGAAGCATCGCCAGGCCTGGGGGCCACACGGTCATCTGCGGGAGGTGCGCGGTGGTATCCCGGCTGCCCTCGCCTGTCTGGGAGTCAAGGCCGAGCGTCCGCTGCTCCCTGGGGCGCCCTGTGTCTGGCCCGTGCTGGCTGTCCAGGGAGGCACTGAGGACCCCAGCAGGGGTCGCCGCCTGCTGCCCTGGAGGTCCCGGACTCGCCGAGCGGAGTGCTGTGAGCTCAGCCACGGCCTGGCCTCTCCCGGCTCAGGAGCTCATGGCCCTAACCAGACGCCCTGCCAGCTCTGGCCAGGCCAGGTCCAGGGCGACACCTGGACACTGGTCGGCCTTGCCGCTGTCTGTGCCTCTGTGGCCCCCATGCCCTCGGGGAGGCGGTCAGCGTGGGGGGTGAGCCGACGGCTGTCCCTGGTCTCTGAAAAGCACATCCCTGGCGGCCCCATAACCAAAGCAGGGCGCTGCCCGCGCCCTCCCTCTCCCGGCACCCCCAGCCTGCGCTCCCCGTCCTCCTGAGCCCGAAGCGTCGGCACAGTGGGCGCGCGAGCAGCGTCCCAAGCAGGCCAGCCATGGCCAGCGCGGCGGCAAGCTGCAGAGGGGTTGCGGTGAGCGCAGTCGGCAGGATTCCGACGTCCAGTCACGTAGGGCTGCAGGGCGGCACGGCTGTGTCCACTCGGACGGGAGCTGGCGTAGGCCGCTGTGTCCTGCTGCCGCTGCTGCCTCACTGACCTGCTAGCCCGCCAGGTGGCCGTCAGCCCCGCCCACGTGCTCAGAAGCCCAAGTCTGGACTCTGGGCTGAGGGGAGGCAGGGTGCCTGGAGGAGGTGGGGCGTCGGGGCGGGGGCGGGGCGGGGGCGGGGCGTCAGGGCAGGGGGCGGGGCGTCGGGGCGGGGCGTCGGGCGGCTGAGCGCCGAAGAGCTCACTGTGTCCCTGAGGACAGCGCGGGGCTCGGCCACTTCGGGCTGTGCGGCCGGTCCTGCCGGAGGAGGGCTGGCCCCAGACCCTGGGCAGATGGGCAGAGCCGAGCCGTGCTGGGGCCGGGTGGGCCCGCGTGCGGCCTCCCGGCTCCCGCTGACCTTCGGCCCTCGCGAGGTCGCGCTCGCCCGTCCGGCTGCGCCTGCGCAAGCCTGCGGGCCGCGGGCGGGAGCCGCCGGCGTCGTGTCTCCTCTCCCGAGGGCCGGGCGGCTCGAGCCCTGACCCGGTAGCCGTGGTCGGCGCCCGCGCGGAGCGCCTGGGCCTGACGGCAGGTCCCCAGAGTGTGGCCACAGCTGTGGGGCGCGCCTCGGGCGTCCCCGGCGTCCTGGGGCCGGGCTGTAGGCAGGCCCTGTGGGGGCCTCGGAGCTGCGTGCCCTCGGCCTCTGCCTCTGCCGCCTGGGCGCCGGGCCGGCCCTGAGGCCCTCGCCTGCGGGGCCGGCCGCCCGCTCGCGCCTCCCCGTGGCTCCGGCGCTCGCCTCGCACTCTGCAGGGCCGCTTGTGGCGGCCCACAGCGACGCCCGCCTGTTGGCAGCAGCGCTCCGGCCCAGTGTGAGTTCACCACACACCGCACACCACACACCACACGCACCACACACACCACACCACACACCACACACACCACACACCACGCACACACACCACACACCACACCACACACACCACACACACCACACATACCGCACACACCGCACACACCGCACACACCACATGCCGCACACACACCATACACCAGATACCACACACACCACACTGCACACCACACACACTGCACACACCACACACACCGCACACACCACACACCGCACACACACCACACACATCGCACACACCACACACACCGCCCACACCACACTGCACACCACACACACCGCACACACCACACACACCGCACACACCACACACCGCACACACACCATACACCAGATACCA
>JAGFMF010011663.1:300108-383271 GCA_019455555.1 Galemys pyrenaicus
CACACCACACACACCGCACACCGCACACCCCACACACCACACCACACTGCACACCACACACACCGCACACACCACACACCACACCACACACCACATACACACCGCACACCGCACACACCACACTGCACACCACACACACCACACACACCGCACATACCACACACACTGCACACACCACGCCAGACACCGCACACACACCATACACCAGACACCACACACACCGCACACCACACACACCACATACCACACCACACACCACACCGCACACCACACGCACCACACCACACACACCACACACCAGACACCACACCGCACACCACACACACACCCCACAGACCACAGACCACACACACACCTCACCACACACGTGACTATACTGACGGGCAGGGCGCTGTGAGCACCAGACAGCCTGACCAGTGGCCGTGGGCCCAGCCTTGCAGCAGCGTGGGGATAGGGGAGGGCAGGGGCCAGGTCTGGGCTCAGGTGGTCGTGGGCCTGGGGGTTGGGATGAGAGTTTGAGGGGTGCTGGGTGACCCCGCCAGCCCCTGGGGGTACAGGGCAGGCTGTTAGCTCCATCCCTGGTGGGATCGGCAGCCGCCTTGGCCCGGCATGCAGATGCCCCTTCTCCAGGGGCGCCCTGAACGTGGGGCTGGCCCAAGAGGAGGCTGCAGTACCCCCTTCCGGAGGCTCCGTTGGCCAGCAGCGAGGCCATGGTCCCCGCTCTGGTCTTGAAGCTCAGCTGTCACCGTCCTGGAGAGAGCGACCTGAGGCCGTGGGGGCCCTGGGGTGTGGCTGCGGCTGGTTCCCTGGGGCGGCTCCGGTGGGGCGTGTCCGGGGCGTGTCCTGCCCGTGTGGGCTCCGGAGGCAGTGCTTTCTGGCGGCAGCTTTGGAAAGAGACGGTCCAGGAGGCACCGGAGTCAGGGGAGGCCGGGAGCACAGTCGGCCGTGGCTGTGGCCTTGGCTCTGGGGCGGTGGCCCTGGCCAGCCCCGCCTCGCGTGGCCTCTCAGCCCTGCAGCCCCTCGGCCCCCCCGGGCATGTGGGGCCGCATCAGCCGCCCTCCGCGCTCAGCCCTGGGGAGGACGGCCGGGACCTGGTGGGCGTGGCCA
Source organism: Galemys pyrenaicus (assembly GCA_019455555.1). Classification (NCBI taxonomy): domain Eukaryota; kingdom Metazoa; phylum Chordata; class Mammalia; order Eulipotyphla; family Talpidae; genus Galemys; species Galemys pyrenaicus. Next base: position 301,216 of record JAGFMF010011663.1, read on the forward strand.
GCAGGGGCTGGGCACAGGGCCCCTCGGCACTCGGCTGAGTGGGGGGGGGGGGCACCACTCAGCTACAAGCAAGCGGCTCTTGCGAAGAACAGCTCCAGGACGCCCGCCCAGCGGACATTCCTGCGGCTAGTCTGTTGCAAAACCGAGAACCTGCGAGCGGAGACTCGTCTGTGGCTCTGTGACGAGAAGTGCAGGGCGCCGGGCCCTCCTCTGCGCCTGGCCCAGCTCCTGGGGCCGCTGGCACCGAGGGCGGGTCTCGGGGTACTCCCAGGCGGGCCCCCGGGCGCTCCAGGGTGGAGGTCTCATGGTGCTCCTGGGTGGGGGTCCTGGCCAGGGTCCAGGCACTGGCCGGACCTGGGGCACGGCTGTTGCTGAGAGCTGGGCGGGATGGTGGGAGGAAAGTGAAGTCAACTTTTCTAGAGTGGGAAGAGGCACAAACTAATTTTAAGCTGGTTTCCTAGCAGAAATCAAGTCCAAAATGTCGACTTTCATCCCCCCCAGGCGCCGCTGAGAGCCGGCCGCGGTGGAGTCTAGGCCAAGCCTCGTCGCTCAGTGCAGCTTCGGCCGCCGGCAGGTGAGTGCGACGGTCACCCCCAGTGCGGGCAGGCCCGGAGGCAGTGCCCACGCATGGTCAGCTGTGGTCAGCTGGCTGCTGCCCGGTCCGTTTGACATGGCTCACTTTTGAAAGCACAAGACACGGAGTAGAGGTTCTTCCCCAAACGGCCCGTCGGCGTTTCGCAGGTCAGTCTCGATGTGCTTGTGCAGCCGTGTCAGTGAGGGGGGCGTAGTCTGCGTCCAGCCTCCCACAACCCAGCTGAGGCGGGCGGACCGGCCGTCCTCCTCGGGGCTGTCCAGCTCCTCTGTGCGGGGCCCCTGCTGTGGCAGCGTCAGCCGGCGAGAGAGGGTGTCCCTCAGGGCCAGGCCACCCTGAGGGGCTCTGCGTCCTCCATCTCCTCCAGGAGACGTGCTCCTGGCCCAGTCCCGTCCTGGCGAACATGCTGTTTCAGGTCAACAGCAAAGCGGTCAGCGCAGCCAGCGGTGCCCTGCTCCACGCCTGGGCGGGTGCTGCCCGGCTGCCCTCAGAGGCCTTGCCCCACGCACGGCCGCAGCGTCCAGGCCCGCGAGCCCGTGCTCCTGCCCAGTCCACATGGCCCTTGCCCCCTCGGGGAGCTCACAGCCCCGCTGGCCTGAGGGCTGGGGTGCGGCGGCAGGGCCGGTGTGGCTCAGGCGTGCGTGGGGCTAGGCAGGGCAGCTGGCGAGGTCCACCCCTAACGAGGCCGGGCAGTGTCTGGACATCGCCCTCAGCTGCTTTTTAAGATTCTGACAGGTGTGGGCTCAGTCTCATACGATGACGTGCTCTAACTGGGCGTTAGTTTTTTCCTCGCAGTCTCAGCAGGCAGATCCTGCTGTTGGCAGTGCAGTTGTCACTGCATCACGGGGAAAGATCTAGAAAATGGCCTTTCAAATATCAAAGGGACTAAGCCCAGCAAAACTTGGGGGATTTTTCTCAGGGGTTTGAACATCTTAGCGAGTGGACACTTCGGGTCGCGTGTCCACATCTGTGCTGCGTGGACTCGCTGTGCATGGACACACTGGAGGCCCAGCGGGCCTGGGGCAGCATCAGGCAGCAGAAGCTGCACCTCTGCCCAGGCCACGTGGGGCAGGCCCGACGGTGGGCACAGGTCACAGGCGCCCATGACCAGCGAGGGCCTGGAGCCAGCGTGGGCAGGGCATGCGTCTTGGCTCCCGGGCCAGGCTGGGCAGGGTGTGGGCGCATCTCCGAGACTGGGCAGACGCCGGGGTGGGGGGCAGCCGTGGGGGTGGGGGGAAGCCACGGGGGCCGGGGTCAGCCAGAGCCTCTGGCCTCAGACTCACCAGTCCGTCGTCCTTGGGGCCCTGCAGGACAGGGATCTGGGCACGGAGACCAGCTGTGAGCAGCCGCAGCCCTGCCCTGCAAGAATGGAGGCCAGAGGGGGCCCTGGGGCGGGATGGCCAGGCCCAGCAACCGCAGACAACAGTAGCACCGCCGGGGTGGGAGGCGGCGGCCGGCCCTGCCAGCGTGAGCCCTGCTAGGGCCATCAGGTCAGCACTGTCTGCGGCTGTCCTGCTTCCTCCTTCGCAGCCCCGGCCTGGCCGAGGTTCTCACACAAGGCAGGCCGCCCGCGCTGCCGTCTGAGACCTGCTGTGGGGCTGGGGCGGGGTCAGGCCTGCGTCCTGCGCAGGTGCCCGTGGCCGCTCTGGCCGGCGGACAGGCCGCCTCGCCCCTCCCTGTGCTGCGCCGTCCACGCGAGTCTCGAAGCACTTCAGGCCGCGGCGCTGTGAAGTGGTGGCAAAGTGACGCACGTGTGTGGCACCTTCCAGTCGTCCGGGTGCAGGGTGCCCAGTTCCGCAGAGCTGCTGAGCGCTGACGGCTCCCTCGTTCGTTCCCTTGACGCTTCTGTGCCACTGCAGGGGCCCGGCTGGGAGCACGGTGGGAGGGCCTCTTCCTCAACGGGGCGCGTGCGCGCAGGGAGACTCACCAGCTGAGTGGCCCTGCAGACCCGGAGCCGCTGCTCTGGGAACTCTGGGGGTGGCTTCTGGCTGCCTGTGGCCGTGACCCTGGGGGTCAGAGGGCTCCCCAGGGGCTGACGCCTGGCAGAGAGGAGGGCCTGCGAGGGCCCCGCAGCGGGCAGCAGGGGTCCCTTTTTCTTGGGGATAGTGGTGGAAGATCGGTTCAGCCATAAATACTACCCAGGGTCATTTACAGATTTAGAAAATGGGACCTAAGCTCCAGAAAACTCTAAATTTGCCAATTTCTTTGTTGAGTATTCTGGACAAATTAGTCAATCTCTCTGAACCTCAAAAACCTCAAAAAGAAGCTGATATTCTATATTTCATAGAATTATCTCAATAAATGTTAGCTATCCCTACCACTATTCCCACCACCATCATCATCAACACCGCCTCCACCACCATCCCCACCATCCCCATCACCATCACTACCACTACCATCACCTCCACCACCATCTCCACCACCACCATCCCTGCCACCATCACCTCCACCACCAGCCCCACCACCACCACCATCACCACCATCCCCATAGCCATTATCACCAACACCACCTCTAGCACTATCCCCACCATCACCATCACCATCACCACCACCACTACCACCATCACCTCCCACCACCATCACCACCACCACCACCACTACCACCATCACCACCACCACCACCACCACCACCACCATCACCACCACCACCACCACCACCACCACCACCACTACCACCACAACTACCATCACCATCACCACCATCCCCACCACCATTATCACCAACATCACCTCCACCACCATCCCCATCACCACCATCACCTCTACCACCACCACCATCACCACCACCACCACCACAACCACCATCACCACCACCACCATCACTACCACCATCATCACCACCACCACCACCACCCTCGTCATCATCCGTGGGGCCCCCTGCTGAGTTGTAAGATTTTGATGGATCACTTCGTTACATTGAGTGTTGACTTCATACGTCTGTAAAATAAGTGTTGCCGCATTGAGTGATTTCAAGATTCTTTCCTGGTTTGGCTTTTCCCGATTTCCTAGACAATGTAAAACTGAGAATTTCAGAGCAGATGAGGGGACAGGGGGCAGGTTAGGTAGGGCAAGTGTTGGTTTGGGGAAGTAGATTTTATTTTATTTTTTTTGGGGGGGAAGTAGATTTTAAAAAAGGACAGTTCCACTTTTTAGCAGCTTTACTTACATTTCTTTAATCCATTCTGGTGGTTCTGTTATCTCAGATTACTCTTTATAGCACATATTTCTTCTGCTAAGAAGCCTTTACAGTGATTTGGTGGATGTGTGATTTCCCATTATGGCAGGTTTCTCAAATCAATCCCTTCACAATTGTCACATCTTTACAGTCCTGTTTAAAGTGAATTTAGTTTCCAGCTAAAAATATCAAGCTGAGTCGGAAATTGAATCCAAGAACTGTAGAACTGAATGGTGAGACAAGCCTCAGGCCCAGCCCAGCACCTCCGCGAGCCCACCCACGGGGCCCCTCCCTGCTCGGGCACACCAGGTGGCACCTCGGACCCTCCCGGACGGGCCAGAGCTGGGGACGGCGCTCTTCCACGGCGCCGCTTGCTTGACGAGGTGAAATCAGGCTTGGTCAGAGCGGTTTCTGCGCTCTTCACGCTCTGTTAAGTCGAGATTTCAGCGTCGGCTCTGCTTGCATTATGCTGAGCACGTCCCCCTTCGTGGCGTGGCGGCGGCTTGGCAGCGCACGTGTACAGCACGCGCGGGGGTCCTAGTGCAGCCCCTCTCTCTGCGGCGTCTCCAGCCACTCCCGAGCTGCGTGACGGGCGCCTGCCCGTTGGCCTCCGCCCCCACGTGGAGGCCCCAAGCCGTCCTCAGCGCCGTCCCCATCATCAGGTGCGTGCCAGGTGTGCCGTCCCCAGCGCCGGGTGTGCCTCCCCAGCACCAGGGGCGCCGTCCCCATCATCAGGTGTGTGCCAGGTGTGCTGGCTGGAGGACGCCGCCTGGCTGCCCTGTGCCTGCCCTGACTTGCCTGCTGATTCCCCGCCCCTGCCGAGGGAGCGCCCTCGCTGCACCCCTGTCCTGGATCCGGCCCCGGGAGCCGCCGCCTGCTTGGCCTCCGTGGCCAGCTCTAGATGGGGTCCAGGCCGGCTTGGCCCCTCTCCGCTGCGTGGGCTGTTCTGTCAGGTGCGGACCGTTCAACACCCGGAGGGACCTGGGTGGCCAGGGGCTGCCCCCGTGCCGGCCACGCCTGTCCTTGCGGCCGCACACCTCTGGGCAGAGGGGTGGGGCTCGCAGGCGTGTGGGAGGCGCCCCTGCTGCGGTGGCCTGGCGAGTGGGGCCAGTGTGGGCGGAAGAGGCCGCCGGGGCGGGGACACGGGGACAGGGGCCCCCAGCTCGCCCCACCCTGCAGCTGTGTCTCAGCGCCATGGACTTGGGGCCCTGTGCCCCCGTCTTAGGAGGCGCATGTCCTCACTCTTCGTGTGGCCGATGACCGGCCGAGGCCTGCGCTTCACCCGCGGCTGCTCTGCAGGCTCCCATCCAGGTGCCGGGGCGAGGACGCCCTGCGGCCCCCGGGCTGGAGCGCACCCCTCATGACCCTGCGCAGGCACAGGTGGGCAGTGGGGGAGAGCAGGGGCCTCTGGGCACAGCCAGGCCCTGACGCAGCAGCTGCGGGCGGATGCAGAGCCCCTAGGCACGAGGGGTGCGGGACAGCAGGCTGCATCTCCGGGGCCCTGCCCTGGCGCCCACCCGGCCCTCAGTCTGGCCCGCTGTCTGCCGGGGGCCGCCCGGCTTGTGCGAGGCTCATCCCGCAAGTGTGCCTGAGGGCCGGCGCTCCGCCCTGGGCTGGCCTCTGCGGCGGCTTCCTCGCACGGCCCTCCACAGGCAGCCGGGCCCTGCTTCCCGGGACCAGGCTACTCCGCAGCTGCTGCAAGACCTGCCTGGGCCCGGAGGCCCCTGAGTGCGCAGCGAAGGGGGTGTGCGGGCAGGGACCTCGGGGAGCCGGGCGGGGCCGGGCCTGCGCTGCCGCCCTTCCCCTGCTGGTGTGCGGCTCCTCGGCAGCGGCTCTGGCCGTGGGTGGGTCTCTGCCGGGCTCCCCAGTCGGTTTTTCTTTCAGATGCCGTTCACAGGCCCTTTCACTCTTGACCTTCTCGCCGCTTCCTGCAGTCACTGGCCTCGGCGGCGTGTTTTCTGGGAAGGTTGTTTCCAGCTCTGGCCGTGACAGTGGAGCGATTGTGTGCGCTGGAGGAGTCTCCCCCGACTCGCTGGAAGGCCAGGCTCTGCCGCCACCGGCGCTGGGGCGGGCCCTGGGTGTGTGTGAGCGTCCTGCGGCAGCTGCGCGGGGACCCTGAGCGTTGATCGCTGCCGTGGAGGCGGGGCGGCGCGGGGCCAGGGGCCAGGCCCTGCCGTGCTGTCTGTGAGGAGGCTGGACCCCGGGTGCTGACCAAGCACAGGCTCTGTTGCGTCTGGAGAAGCCGAGTCGCTTTCCGCCATGGCGCTCTCGGCCGCGGCCCCGACTTGGCCACGAGGGTGGACGGTCAGAGGCACTGGCGGGGTGGGGGCTGCTCGCTCTCGGCCCATGCAGAGGTGCCGCCTTCTCTCCCGCCAAAGCCAGTTTTGCCCCACAGGTCCCTTGCCTGGACCCAGGGCCTGTCCAGGTGAGGCTGCCCCTGGAGGGCGAGCACGCTCTGCTGGACCCCTAAGCTGGACAGAAGGGCGTGTCCGCTGAGCACAGCACGAGGTGCGGGGTAGCGGGCTCGGCCATGTGGTGCGTCCATGTCCTTGACTAAAGGCCCTGTGGAGGGACCCGTTTCCAGGCTCTGCAAGCCCTCGGCGCGGCGCTGGGAGCCGGCTCCCCCAGGGTGGGGCCTCAGGGGAGACGCTCAGGCGGTCCTGCAGGCCCTGCGTGGCTGCTGGAGCGGGGCCATGGGCCGGCGGGGGCGCCCCAGCGCCTGGCACACTGTGGGAGCTGCAGGTGGCCGTCGGGAGGCCCAGCGCCACTCACGAGCGTCCGGGGCCTGCCCCATGTGGCCGGCCACAGCTCCTCCCCGAGCCCACCCAGCCCCCGGCGAGTCCTGTCTGCAGGACCCCTGGCCCCAGGCCTCCACCCCTGCTCTGCCCTGTGGGGACAGGGCCCAGACTGCTCCCGCTCCGTGTCCGCGCCTCCCCCTCCACGGCCTCCCGGCCCTGGCCCACCCGCTGGCCGGGGTCGCCCAGCCCTCGCGGGCATAGCTGCACCTGCCGAAGTGCTGTCTCAGCGACGAGACGTTGGGGGAAGAGGCGGCGAGGGAAGAGCTGTGCAGACGGCAGCCGGGGCAGTGGTGTTCTCGCCCCAGACCAGCTGCTGGCGCGGCCAGGCCTCGGGGCAGGGCCAGGGAGGACGGCGGCACCGGTGTCCCCTCTTAGGCTCCCAGGCGCCGGCCCCTGCCCCTCACTGTGAAATGAAGTGCTCTGGGCTCGCTCGGACCCAAAGGAGGGTCGTCCGGAGGGCAGGCCAGACCCCGCCCAGGCCCGGTCACTGCGTCCCGCCTCTGCCTCTGCCGCGCACGCCTGAGCCCACTCTTGCCTGGCCCAGGTGGCCCGCGTGTGGGGAGCGGGGAGCACGGACACCAGCCCCTGCTCCTCCCCGCGGACGTGCTCTGTCCAGCAGACGCTGGTCCACTGTTGCCTCTAGATAAGCTGGTGGGGTCTTAAGGACGGAAGGAAGGAGAAGGGGCGGAGCAAGAGGAGAGGGAAAGGAAGGGGAGGAAGAGCGAGAGCGAGCGGAGGGGGCAGAGGGGAAGGAGGTCCTCACCACAGCAGACTGCGTTGCCGCCCCCCGGGGAGCGGGCAGACGAGGTCAGCGCCAAGTTCAGCTCCGACTCAGGCCAGGAACCCCGCTGCGCCGAGGTCTGCCCCTGCTGTGCGCCGAAGCCGCCGGGCCGGCAGGTCCTCAAACCGCGCTGCACCTGCAGGGGCTGGGCCCTTCGGTTCTTGCCGGCCGGGCGGCGTAACTTGGAGCCTAGACCGAGCGCCGCGGTGCGTGCCCAGGCCCAGGAGCGAGTCAGTGTGACCGAGGGCAGCTAAGTTCTGAAACTGCGTGGGACGATTATTGTTGAACTATAATTCAGCCTTTTATATTTTAATAAAAAGAAATCCAGCAGTATGTATTTTAATAGCTTCTTTAACTCAGTGATTGACTTGGAGTTTCAGTTGTTTGTCATGGTAACGGTCAAAGTCAACTTGGTAGCCACAGGACGGGAGTCACGCTGAACACTGAGCAGTGCGGATCAGGACGGGGCAAGCAATAGGGAGCGGTGGGGACTGGGGCGCCAGAGTACAGCCTGCTCTGAGGCAGCAGAGCTCCACTCAGCTCTGGACACCTCTGCTGAGCACTGAAGCAAGACTAGTTCTGCCAGATTAAGCGTTTCAAAGAAAGGATGCTGATCTGAAGTTTAGTGTTAAAACTCCTAATGTTTATGAAATGGACGCAAATACAGCCTTTAGTAAAGTCACTGCAAACGAAAGACAAACAGGAAGACCCCTGAGCAGTGCTTGTCCCTTTTGATTCCAGGATTTCTGGCGCCTTCCGCCCATTCAGGCACCACCTGAGCCAAACTACCTGGCCCCTGACAGCTCTTTAGTGTCCCTTTCAGACGGCCGCGGTGCCCCCTCTACGGTCCCGTTCAGGCGAAGCCAGTGGTGCAAAGGGCGGGCACCTGGAGGAGGGTTCTGGCTGTGCTTCTTGCCGAGGGACGATGCCAAGCAGAGCCCAGCGGCCAAGCACTGGCGCCGGGCGGAGGGCCGTTCCCAGGGCCTGACCACGTGGGCGCCTGAGCTGCGGTGACTCATCCGACGGACCCCCTTCTGGAAGGACCGATTCTGCCTCCCGGCACTCTTGAGTCGTCCATGAGGAAAGCAGCGACGGGCTTGCTCACAGCTCACGGCCATCGCCTGCACCCCACGGCTCTGGGCTGTGCTGCCTTCTTTGTGCCCACGGGCGCATTTCCGGCTTGTGATCTTGCTTTAAGAAAGAATGCTGGGAAAGGCAATGATTTCTTTTTTTTTTTTTTAAGATTTTTATTTATTTATGCATACAAGAGCTGGGGTACAGGCCAGAAGTGTGGGGGGTGAGAGGATTCACCACAGAGAGCAGGGAGCAGAGCAGGCAGATCAACAGAAGTACACTGCTGAGGGGAGCAGCGGGCACAGCAGGAGAGGTCTGCCGTACCATGTGGGTCCCCAGCTTGGCCGGCAGCAGGAATCGAACTCATGCGGTGGCTGCTGTTTGCTTCATAGTGCGTTGCTTAATCCACTGCGCCACCAGGGAGGCCCCAGGCAATGATTTCTGTTCGTTACTGGAAACCTCAGTGCCCGGGAGCCCCGGAAGCCTCCTGGGAGGCCAGCCCTGGCGTTCCTCGCGGCCCCGCGCTCTGGTCCTGGCGGCTCCTCTGCCTGCAGAGCTCCTGACGTTTGACCCAGCATCCGTCGCTTGTGCGTGATGAGGTGCGAGGCCTTTGCAGTCTGGGCGCCTGGTTTGGCCGGGCTGCGGGCCCCTGGTTGTGGCAGGATGGGCCGTGACCGCTGGGCCTTTGCAGAGACGCGCTGAGCAGTGCCCTCCGGGGCGCCTGGCGGCTGCTGAATAGAAAATACCCACCTGTGTGCCTTTGGGGAGCGTCTCCACTGGCTCTGCTGTGGGAGAGGGGAGCGGCCAGCCCACGGCCTCTGTGCTATGTGTCGCCCTCTCACGGGTGCTTGGCTCTGGACCGGTCAGTCTCTGAATGAGTCAAAGAGTCTCTTCATGGGCTCAATGTGGTGACACTGTGGTCGCTGCCTCGGGAAGCGGATGACCTCCTCATGCCTGTTGGCGCGCCCTCCCTGACGCTGCTGGGCGTGGGCCACCGCTGCCCTTCCTGGGCCCCATCCTGGGATGGGGTGGGGTCCGCGGCTGCTTGTGTCCGGCAGGAACAGGACCCGGGACCAGACACTCTAGCTTTGGCATGGCCCTTAGCCAGCCCCGCGCAAGCCCACAGGGAGGCCTGAGAGCACGAGTTGCACCTTTTCGAACTACCGCGAGGCCCTCAGGCCCGGTCCCGCGCGCCGGCGCATCCTCCGGCCTGCCCGCGCACCCTGGGACCACAGCGGGGACTCCCGCAGCTGCCGGAGACTTAGACCCGGGAGTGCAGCGCTTCGCGAGTGCTCATCCCTGGCTCTCAGCATGAATGGCCCGTCCCTAACAAAGGGCTTCTGATGAATGAGCGGTCTTGGGGTTGCAGGAGAAGTGTCCTCCTGGAACAAAGGCCTTCAGTCTTGGGACACAACGGGCCGTTGCATAAAAGCCCGGAGCGGGGGAACAGGGCACACTGCGTGGGCAGCAGCAGGCCTGGTGCAGGGGCCCGGAGCACAGCATCAGGCTGTGGATGGGCTGGCGCCAAGCCCACCCTGATGGCCCAGCCCCACTGTGTCCACCACTGCTGCCAGCACTGCCTCCAGGGCCACCACCAGCGCCACCTCCAGTGCTGCTGCCAGTGCCACCTCCAGCGCGGCAGCCGCTGCCACCTCCAGTGCTGCTGCCAGCACCACCTCCAGTGTTACTGCCAGTGCCACCTCCAGTGCTGCCGCCAGCACCACCTCCAGTGTTGCTGCCAGTGCCACCTCCAGTGCTGCCGCCAGCGCCACCTCCAGTGCTGCTGCCAGCGCCACCTCCAGTGTTACTGCCAGCACCACCTCCAGTGCTGCTGCCAGCACCACCTCCAGTGTTACTGCCAGTGCCACCTCCAGTGCTGCTGCCAGCACCACCTCCAGTGTTACTGCCAGCACCACCTCCAGTGCTGCTGCCAGCGCCACCTCCAGTGTTACTGCCAGCACCACCTCCAGTGCTGCTGCCGCTGCCACCTCCAGTGTTACTGCCAGCACCACCTCCAGTGCTGCTGCCAGCACCACCTCCAGTGTTACTGCCAGTGCCACCTCCAGTGGTGCTGCCAGCGCCACCTCCCGTGTTACTGCCAGTGCCACCTCCAGTGTTGCTGCCAGCACCACCTCCAGTGTTACTGCCAGTGCCACCTCCAGTGTTACTGCCAGTGCCACCTCCAGTGCTACAGCCAGCACCACCTCCCGTGTTACTGCCAGTGCCACCTCCAGTGCGGCAGCTGCTGCCACCACCAGTTATGTTGCCAGCACCACCTCCAGTGCTGCTGCCGCTGCCAACTCCAGTGCTGCTGCCAGCACCACCTCCAGTGTTACTGCCAGTGCCACCTCCAGTGCTGGTGCCAGCACCACCTCCCGTGTTACTGCCAGTGCCACCTCCAGTGTTGCTGCCAGCACCACCTCCAGTGTTACTGCCAGTGCCACCTCCAGTGTTACTGCCAGCACCACCTCCAGTGCTGCTGCCAGCACCACCTCCAGTGCTGCTGCCAGCACCACCTCCAGTGTTACTGCCAGTGCCACCTCCAGTGGTGCTGCCAGCGCCACCTCCCGTGTTACTGCCAGTGCCACCTCCAGTGTTGCTGCCAGCACCACCTCCAGTGTTACTGCCAGTGCCACCTCCAGTGTTACTGCCAGTGCCACCTCCAGTGCTACAGCCAGCACCACCTCCCGTGTTACTGCCAGTGCCACCTCCAGTGCGGCAGCTGCTGCCACCACCAGTGATGTTGCCAGCACCACCTCCAGTGCTGCTGCCGCTGCCAACTCCAGTGCTGCCGCCAGCACCACCTCCAGCACCACCACCAGTGCCACCTCCAACGCGGTGCCCCGGAGCCCTGAGCAGGCGCTGTCTTTTCCCAGGCAGTGGGCACTTCCATCCTCAGCGGTGCGGCTTCTCAGACGAAAGCATAAGCAGATCCCCCGAATCGTGAGCCAGGAGGGCGTGTCCTACGGTCAGCGGCGTCCCCGTGTGCCGTGGCCTGGGCGTGGCGTGGGGCATGCGTCCCCCACGTGCCGTGGCCTGGGCGTGGCGTGGGGCATGCATCTCAGATGTCTCGGGGTAAAGAACCAACAAGCTCAGGATGAAATGGGCCTTGACGGTGTCTGCACCGTATTCATTGATTTTTCACTAGTTCTGAGCAAATAAATATGATCATTGATTTTTACGGAAAAAGAACACGATGCACCTGGAAAACTATCACAGTCTGGAGCAAGTTCTGTTTTAAGAACAGTGTTTAGCGTCTGTTGTCACAACGTTGTGGAGCAAACGGTGCGGTGAGGGCCGTGGGGCTTGCCCCCGCCTCCGCCGCGGCCCCTCCCCGGCCCCCTCTGTCCTCCCTGCGTCGTCCCTCCACTGCTGCGGCTGCGGTGGCCTGGGACATGCAGAGTTCACTGGCAGGAAAGATGTATTTAACGATGGACCAGCGGGTGAGGCCTGGAGGGAGATGGGTTGAGGGGCCACGCCGGGCAGACGGGGGGGCCACGCGGGTCTGTCTGCTGGGACGGGGATTGCGGGGCAGGGCTGGTGCTGGCCCTGCCTGTCCCGGCGAAGGGGGCACCACTGCCGCTGGCCTCATGGGGGCACGGCCTCCTGGAGAGACCTCCTGAGCAGGCGCGCCAGGGCTCTGCTGGCGGCGGGAGGTGTGCACTGAGGCCACTGCCCTTGTCTCTCCAGGCTCCAGGTCCGCCGTTCTCCTGCCCATCGGCCGGTCGGAGGTGGAGAAGCGTCGTGAGGCTGAGGGCTCCGGAGAGGATGGAGGCGTTGCTCCGCGGGCCAGTGGCCCCCGCGCTCTCACTCTGGGTGCTCCTCCTGTGGGGGATCTGTGCAGCCAGCGAGATCCCGCTCTCAGGTAGGCATGATGCCGTGGGCGCTGCCCGGGCCCGGCACTGACCGGGCCCCAGGTGCTGACCAGGCCGGGGCGCTGCTGGGGCCAGGCAAGGCTTCAGCTGGCCACGGGGCCTCTCCCGCAGCCTGTGGCCAGGAGCTGTCTCCGTCTCACTTTGCTTCTGTTTGGCTTGTGATTGTGCCGCTCGAGACTGGCGCCGGTGCCAGCCTGGCACAGCAGGAGCAGACGGGGGGGGTGTGTGTGAGACGGTTTGTGGGTCCCCAGCAGCTGTCACTGTTTGAGACGCAGGCTGGTTTATTTTGGGGAGAATTATGATTCAGAAATCACCGACCGACACTCAACCAGTATGTCACGGGGGAGCTGAGTAGACTGTATTATTTTTCAGAATGATTCCGTATCTAAGAATGGAAACACTAAATTAGGAAGATAGAAAAAAACCATTATTTATGTGCACGACGAAACGTATCATGATACCAACTTTGTCAAACTAGAATTCTGTTGTGTGCATCTATATCAAGAGGTTACCAGTGGATTTATGAGAACGTGTGTCCTAACACATGCCAGAAAACACACATCCTACCGTGTCGTGGCTGCAGCTGTGGCGTCCGAGCCGGTGACAGCCAGACTGGAGCCCAAGGGCAGACCCCAAGACCCTCTCACCCTCTAAGAGCCTCGGAGACTATGAGGGTGTTTTGTGCTTAAAATTCGAGTGCTGACCCTTCTGACCGCGCCTGGCTAACCTCGAGGGTCGTCGCAGCGGCGTGTTGGTGGCGTATCAGAAGCGTAGCGCTGGGGGAAGTCTCTGCGGACCGTCTGAACTCCGGAGAGTTGGCCTTGACTGCGGACGGCTGAGTGGGCGCCCCCGAGGAGCTCGTGCAGACGGGGCCACCCCGGGGAGCTGGGGGCGCGGGAGGTACACGGCGTCCTGTGCCCCAGATCCAGCTCCCGAGCAGGCCCCGGTGCTGCGGCCCTTCCCACCCCAGGCCCGCTCGTGTAGAAAGGAGGGGGGCAGCGTCGTCTCCCAAGGACCCCTCACCGTGGCCGGCCCTGCAGGGGCAGCTCTCCGGGCACCACGTGCGCGGTTTGCCTGCGGCGGCACCTGCCGCTCGGCTGAGGGCGCAGAGCCTGCGGGGACACTCCGCACGGTGCGCCTGCTGGAGCCGCAGGCTGAGCCAGCCTGCTGGGCAGGCCCCCGTCGCACACCCGGTCCAGCTGCCACGAGGTCGGGCCACGTTCCCTCGGGAAGGCCCTCTCTGCCACCTCCTCTCGCTGGCCGCTGCCGGGGAGGACGTGAGCCCTGCAGCGACCGCCCACCCACGCTGTCTCGGTTTCCTTTGCATTTTCAGGCTGTATTGCCCCAGACGACAATTGTTATGAAATATTAGTGGTGTGCTGAGGGCACCCGAGCACCGCCCGCTCGTCCCGGCACTCTGCAGCGCTCCCCGGCCTCCACCGGAGGCAGGTGCCTGCATCGGATGCCAACAAGTCTGGTGGCTCCTTAATTGGCCTAATTGTGGAGGAAAGGATTTATAATGCAGAATATATGTTCTTATAAACACCCAAAGGTTATTAACTTCATCCCCTGAATCATTAGTTATTGCGAAGGCTTTACAACCTGTGCAAATTTAGGAAAGAATAATGTGCTCATAAACAACTTGTTCACGAGTTATTAGCCGATATCTCAGGGGCCGTCCCTCCCGTGCGTCGCCCGCACCGTTTGCAGCTGCAGTAAAACTTAAATAGCAGGATTCGCAGCAAGCCGAGACCTGCCCACGCGGAGTGGGAGGAATCAGAGGCCAGGCGGGTGTCTGTGAAGACACAGTGTCCTGCATCTCAGACGTTTGTCCAGCGCTGAAGGCCGAACGAGGGCTGCGGGTGCTGGCGTGCGAGAGGTTTGCCGGCCAAGGGGTTTGGAAGGGGACGTGGCCAGCATCACCTTCCCAGGCTGGCCGTAGCTGCTCAAAATGGACCTGGGGTCCAGCGACACCTCCTGCAGGGGCCCTGTGGTGGTGTCCCCGAGGCCGCGGCGCCAGGCACATCTCCCTCCGCGACCGGGGACCTGCACCAGTGGCTCAGACCTGCGGCCATGCTCGGATGCCCCGGCCAGCGCGGAGGAAGCCGGCCCTGTGCACGCTTGCTGGCGGAGCAGCGTGCCATCAGCTCTGCATCTGAAACCACCCGGGCTCATGCCAGGACCTGGGATTCTCATCCCTGTGTGTGCCACGCGCTGCCCGGGGCCAGCCCTGCGGCCTCAGAGATGCGCCAGCTCTGTCTGCCCACAGGCCCAGGGCCTGGCGTGGCCCCGTGAGCTCCAGCTCACCCCGGCTTCGACGCTGCACACCATGTGAGACCCATGCCGACGGCCGCGGCCACGAGAGAGACAATGGAAGTAAAAGCTCAGTGCGCGAGGACGTTCTGTCTCCCTCGGTGACTGCGGCTGCTCTGCCGTCCTTGCACGCCAGCGTGGACGGGGCGGGAGCAGGGTCCAGCAGGGCTCCCCGGCAGACGCCCCCGGAGTCCGCCTTGGCTTGGGAGCAGGGGAGCCGGGCGGGCACGGGCGAGGGTGTGGGTGAACAGTCCTGGAAAGAGAGGAATGGAAAACGAGAGCCTAGCCCCTAATACCAGGTAGTTGTTAAGCACTACGCCGTCCCACGCCAGGGGAACCCAACGTGAACACGGCGGACAAAAGCTGACGTCAGAAAGCAGGACGAGACGCGGCTTCACGCGACCGACCAGGAGCCGCGGCCGGTCGTGTCCGCGTGGGCTGGTGCCGGTGATCTAAAAACAAGAGCTTTAGAATCATGAGGCAGTGCGTTTTCTGTCTAAAACTGTCACGCTGTTCTGGGCGGCAAAACCAACACACGCGACAGCAGGAAGCGCTACAGGGAGGTGTGTTCCCGGGGCGAGGGCCTCCGCGCGCAGAGGGGCCAGCCGCCCTGCGGGGCCCGGGCCGGCGTCCACCCCCGGGGCGAGGGCCTCCGCGCGCAGAGGGGCCAGCCGCCCTGCGGGGCCCGGGCCGGCGTCCACCCCCGGGGCGAGGGCCTCCGCGCGCAGAGGGGCCAGCTGCCCTGCGGGGCCCGGGCCGGCGTCCACCCCCGGGGCGAGGGCCTCTGTGTGCAGAGGGGCCTCCCCGCGGTGCCTGGGCCGGCGTCCATCTCGCTGGCCGTGCGCAGGCATGACAGGCGCTCTGTCCCCGGCACCTGGCCGGCCCTCGGAGAGCCGCTCCGAACACGCCCCGCGGTCCAGTCCCGCAGGTGCCGACGATCACCAGGCAGTCCACGGTGCAGGTGGCCTTTCCCTTCGACGAGGTCTTCCTGATCGAGTGTGAGGCCACGGGAAACCCAGCGCCCACGTGAGTACGCCCCGTGCCCGGACAACCGCCGCTGCCCAGCCACTCGTGCACCGCGCTGCCTGCCCGGCCCTGCGGGCTGGAGCTGGCCAGACGCCGCGCGGGCGCCGGCCGTGCTGGTGAAGTCCCGTTTGAGCCCCTACGCGGCTCCCTGCCGGGCCAGGCGTCTCTGCCGCCACAGCCTCTGTTCGCTGCCCGGCCCAGGCCTGGCCGTGGCAGACCAGGCCCGCACAGCCGTGCCCTCCCCATGGCAGGCGGCCTCCATCAGGACAGAAGCCCCCTCAGGGCGAGCCCCGCGGTCCCCGCCTGCCGCACACCCCACTTGTGTCTAGCTGTCCTGGCTGCCTCAGGCGCCAGAGTGGCCGTCTCAGGGCTGGGCTGCCTCAGCCCAGCCGCCGGCTGGTGTCCTGTGGTGCCGTGGACACCGGCCCACCAGGTGGTCCTGCCGCTGAAGGCTTTCCCGGGGCGCCTGCATGTGGAGGGAGGGAGCGCCGCCCTCGAGCGAGGAGGGAGCTGGGGCCAGCTGCCGGGTGCAGTAGACTCCACGCAGGGGCAGAGCTGCCAGCACGCTTTGACAGTCACTGCAGGTCGTGTCCTTGGGGCAAGGCACGTCGTCGACAGCTGACCGCTGCAAACCGCAGTATGAGTGACATCCTGTGTGAGAATTTCCTGCTTAAAAAATGCCCACGTTACTTTAACCGGGTTAAATGCCACCATTTCTGCTCTTTTCCCAAACGGCGTGACCCGCTTGTCGCTGTAACGGGGCAGGTAAGTGGGCAGGCGTTGTCCAGTCAGCGTGGAGGAGGGCCGGCCGGCGCTAGGTCACCTGTGGGTGGGCGACTGCAGGCCAGCGGCCGGCTCCGCCCCACGGCGCCGGGGCTGTGTCCCGAGACCGTGTGGGTCTGGCCGGCGGCCGCACAGACCAGGACACACGCGCGAGTGCGTGGGCCGTGCTGCCTGGCGCCCGTGTGGGAGCCCAGCCGGGGCAGCCCTTCCGGCTGGGGGTGCAGGAGGGATGTGTGTGTTCCCTCGGGGTGAAGCACGAGGCTCTTGGGGAGATGCAGACAGGGCGCCTCGGCCTCCAGACGGCCGCGCCCGGCTGCCCTGCTAAGCGCTGCTTCTCCCGCAGCTCCCCCTCCTCACGCGTGGCGTCCTCGCTCCCCCTCTCCTCGGCCAGCCCCGAGCCTGCGGCGCCTCGCTCCTGCCCAGGGCGGCCGCGGGTGCAGCGGGCAGCCCCCGGCACAGCAGGACGCGGCGACAGACGGCCGCGCAGCAGTTGCCCAGAGCACGCCCAGCTCCTGGTCTGCCGGCTCCTGCAGAGGGACCCAGCCCGGGGCACAGGACCCAAACGGGCCTCTCCGTCCTGTCCAAGGAAGCCGAGCGCTTAGCGGCGCTGCGGCACGTGCGGGCGGGCTGTCTGGGCTGTGGCGGCGGCGTCTGCGTGTCCTGGCCACCACGGCCGCAAGGCTGCAGCACGGCCAGAGCGCCTGGTGGCCAGAGCCACCGCATGTCCTCGGCTTGCGTGGGGCTCTCACACGTGTTTGTGTTTCCCGTCGTCTTCAACATGCTCATGAGGCCCGCGTTGCCGTCCAGCTGGGGCGCTCAGAGCAGTTCTGCTCAGACCTGCCTCCAGCGTTTGCTGCTCAGCTGTCCCCTTCTTCACTGGTCTTAGTCTGGACGCAGTGACCGGAGCCGCAGGCCTAAGTCCCAGCTCCGGGGCGTCTGTGTCTGGGCTCAAGCCCGCCTCTCCCGACCCTCGCAGGGCCTGCGGGTCCCCGCCCTGGACGTCCCCATGCCCAGGACTCCACCTTTTGACCCAGCCACCTGGGCCTGCGCCGGGCTGCACTAGTGGCCTGGAGCTTATGGGAGCTCAGCCGCAGGCCGGTCAGCCTGAACCCAGCGCCGTGCCCCAGATCAGCTCCCTCAAGTGTCTGCGTGGCCGCAGGGTCCTGGGCGTGGCCACGGGGTCCAGGGCGTGGCCGTGGGGTCCAGGGCGTGACCGTGGGGCCCTGGGTGTGACCGTGGGGCCCTGGGTGTGACCGTAGGGCCCTGGGTGTGACCGTGGGGCCCTGGGTGTGACCGTAGGGTCCTGGGCGTGGCCCCAGGTCCTGGGCGTGGCCGCGGGTCCTGAGCACGCACGTGCAGACGCTGTGAAGGCCTCCCTGCTGAGGTTTTCAGAAGGGCTCCTGGGCCTGCAGGTTCTCCTGGACGAAGGATGGGAAGCCCTTCGACCTCTCCGACCCGCGGATCGTGGCGTCCAACCGCTCGGGCACGTTCAGGATCCCCAACGAGGGCCACGTGGCCGCCTTCCAGGGCAAGTACCGCTGCTTCGCGGCCAACCGGCTGGGCGTGGCCATGTCGGAGGAGATCGACTTCGTGGTCCCAAGTAGGTGCACGTGCGTCCGCGGGGCCTCCCGGGGCTGGGCCAGGGTCACGGTCTGGGGGTCCGCGCTCAGGGTCCCTGTGCCCGGACGGGGGTGCGGCTCGCGGGGGCAGTGCTCGAGACCTCGCGCTGCGTGGGGCCGTGTCTGCGACGCTCCGGAACAGAAGCGAATGACACACGCTGGCCCGGCGGGGAGGGCGGCTGGCTCGGGCGCAGGCGCGGTGGGTCGGGCACTCTGCACCCAGCACTCTGCGCCCAGCCTTGGCCGCCGCCCAGTCCTGTCCGGCCTCGGAGAGGGCCTGTGCAGGGTGGGAACCAACGCTCCCCACGGGGCTCGGGGCTCTGCGGCTGCGGCTGGTGTGGCGAGGAGCAGACTGGCCCAGCCTACCTGCGCCCCTCTCTGCCCGCCTCCCCTAGACAGGGCCGCCTGTGAGCCCGGCCCGTCTGAGCAGCTCTGCAGTGGCGTCCGCTCCGGTGCTGGAGGTGCCGGGGGCCCTGGCCTGGCTGCGGCCATGTCCATTGCTGGATGCCCACGGGGCGCGGCCAGTTTAGACCTGCAGGCTCCACGGGGCTCGTGTCTGGCCAGCCCAGGGGCCGGTGGTGCTCGGCTCCGACAAGGCTCTGCAGAAATGTGCGCGCCGGGGCAGCTTCGCAGGGCAAGCGCTCCCTGCAGACACGAGGAGACCCCAGCCACAGGTGCGGGCGTGGCCTCGCCCCTCGGCCTGCACCCGGTGGGGCCCGGGCTCGAGCTGCCTGCCCCGGGTAGAGTCCTCGTCGCCCCCAGGTGGCTGGCCTCACGCGGCTGTTGATGAAAGTGCATCTGGGAGCGTGGATGGAGCGGGGCCGCAAGTCTGCAGGGAAGTGGGAATGACCTGGAGCTGCATGGTGGGAGGAGGAGAAGAAATGTGTGTGAAAGGACAGAGAGAAGTATGGGAAGCCGAAATAAAAAGCAGAGATAGGCGCCTCCCTGGTGGCACAAGGGGTGGAGCACCAGACTCTGGGGCTTCCGCAGCCACAGCAGCACGAGCTCGATCCCCAGCCCGGGAGGGACCCACAGGGCGCAGCAGACCTCTCCTGCCTCCCGCTGCTCTTGTCTGCATCAATAAATCTTTAAAAATAAAAGTAGAAGAAATAAACCCAAATATAAAGGTAAATAGACTAAATATTCCGAGTTAAAATAACAAACTATAGATAGTTCGGAACACAAGCCCGGAGGCATAAGGACACAGATTCGTTCAACCGAAAAAGACAGAGATACTCAGGCTGAATCCTCTTGTAAAGTCAGGTAAGTGCATCTGTATTTGTATCACTCAAAACAGACTT
Source organism: Galemys pyrenaicus (assembly GCA_019455555.1). Lineage (NCBI taxonomy): Eukaryota > Metazoa > Chordata > Mammalia > Eulipotyphla > Talpidae > Galemys > Galemys pyrenaicus. The sequence continues at coordinate 320,553 of JAGFMF010011663.1, forward strand.
CATTTCAAGAAGGCTTCCTGGAGATTAATTCCGAGGCACGTGTACCATTAAAATGCACGAAGCAAAAATAGAACCGCAAGGGGAACAGACAACGCCGTCGCGCTCGTGAGAGAATTACCATCTCTCCCATCGCCTGGAGCCGGGCGGCAAGAAGCCAGGGGTGGGGGCACCTGCAGACCCAGCGCCCCCCAGAGCAGCCTTCTTGGCACCCCGACACGATGCCTATGAAGAAGGCGGACGGACACCGCGCAGTCGCAGACCAGTGAAAGCACAGTGAGCCGAGCCCAGCCAGCCTTGGGAGCCAGCAGCCCCGCCTCTTGGTGCTCGCGGGTCGCAGGGGAACCGTGGGGCACGTCTCGCGGCCACCGCAGAGGCCACGGGGGCCCGAGGCAGTAAGAGCGGCTTCCGGGAGGAAGGAAGAGGCAGCACGCTCTGCTCTTACCTGGCAACGTAGTTTCACGGAAAAATGTATGAGCTTGCTTAAGGCAACAAAATAAACTTCAGAGCGGAGCGAGGTGAGGACCAGCGGGAAGCAGGGGGCCCCTGAGCTGGCGCCCTGGCCAGGAGCGGGGCAGCGCCGGGCGGCCCCGCGGCCGTGCCGCTTCTCTGCCACTGGACGTGAGGGCGCTCCAGTTTGCCTTTGTTTTCCCGTCTGCGGATCTCACGGGTGTAGCTGAGGAAACAGGGACGCACTTCAGGAGAAACGTGAAGAACAAGAGCCTTCGGGGCTGCACCAGCCGGACAGGCCCCGGCCGCAAGGCCTGGTGGCCCCAGGGCGGCGGCTCCAGGCAGGGGGCCATTTCTGAGGCTGGCGCGAGCAGCTTCTGGAGCCCCTGGGCCTGGCGAGGACCGAGGAGTCTGGGCCACCGCGCCCGGCTCTGCTGCCGCCGCAGACGAGCAAGACAGGCGGGGCCTGAGCGGCTTCCGGCCGGTGCTGCGCCGGTGAGTGAGGACACTGCCGCTGCCGCAGTCTCCCGCCGGCCCTGGGGCTGCCCGCGGTGGCCGCCACTGCTCCCCCAGGCGGGTGCATCGCGTGCCGTTTGGGAGCTAGAGTCCACCAGCTTGGCAGAGCCTCCGTTCGGCCCCCTGCGCCGTGGCCATGGGCGCAGCCCGAGCAGACGCTGCAGCCACCTGTCACCTGCGTCCACATGCCGCTGGGCTGCGGTGAGTCAGCCGGCTCGGCCCGCGCGGGGACGGGCTGCTGCGGCCGAGGCCGGGCCGCACGGCTGGGTGGGAGCCACCCGGGCTGGAGGCGCTGTGGGGCAGCTTGCACCCACAGGGGTGGCTGCGCATGCTGGAGGGCGGCGGCGCCTGACTCTGGCTCAGGTCCCGGAGAAGCTCAGCGCCATGGGGCCGCTGCTTCGGAGTCTCCAGACGGCCCCCAGCCCCGCGGGCGGTGCTGTGGGTGGGGGCGGGCGCTGGCTGACACGCCTGGCGCCTCCCGCAGGAGGCCGCCGTCCCCGGCCCCCGAGAGCCCCCTCGGGTGCTGGCCGCACCCACGTGCCCGCTGGCCGAGGGCAGCTGCTGCTGTGCGTGCAGGGCCGACCCAGGCTCACCACCCGACGCACTGAAAACGCTCCGGCCGCTGTGAGGGCGCGAGGTGCTGCGGGGCGTCACACGGGTTTTATCTCCACGTGCCAGACATTCCGAAGTTCCCGAAGGAGAAGATCGAGCCCCTGGAGGTGGAGGAGGGGGACCCGGTGGTGCTCCCCTGCAGCCCTCCCCAGGGCCTGCCCCCGCTGCACATCTACTGGATGAACATCGGTGAGTCGGGCTGGTACGGGGCCGTGCTGCAGGGGAGGGCCGCGGAGGGCCCTGGCCCATCCAGGGCCGCCCACTGCGGCCACGCTGGCCCCCCAGGGCTGGCGTCCACCCAGCCACTCTGCATGCGCGTCCAGTGCTGGGGCCGGCCGGGGCAGTCGGGCGCCTCTGGGCTCGCTCTGCTGCTGCGCCTCATCCCTGCACTGGGCCCAGCGTGTCAGCTCAGCCTGTGTCTCGAGTCCCCCTGACCCTGCCCCCTGCCCCCTGCTCCTGCCCTGCTGCCCCACTGTCCCCTCCCCCTGCCCCAGCCCCCCTGCCCCCTTGCCCTGCTGGCCTGGTTTTAAGGCTGTCACTCTGCTGAAGTCTCAAGTTGGGTGACGGCCCCCCCTCGCCCACAGGCCCTCCCTTTCTCCTTACATTTGCTTTTGCAAGTCAAGGGCTTTTGTGGTTCCACATGAATTTCAGCGGTTTTTGTTCAGTCTTTGAGAACAGTGTTTTGCGGGGGCTACAGTAGCTTCACAGCACCCGGCGCGCAGTCCCAGGGGGCCGTGCCCCCGCCCTGGCCCAGCATGGGCCCACCCCGAGTCCCCTGCCGGGTCCTCCGGGGACGCCGGCTGCTCCCCTGTGCTGGTCACTGCCGTCTGCCCCGGGCGCCTGCCTCTTGGGGCGGCGTTGATAGCGACTGAGCGCCTCGGCTCCGGAGCTTGGCCAGGGAAGCCTGGCCGCCCGGCTGTGGTTTCTGACCCCTCCCAATGGAGCCCTGGGGACGGTCCCCACCGCCTCGTCAGCAGGGGGTGGTGGCCTCTTGCTGTATGACCCCGAGGCCAGTCCGGGCGCGGCTGCCAGACCCCAGCTCCTTGTTTTCCCCTTTGCTTCCCTCTCGCTCGCTCGCTCGCTGCCCGTGGCCAGGCCGCGCTGGGCAGCAGTGGGCGAGCGGCGCGGAGGGCCCCTCGAGGAAGGGGGTGGGGCGGGCGGGAGCAGGGCGCGGCCGGCGGGCCCTGACGCCCAGCCCCAGCCCTGCAGCACGTCGAGCAGGACGAGCGGGTGCACGTGAGCCGGCGGGGGGACCTGCACTTCGCCAACGTGGGGGAGCGGGACAGCCGGAGCGACTACTGCTGCTTCGCCGCCTTCCCACGCCTGCGCACCATCGTGCAGCAGATGCCCGTGGGGCTGACCGTCCGCAGCTGTAAGTCGCGTCCAGGGCACCGCCTGCCCACTCCGGCCATGCAGGCGCGGGCACCGCAGGCAGAACACACCCTCCGCCGCGGGCCTGGCGTCCCGTGGGGCACGTGGGCACGTGAGCTGCGGCTCCGAGCAGGCCGGGCCTCCATGCGCCGAGGTCGCGGCCGCGGCAGGGCTGAAGCCGGAGGAGAGCGGGCAGCGGCGTGAGGTGTCCATCAGCCCAGGGCGCCCATCCCCCGAGCCGGTGGCCGAGCGGCCTCCTGTGACCGCAGGCGGCCTCCCGGCGGGCAGAGCGCTATGGGCGGGGCGGGGTGCCAGGTGCAGACCTGGCCCTGGCGCTGCTGCCGCGTGGAGGGCAGGGGGCTGGGCGCCTTCCACGTCCTGTCTGTGTGTGCACACCCGCCTCCCCGCCCGCTGCGCCTCTCAGGGCTGCCCCGCCAGGCCCCGGCGCGTCTGTGCGTCTCCTCGGAGAACCCTGCTTCTCGTTGTCTCTGGTGTCAGCATCTGCCATCCTGTTTGTGAGTTTCTCCATTTTCTGTTTCAGTAAAGCATGCTAATGCCTCAAGCGCACCCACAGAGCCGGGGCCCCAGGGTAAGTGGTCACGGTGCTGGTCATCACGCATCAAGCAGCTCATGCCATCTCGCCTCCACTTGTCTTCGCCCGCTGCCCGAGTGCTAGTGTCGGGAGGAGGCCTCGGCCAGGGCCTGCTAGCCGTGCCAGCTGCTCGCTCCTCCGCGCCTCCGCGCCCCCGTGCCTGGCTGTGCCGTAGTTCGGAAGCGAGCAAGGGCCTTGCTCTGAAAGCGGGCGTCCCCCAGCTTGTGCTTCTGTTTCTTACGCGCGGGCGAGGGCCGAAGCGCCCGGCCTGCTGTCCCGGACGCTGCTCGTGGCCGGGCGGCGTGGGGCGGTCAGGGAGCAGGTGACGGCCTTAGCAGACATGTAGGGCCCTGGGGATGGGCCACGGCGGCACCACGGGCGTGGGCCGCGCAGCCTGAGCCTCGGGCCGCCCTGGGCTGAGCGGGCCCCAGACGCTCCGTGCAGCGGCCGTGCCCTGCAGACGGCCTGCTCTGGCTGAGGCCGGCGGCCTTTGGGGCCCGCAGGGGGTGGGAAGAGCACCCCACGTGCGGGCCGGTGAGAGCCGCGCGTGCCGTGCCTGAGACTCGCTGTCCGTCTGTTCCAGCGAATTCCATCAAGCAGAGGAAGCCCAGGCTGCTGCTGCCTCCCGCCGAGAGTGGCCACGAGTCCCCGGTCACCGTCCTCAAGGGGCACACCCTGCTGCTCGAGTGCTTCGCCGAGGGGCTGTGAGTGCTGCGGGCGGGTGGGCGCGCGGTGGGGGCTGGGGGGACGGGGCAGGGCGTGGGGTGCTGTGCTTTCCCCACCAAGCGCAGGCGCCAGCCCAGAGCCAGCCCAGCACCTGGTGCCCAGAGTCTGCGGGGCTCTCTGCCGCCTGTGAGTCCTGCTGAGCTCCTGGCCGACTCCCCATGCGGGGTACTCCCCAAGTCGAGTCCTCCCCGTGGCTGCGTCCTCCCTAAGGCAGAGTCCTCACTGAGACTAGAGTCCTCCCTGAGGCAGAGTCCTCCCCCGAGGCCAAGTCCTCCCCAAGGCCGAGTCCTCTCTAAGGCAGAGTCCTCTCCTGGGGCTGAGTCCTCCCCGGGGCCCAGTCCTCCCTGGGGCTGCCCTCCCCAGACCAAGTCCTCCCCAAGGCAGTGTCCTCCCTGAGGCCGAGTCCACCCCGAGACCAAGTCCTCCCCGAAGCAGAGTCCTTCCCGGGGCCGAGAGGCAGCGTCCTCCCCGAGGCCGAGTTTTCCCCGTGGCCGAGTCCTCCCGGCACAGCTGGCCGACCTGCCCACGGACCGCTGCCGTTCAGCATTGGCATCCATGGACCCGTCTGTTCACATAGGGAGAGCCACGTGCCTTCCCGAGGTCTCTGGGAGGAGCTGGGCCCCTCGCGGGCTCTGGCTCTGCACGGAGGGGCCGTCCTGACCGGCCAGCGAGACGTCCTCTCCCGCCACTGCTGGGTCCAGCCCACTGCGTCCCTCCACTCAGGGCGCCAGCCCGCAGGGCCGGGCTGGCCGGGGCAGCCTGCTTGGCAGCCAGATGGGGCCTGGCGGCGGTGGGGCCTCGGGCGCTCACGGCTCCGCTCCCTCAAGCCAGTGGGGTCTGGGAGAGCTCCGTTACTCGGGGTCTCCTCCCAGCAGAGTGTTGGCCCGCGGAGCAGGCGGCAGGTGGGTGCTTGGCTCCCTCTGCGGAGGCTCCCGTCTCTCTTCCTCGTCCTGTGGGCTCCTGAGTCAACGCGTGGCCGGCCGCCGTGCATGGTCCCTGGGGACTCGGGGCTCTGGGCGCTGGGCGGGCCCCAGCAAGGCGGAGACTGTCTGAGTAAGGGATGGGCGTGTGTTCTCTGAGGCCCTGCTGCTCGGATGCGGCAGCAAGCGCCCTTGGAAAGGGCTGACATGAGAGCAGAGCGCGGGCGCCCATGGCCCTGGCTGGGGAAGCCTGGGGAGCCCCGCGGGGTCTGCCTGGGGAGCCCTGCGGGGCCAGCCTGAGGAGCCCCACGTGACAGCGCCTGGGATGGGCGGGGCAGACATGCGAGCTCTGTGGCGGGTCCTCGCCGCCCGGGGACAGAGCAGGTCGCGGGCCCTGGGTGAGTGAGGCCCTCGGGGCTGCCCGGCGCCCACGGTGGCTCAGGAGAGATGGGCGAGGCAGCTGCCCACATGGCAGCGAGGCCAGCGCCTCCCCTCAGGGGTGCCCCCGCTGGCCGTGGTCCACAGCGGGAGGCCCCTGCCCCGTGCCTGCCCCCGCCCGGGCCCTCAGCGAGTGCCACCCGCCCCGTCCAGGGCAGGGCCGGCCGAGCGGGGCCGGCCGGGCTGGGTGCACATAGTCCCGGCACCGCCCAGCGAGGGCCTTGTGCTCGGACATCGGCGCCCCAGCACATGGCGCTCCACGGAGCTGTCCTCCAGGGCCAACGTCCTGAGGGGCGGGGCAGGCTGGCCTCCGCTTTCTCGAGGCGGGAGTGAGACGCCACGCCCCGAGTCGCCCACGGGGCCTCACGGAAGCATGCCGTGGCTGCGGGAGCCTGGGCATGCCCTGGGACAGCACCCCCGTGGGCGGCCTCTGCGGGCAGGGCCAGGGCTGTGGGCTTCGCCTTTCACGTGCCAGAAAGCCGTGCCCGCTCGCTGTCTTGCAGGCCCACCCCGCTGGTGGAGTGGAAGAAGGTGGGGGACGACCTGCCCCAGGGAAGGGGAACAAAGGAGAGCCACGGCAAGGTGCTGAAGATCGAGAGCGTCTCCCACCGGGACCGGGGTAGCTACCGCTGCTCGGCCAGCAACGCCCTGGGCACCGCCACCCACGACTTCCACGTCGTCGTGGAAGGTACTGCCTTGCTTCCCGCAGCCCCGAGGCGCCTGTGGGCGTCTCCCCTCCACTGCCAGGGGAGCCGCCAGGGCGCAGGCGCTGCTGCCACCACCTCCCCGGGGCCACCCACACGCCGCAGACGAGGCCGGGCCGGTCGGCCACCGGCGAGGGCTCCTCGGGCCTAGTCGGCGCCGGGGGCACCTGGGCGGGACAGGCAGCTGTCGGGGTGGCTGGGCCTGGGCTGGGCTCCGGGGCTGGGCTCTGCTGCCCAGCCGGTGAGCTCCTGGCTCGTGTCACTTCTCTGTTCCCGCCCGTCTCTCCCCAAACGTCCTGACTGCCCCAGGCACACTGGGACCCAGGTCTTGGGCTCAGACGAGGTTGGTCCGTGACGGACTCTGCGGCGTGAAGGTCCGTTCTCAACAAAGACGCGAAGAACCACGGTGTCCGAGCCACCTGTGCCTCTGGCCCTTGAGGCCTCGGGCCGTGTGCTGGACACCCAGGCCTGCAGCACTGGGGGCGCTGTCGCCAGTGTCCCTTGGGGCCGCCCCGGGCAGGGCTGGGCACTGCTGGCCGGCCGGGGTCTGCTGGGCGCAGGCGGCCTCTGGCTGGCCTTCGAGGCCCCGAGCCGCTCGGTCACCGCACTGCGGGCTGCGGGAGCTCATCCCGTCCAGTGCCGGGCGGGCGCAGCCAGTGGCCGCAGCGCCCCGCGTTCCCCGCAGAGCGGTGCTGACGGTGCCAGGGCCTCCAGGGGGTCACTGCAGCCCGGTCTGCACGGCAGCACCGGCCGGCGCCTGTGGTGTGGCAGAGGGCGGCGCCCAGCGCTGCTGTCCAGAGTGCCGGGGCTGTTCTGGGCGGCTGCTGCCCAGCGACTCCGCGCCTCAGGGGCTGCCCCTGCGGGCACGGCCAGGGGCAGCGCCAGCGGCGGACCAGCAACCCCTGGCTCGGCCCCTGCAGGAGAAGGAGGGCGGCGCTGTGCACGCAGCCTCGGCCAGCCGCACCGGTGCGCGCCGCTCACGGAGACGCTCGGGCCGTTGCCTTTGTTCTTCGGCCTTTCCGGTCATTGCCCGGTGCGCGTCCCCGGGCCCGTCCTGGCGTCCCCCCGGCCCACACGCCGGCGCTGTGCGGCTGTGAGCTGCTGACCACGCGGAATCCTTCCAGATGGCCGGAGCCGTGGTGGCCGAACAGCTTAACAATCTGGCCACGGTTCCTTCGCCTCTAGACTGAGGCTTTCACAAGAACTGCGAAGGTTGCAAAAAGGAAAAAAGCCAAGGCTGTAAAATTCATTATGCAGCGTAAATTGTGGACTGTGGCCCTCAAAGGGATATAGGTTTCCTGAACAGACAGGCCTCCCTGTCCATAAAGCAGCTATTAGCGCTATTGAGATGTAAATCATGTTTTTACTGGGGACGTTTAATCCTCTCCCCTTAATGAGAAGTGACTAAACAGGAGCCTGGCTTGAATGCTGGTGAAAGGCAAACTCGGGGAGGAGTCTCTTTTCTTGGGTGTGAAGGCAGTAAATACGCCCTTCATTCATTATCTTAATGGACAAGCCGCTTTTATTCAGCTCTTCCTGCATTCTGCGATTTCTTCTTCCTGTCTTTGTCGCTGGCTCAAAGCTGAAATGAGACAGGAAGGGCCCACCGGGTCGGGGCGGGAGACGCTGGTCCTTCTGGGCACCTGGCGGGAGGGAAGCGGGGTCCCCTCTGGCCTGGGCGGCGCCTCTCCCTGTGCGAAGCGCAGGTAGACTCGGAAACGCGAGCCACGACTTGCTAGCCACGAAGCGCCCGCACCCAGCCCAGCCCGGGAGTGAGGGAGCCGCCAGGCCCCAGCCCCTGCGTCCCCGTGGGCGTCGGCATGAGGCTGGCCGCGGGCCATGCGACCACTTCCCTGTAAACCGCCGTGCCGCTACCGCTGGACTGGCTCCGGCTTCTGAGCTCATCATCCGCGAGTCTGCAAGGGGCCTGCCGACGCCCCTCGGCCGGCAGCGCGGAAGGTGCTCGTGAGGCGCCTGCGTCTGAGGTGCGGCTGTCGGCCCCGGCTCGACGCCCCGTGCCCTGGCCTGCTGCAGGAGCGTGCAGCAGGCGCCTGTTCCTGGGACGACGGCGTCCCGCTGCGGGTTCCGCGCGAAGGCAGCAGACTCTGGCTTCGCCTCGCCCGCTGCGCGAGCTGCCCGTCCTTGGCGAGCGCAGGCGCCAGGCCGAGCGCTCAGCCGCTTGAGCAGACCCGTCCTCACGCTTCCTCGCCGTCGGGGCCGTGGACCGGCCCCGCATGACCGACCTCCGCGCGGCTCAGAGCAGAGGGACGGGACCAGGCTCACGCCTTTGCCCTGGCAGATTCCGCCTCAGCCCTCCTCTCGCGGCCCCCGCTGGCTCTGCCCTAGGCAGGGCTGTCCCGGACTGTTGGAGACGTCTCTGTCCCTGGCGCCCCGCCGGCCTCTGGCCCTCCGGGTGCTTCGGGGCAAGAAGCAGCCGGCCGGCTGTGCCACGCAGGACGGCGGTCAGAAGAGTGGGGACCGCGTCCTCTTCCCAAGGCCCTGTCTGGTGAATCCTCAGCGAAGGCCCCGGGGGACGAGGGCTCTGGGCAGGCCTGCCTGGCCCCCAAAGTCCCTGGGCTCGGCCGGACCCTCTCCAGGGGCCGGGTGCTACAGAGGAAGGCCCTGGCCAAGGGGTGAGCTGAGCGAGGACCCCTCAGCCGCCCAGAGAGCCGTGGCTGGAGGGACTTGCGCTGGGAAGCAGAAAGGAAGAGGCGATACGAGGAGAGCCCCGGCCTGCCTTGTGAGCGCAGCTGCGGCAGCGGGAGAAGCTGCCGTGGCCGCTGGGCCTCCGCGCCGCCCGGCTGCTGCTCTTGTGCTCCCCGCTTCTGGCCCGTGGGCCCTGGCGGTGGCTCGTGGGGCGGGCGGGTCCTCTGTGCCAGTCCAGGGCGCACCGGGCGCCCGTGTCTGCACTGGCCACGGAGGGCCCCCTCGGGGCTCGGCTGGCCTGGTGCAGAGAGCGAGAGCTCTGCTCTCCCGGCCGCTTCCGGGGACGGTGAGGCCGGGTGGCTGGGGCGCCGCCCGCAGGGCCTCCTGCGTGGTCGGCTTCTTCTCAGTGCGCATGAGCATTTGCACATCCGTGGGCGTTCATCTCTTACTCTGACGCTGAATTTTATCGTGATTAGACGGAAGGACAAAAAGCGAGGCAGCACAACACCAGGACGCCCAGCGCACACTGACCTAGCTCCTCGCCGGCGAGCGCCCAGCGCAGCCACAGCTCACGCGTGGTCGGTCTCGGGCCCGCGGCCGAGCCGCTCGCGCTGCGGCCACCCCGCGGGTCTCGGTGCCCAGTCCTGCTGCCCTCCCCGGCGTCCGTGGCGGGTGCCGGCAGCGGCTCCTGGCTCTGCTTCTGCTGCCCACGGGGCGCCTCGTCGGGCTCCCGCTCGACTCCTCTGCCTGAAGCCTGTTTCCAGCGACGCTGCTCACGTCACGCTGTTCCTCTCCTCTCCGACTGGAAGGGGGTTCAGAAGCACCTTGGGGCGCAGCAAGGGGCGCCTGGTGGGGTGATGGCCACGGGCAGGAGCCCTCCCTCCGAGCCCCGTCGCCAGAGCCCACACCATGCTGAGCCTGGACGCCCTGGACGCCCGCAGCTGCCCGCTCCCAGGGCCTCGCTCTGCGTGGGCGTCCTCAGGGCGGCGGCCAGGCGGCGCTGCTAGCCTCCCCCGCCGCTGTCCAGCCGCCCCTCCCTGGCTCCCCGCCGCTGTCAAAAAAAGACGACTAGGAAACGAGTGCCGAGTCCTGACAGCAGACGTGAGCGGGCGTGTGGCGGACGCAGCACGCAGGGGCAGCGCTGAGCCCCACGAGCAGACGCTCAGACGCGCGTCTCGGAGACAGGTCTCTAGTGTCCGCTGCAGCCTCATGACGAGCTGCCCGCAGCCGCAGACAACGCAGGCTGCTCACGGCCTGCGGGAGCCTGGGGCCCGGCGGGCGGACGGCCCTTCCGGGGGACGCGTCGCCGTGCGTGCTGATCGGCGTGCGGGCGCATGCACACGCTCACGCTCACGCTCACGCGTCTGTCCGCAGAGCCCCCGCGCTGGACCAGGAAGCCGCAGAGCAGCGTCTACAGCCAGGGGAGCAGCGGCATCCTGCTGTGCGAGGCCGCGGGGGAGCCCAAGCCCACCATCCGCTGGCGCATCAACGGCGCCCCCATCGAGAGTAAGGGGCGCCCTCGGGCCCTGGGCGGGGCTGAGTGGGGCCGGGCCCGCTGAGCTGCGGGGTAGGGATGTGCTGGGGAGGGGCGGGGGCGCCTGCCCGGCAGCCTGCCGTTTGTGGGGCGGTGTATGTGGCGCTGCTGCGCCCCGATGCTGTCCAGGGGCGGCCGCTGGGCACAGGCGGGGCCTCCTCCCGGGCGTCTGCCCTCCTGTGCGTGCAGCTGCGGTGGGGCGGGCGCTCTCTGGGTGGAGGTGTTTGCATGGTCCAGAGCAGCCACGCGGGGGAGCAGAAGGGAGCGGCCGGCCAGGCGCACTCCTGCACGGTGCCTCTCGCGGAGACCAGTGCTCTGGGGGACGCAGGCGGGCGCCCGAGGCAGCAGGTGCTGCGCGCAAGTGCAGCGGAGGGCGCCGGGAAGTGCGCGTGGGTCCAGAAGGAAACGTCGGCGGTGGCCGGCACGAACATCGAGAACCGGCTACCGCGCGCTGTTGCTCGTCTCAAGCCGGCCCTGAAGTGTAGATGCCGGTGACCGCGTAGTAGACGGGCATCGCTGTGTCACGCCGTCTCTCGGCCGACGCTGCGTCGTCTCTTGCAGAAAACCCGTTCGCGGGGGACGTCGTGTCCCCCGGGGAGATCAGCTTCACCGACCTGCAGCCCAACCACACGGCCGTGTACCAGTGCGAGGCCTCCAACGCTCACGGCACCATCCTGGCCAACGCCAACATCGACATCGTGGGTGAGCCGGCCGTGCGAGGGTCAGCGGGGCCCCAGACGCGGCCCCCGCCCCGGCCGCACGCAGGGACGGCGCCCCTCCCCTGCACCGGCCACACACAGGGACCGCGCCCCGCCCCCGCCCCGGACGCACGCAGGGACCACGGGCTTGCACTAGGGCCGCTGTCCTGCTGCCGCTGGACACTCCCCACCGGGCTTCACAGCCCACTTGCCACCGCCTGTCGCCCGGTGGCTAGACACGGAAGCGCCGCCGTGCACGGCCTGCCCGTGAGGCCCTAAGCACGTGTCACTGCCCCCCAGACGTGGCCCCGCTGATCCAGACGGCCGACGAGGAGCACTACGCGGTGGTGGTGGGGCGCGGTGCCATGCTGCACTGCCAGTTCTTCGCCTCCCCCAAGGCTGTTGTGTCCTGGTAAGCTCCCATGGGGCCTGGACGGCTGTCCCGCAGCCCTCCCCTCGCCCAATCCTCCGAAGAGTGGGCAGCCAGCTCCGGGACGTCCTCGCTGGGCTGGGCTTGTGGGGCTCCCCAGGACCTGCCTGGGTCACTTCTCTGCCCCGGTGAGCAGGAGCCGCAGGTCGCTGGCCAGTCCCCTGTCTCGGGAGGGGCCTGGGCGCTGGGGTGCTGTGCCGGGGAGGGGTGTTGTGCGGGCGTGGGCGCGGGGGCTCTGCCTGGAGAGGTGAGCGTGAGTGGGCCAGTGGGTCCTGGCCGGGGCTCTCTGCCGCGTCTGGCGGGTGAGGGGTGTGTTGGGCGGCCGCGCTCAGTCCCCGCAGCAGCCCTTAACCAAGAGCTCGTCATGGCGGGGGACTTACTAGGCCCGGGGCGGGGGCACGGAGCGGCGCCCAGGCCTCGGCCCGCTCCTGCACGGTGTGGGCAGCCGGGCCCGCTGGCCGCGAGCCAGGGTGGCCGGGCGCAGGACGAGGCCGGTGACCGCCCCCGCCCACAGGCAGAAGGTGGAGGCGGCGCGGCCCCTGGAGGGCAGCCGCTACGTGACCCACGAGAATGGCTCCCTGCACATCCCCAGCACCTCGCGGGACGACGCCGGCGCCTACTCCTGCTGGGTGGAGAACGCCCGCGGGAAGACGGCCGTCACCGCCACGCTGGACGTGCACAGTGAGTGCCGCGCTCCGGCCGCCTGGTGCCTGGGCGGTGTGAGCGGCTGCCCGTGCGTCCTGCCTGGCCGGAGCAGCGGGACTTGCAGGCCGTCACGGGAGCGGCCGGGCGGGGCGGAGCGGACAGCGGGGCTTGGGGGGCCGGGTGCTGTGGGGCTGGCGGGGAGCTGTGGGTGGTGGGCCGCTCACGCCCGGAGCGTGCCACGCTGACCGGCATCCTCGCTCTGATAACGCAGACGCGACGCAGCTCCGGGTCTCTCCTCGGAGCCCCCGCGTGGCCCGCTCGCACACGCTGGCGCTCCACTGCAGCAGCTCCTGCGACGCCCACCTGAGGCCGAGCCTGCGGCTGTCCTGGAGCAAGGACGGAGCCGCCTTCGAGGCCAACGGCACGGGGGACAGCAGGTGGGCTGCGGGGCTGGCGGCAGGTGGGGGGGCGGCAGGTGGGCGGGCGGGGTGCAGGCGGGCGGGGTGCAGGCGGGCGGCGCGGGGCGGGCCAGCTGTCTCTGCGCGGCCGGGGAGCGTGTGCCTGCACCCCCCTGGGTCTTTGGGCTTGCGATGGCTGCTCTCTCTGGTGTCCGGTCCGGAGACGGCGGTGGCCGAGGCTCGGGCAGAGCGATGGGGCTCGGGAGCCCTGGGAAGGCCGGAGGAGGCCGTCCCAGGGGCCGCTCAGCCCGCCCGGCCCGGCGCCCCTTGCCCACGCCCCACTCCGGGGCCGCGCTGCCCGCACCGCTCTGGGAGCTGAGTCTCAGGTCTGGAGGCCTTCGTCTCACCGTGCGTGAGCAGCTGGGAGGCAGCGCAGGGGACATGTGCGGGGCTGGAGCCGGGGCCGTCCTCAGGAGGGAGCTGAGATGGCCAGAGCCAGCAGTGGCAGCATGCGGCCGGGTGCTGGAGGGCCAGTCTGCTCCTGCCCCAGGGGCCAGCATCCCGGGGCCTCGGCCGCTGTGCGCTGGGGAGGGGAGAGGACAGGCCTCCGCAGCTGGTCAGGCCGGGGACTGCCGCCTCCCGGCTTGCTCCATCGGGCCGGCCCCAGTCCCCGGCTGGTGCTCGGCTGCCCCGGCTGCGGGAAGCGCCGCAGGGGAGGGGACCTGTCCAGCTCTGGGGCGCAGCCTTGGCCGTCCAGCAGGGGCAGTGGCTGAGCGGTGCCTTGGGAGGTGCGCTTGCCGCTCCCCTGGGTTGCGGCTGGAGAGGCGCCCTCCCCGCCCTCACCCAGACTCTCCTCGTCCAGCAGGATCCTGATCGACGGGGCGACCCTGACGGTGTCCAATGTCACCCTGCAGGACCAGGGCGCTTACTCCTGCTCGGCCCTCACGGCGCTGGACAGCGCTGTGGACGTGACTGAAGTGACCGTCATGGGTAGGTGGCCCGAGCGCCCTGGCTTCTGCCGTTCCCAGCCAGTCCCTGGGCGAGCTCAGTGACCGCTGGAGCCTGGAGTCCCTCTTGGACCCGGCCGCTGAGCCCGGACCCCACTGCCAGCGCTCTCTCCTCCGCTTGCTTTGGAACCCGCGTGGACTGCCCAGACCGTGCTCGGGGCAGCGTGGCCCGGCCTGCTGGGGCAGAGCTGAGGGGGCGCCGGCTGCTGGTCAGGCCCCAGAGCCAGTGTGCTCTGCTGGGCTGCGCCGTCACCGTCACCGTATCCCGGGCTCGAGGCTCCCTCTGCTGGAACCTCCCTGCATCTCCTCTGGTTTGCCCGTCCGCCTGCTCTGGCCTGAGAGCAGCTCCGCCAACCAGACGCTTAGCGGGCTCCTGAGTGCGCGGGTGCCCCCACGGGCGAAGGCGGGTACAGGGAGGAGCGGAGGAGACGCCCAGGCCTAGGCCAGGCATTCTGAGCCGGGACACAGCCTGCTTAAGGCTCCAGGGCGCGCCCGGCCACACTCTGCAGTGAGCGCGCGTCCTGAGGCTCCCTTGTGGCAGCAGCGCCCGGGGGGACCGCAGGTCCCGCCCAGTGGGGGGAGAGCTGGGCCGGGCTCCGACGTCAGCCCTGGATATGGTTTCCTCCCCCGAGCGGGTTCCGGGCTTCCACGCAACGACGTGTCCTGCCCGACACACTGTCCCTTCTTCGGCCGCAGCGGGCAGGGCCGAGCCTCTCCCACAGCACTGACGCGCGTGCTCCCAGGACCGGGGAGGTGGCAGCTGGGAGGCCTGGCCTCCTGCCCGCCCGCCCTGCCTGCCCGGGCCCACTGCTCGGAGGCCGCGGCTGAGTAATGGGGGCTATCCGCTGCTCGCTGAGTCCGAGGTGCGTCTGTGGAGGCCAGCGTGGTGCCAAGGCACGGCCAGTGTGTCTCCACCGGGGAGCAGCTGAGCATCCGAGTGGCAGTGAGGCCGCAGAGAGGCCCGCGTGGCGCGTGTTTGGCCAGGGGGCGGGCGCGACGCAGCCTGGCCGGCCCTCTGCCCAGGATGGGCCCAGGCGCTTCCGACCAGCGGGGACTACTGGGAAGAGCCCTGGCTGGCGTGGCCCGGGCCCAGGGACAGGGAGGTGGCCCCCACGGGCCTGCGCGGAAGGCGCTGGACATAGGCAACCGGCCGAGGTCTGGGGAGGAGCCGTGTCGGACCAGCCTCCTGCCCGTGTTTTCCCACACCAGACGTCCCGGACCCGCCCGTGGACCTGCGGTTGTCGGACCTGCAGAACCGCAGCGTGCGGCTGGCCTGGCGCGCGGGGGATGACCACCACAGCCCGGTCAGCGGTAGGGTGCCCTGCCATGCCCACCGGACGCCCCGGGGTGGGGACGGCCCGCAGGCGCCGCACCCACCGTCCCCAAACCCCCAGCCACACAGCCCCTGCTCCCTCAGGCCCCGCCTCACGCCCTCAGGCCCACCCACCCTGCCCACAGGCCCCTGCTCCCTCAGGTCCTGCCCCACCCCTGCCCACAGGCCCCGCCCCCAAGGCCCCGCCCCCACCAGCCCTGCCCCACCCCTCAGGCCACACCCCACCCTGCCCACAGGCCCCGCCCCCACCATCCAGTGCCTTCAGGCAGGCCCCGCCCCCAGGCCAGGCCCACCCTACGGCACCCTGGGGAGGGAATCCTTCTTCAGCAGTCCCTGGCTTCCACCTGGCGGCCCAGCCTGGTCATCTGCACCTCTCACTTGGCCTGTTTCGTGTCCCTGCCACCAGAGTATATCGTGGAATTTGAAGGGAACAGAGAGGAGCCGGGCAGGTGGGACGAGCTGGCCAGGGTCCCGGGCGGGGAGACCTCGGCGACCTTGCCCTTGGCCCCATACGTGCGCTACCAGTTCAGGGTCCTGGCCGTGAACGAGGTGGGCTGCAGCGAGCCCAGCCGCCCGTCTGACCACCTGGAGACCCCGCCGGCAGGTGCGTAAGTGGGCGCAAGCCGGGGCTTGCATGTTGGCGGGCTCTTGGCCCAGCGCGGTGCTGGGAGTCAGTGGCCACCGGTGCCCGGGACTGGGTGGGGCCGGGGGTCACCCTGAGTGTCTGGCCGCGAAGCAGCGTCCAGTGCCAGGCAGCACCCAGTGACCTGGAGCTGAGCCCCGTGCAGGGAGCGCCAGGATTCAGCCTTCTGAAGTAGATGGGACTTTGGCTCTTGACGTGCCGCTTTTACATTTCACTCAGCTCAGCTGTTTTCGCGTTTAGTGCTCTGGCCGCTGGCGCGTATTAAACTCCCAGGACGCCCGTTTCATCCTGAGCCGGCGGGTGCTGAGCCCTGGGTGTGGACGGCCAGCGTCCGGTGTGCGCTGGCCCCAAGTCCCGGAATAAACGTGGGAGGACGCGCGCTCAGGCCGGGCAGGCAGCAGGGGACGGCGGGCGGCGCGGGAGGTGTCGGCCGCGTGGAGTGTGGCCTGGAGGCCCCCAGAGCTCCCTCTGAGCCGCACCGCGCTCCCGGAGACAGAGCGGGCCTGGCCCTCCGCCGTCCTGAGCGCTGAGGGCGAGCCGGCGCTCCCCTTGCTCCGCGCGAGAAACAGGCTGGCTGCATTCCTAGCAGGAAGCCTAGCGGGAAACAAAAGCAGATTTTAAATATAGCACTTTAAAAGTAGGGTTAAGACTTTAAAGGAGGCTTTAAAGTACGAAGAGCAGGTTTAAAGCCAGCGGTGGAAGATGGGCCGCCCGCGCTCTGTGCAGGCGGCACGGGGCCCGGGACGCTGGCTCACCCGGCTAAATCAATCTGCTGTCCCTGTCAGAGCCGCCCTCTGCGGGGAGGGCGCGCTCGCAGAGCTGGCCGGGCACCCCTGCCCTGGGGGCCCCCTCAGCCCGGCGCAGGCGCGTCCCCAAGGGCCGGCCATGCCGCCCTCCATCCGTTTGGAGCTGGGGCAGGCCACGGGCGAGCAGGACTCTGTCTCGGTTTACTGCCCGCGGGAGGGGGAGCGGCGGCGACTCTCGCCGGCGTGGCGCGGGGAAGTGACTAATGCTTCTGACTTCGCAGCTCCGGACAAGAACCCTGAGAACATCCGGGTCCAGGCCTCCCAGCCCAAGGAGATGCTCATCAGGTGGGAGGTGCGTGCGCAGGCCGCTCCTGGGCCTGCCTGCCGGAGTGAGGAGCGGCCGTTCAGGGCAGAGGCTGAGGGCTGTTTCTCGCGGAGCCCGACCGGGCCCGGGCCGTCGTGAGGTCGCGCCAGCAGCTGGGTATCTGAAGTGCGCGGCTGGCAGGACGGTGTTCCGCGACGACAGCCCCCGTCCCCACAAGGCACCCCCTTCCTGATTCTGAGGGGTCCAGGAAGCACAGTTCAGAGTGGACTGTAGCTGAGAAACTGAGGCCAGGTGACCACCATCTGGCCAGGCACAGTCCGCTGGGCGCCGGCGAGGCTGGGTGCTTCTGCGGCCTCCCTGCCTGAGCCGCCTGTGGGCAGCTGTGAGGGCCGTGGCCCCTTGAACTGGGCAGAAGAGCTTGCACCTGCCCCGGGTGTCCACGTCAGGCCAGGCCTCAGCTCCTGCCCGTGGAGGACCCCTGTGCTGGCGTCTCGGGACAGGCGCCCAGCCCCCGGCCCCTCGGCCACTCGGCCAGTCACGGCCCCTTGTGTTGGGCTCACTGGACATCTGGGAACAGGCTGTGGGTCTGGGGGTGCCAGTTCATGTCCACGCCTCAGTCCACAGGTGCTCAGGAAGGTGCCAGAGTGTATGGAGCTTTAACTCACGCACCGCCCTAGTTCTCACTGCACAGCCCCTCCCAGGGCCGCTCCTGCCAAGTGTCCGGTGAGCGTTTTTATAGCAGCACTAACCTTTGCTCTCATTTAGTTCCGTTTTGCAACTTTCAGATTTAAAACAAATGTTAACACGCAGAAATTGAACATAACCAGAATTTCGTTCTTTCCTTGAGCTTGGGCCGTAAGTGTCATAGTTGCAACCTCACCTTCTCGATTGCTTGGTTCAGTCTGGCAGGCGTCGGCATCTTCCTGCAGAGTGCCGGCTCTATGCTAAGTGCCACAGACGCTTCCATCAGGTAGATGCTGTGACCGGCTAGATGACGAGGAGACGAGGGCGTCAGGCCAGACCCAGCATCGCCGGCTCCCGCTCACCTTCCTCCTCGCCTCCGCTCCCCCGAGGCCCTGCAGCCCGAGGACCAGCCTCGCTTTCCCGAAGGGAAACTGGGACGCTGCAGGTTCCCGGGTGTGCTGAGACCCAGGGGACTCGTGAGGGGGCGCCCCTGCTCCTGACCCTCCCCAAAGATGCCAAGGCTGACCCAGATGCTCCCTTGTCATGCTGGGAGCGTCAGCAAAGCAGGTCCAGCACCGGGGAGCGGAGGGGCTGGCTCGGTCCTCACGGAGGGCTGCAGGGCTGCCCTGGACGCGCGGCCCCACGTCCCCGGGCTGGTGGGTGCGCCCGGAGCGGCAGGGCCTTCGCTCCTGGCCACTGTGAGGCAGATCTGGCAGAACGGAGCTGGCTGCAGCTGTCCCCAGGGTGACGGCAGACTGAGCTGCCACGGAGAAGCAGGGACGGGTGACAGCAGCAGCCTGGCCGGTGCCGTGGGCCTCAGCACTCCCGTCGCTGTTCTCCTTGATGTGGAAGTAGCAAACCCAGGTCCCTCGGGCAAAAACACCGTGCGGTTCCCCCACCCCCAGAGACTGGCGTCCTGAGTAACTCCTGTGGTCAGCAACGATGGTCAACGCCAGGCAGGCCCGGCGGACAGGCTTCGCCTGGTGTGGTCTAGAGAGTTCTTCTTCCGCCCGTTCGGCGCAGGCCCTGTGCGTGGGGATCACTTTATGAGTTTGCTGCCCAACACGGTTTAAAGTGCACATGACGTTCGGTCCTGACAAACGACAGCTGCTTTCGCAGCCTCCTTCTGAGCTGCTTTTCACACGCGTGGACGTCACCGTCCCTGTCTTAGCCCTTCACAGAGAGCAAGGGCGCTGTGACCGGGTCAGTGAGGCCGTCATTCCGGGTGACTTGGGCTTCTCCCTTTTCTCTTAATCGTGAGCACATTCATGTTAAATTTGAGCGGTGATAAAACCGTGGATTTCTCAAGGACGCACACACACCGGCCCACTCAGCTTGGGGACAGGAACCCCCGCAAGCGCCTGGTGCCTCGGGCACGGCGTCTCTGCCGCAGGGCCTGGGCTCTGTTCCCTGTCAAGAGTGACGAGGCCGCCGCTGCTTCCCAGGGCCACGCCAGGGCCCTCGGCTCCGCTCGGGCCTGGCCTGCTGCGCCCTGAGCTCTGGCAGCAGCAGAAGCATCGGCTCGTTCCTGGGGCCAGACCGCACTTTGACTGCAAGGCCGTGGGCTCCGGGGTCCCTGGAGATGTCTGTGGCTGCGTGGCGTCCTGCCCCCAAGGCCACAGCTCCGCCAGGCCCCTCCTGTGCCCCCGCCTCTTCCCGGGCCGCCTCCGGGCTGCGGAGAGCCAGTGGGGGCTGGTGTCCACTCTGCAGACCATGCGCACTGCTGCGGCCCTGTCCAGGGCCCAGCCCCGAGGCTAGGGCTTGGCGGCACTGTCCCCCACGGCCACGGCGCCCCAACTCCAGACAGCTGTGCTGCCTGCTGGCGCCTGCGGGCCGCCCTGAGCCGTTTTGCGTCGGAGGGCTGAGGCGACGCGGCCCCGACTACTCTCGGGGCGGGCGGGGCGCCTGCTTGCCGGCCAGCCCCGACCCTGCTGTGCTGCACCCTCAGGCCGGGCCGGGCCGGGCAGCGCTGTGGCGCCCCAGGACCAGAGTCCCCTTTGCACATCTCCTCCCAGCGGGGGTGCCGATTGGCCTGGGGGAGACACAGGCTTGGAACCACTTAACCGCCGTCATGCTGTGCTCCTGACTTAATTCCCCAACGCCTCAGTAAGCGTTTCGGCAGGCAGCTTTAGTCTGGGGGCGCGCAGAGCGAAGAACCCGTTACCTGGTGGGGGTGACTCACACACACAGCTTGGTGGGGTGCAGCCGGTGACCTTGGAGCCGCCATGGTTGTCCGTGTCACCGATGCCACGTGGCATCAGACAGGGCTTCGTGCATGGCTGTGGCTGAACATGGTGTTGTCCCGTTCAAGATGAGCGTAGAAGCGACGAGCTTCCTATCTAGAGGCTGCTCCACTAGCTGAAGATGCCTGTGCTGCAGTTGGGGGGGGGGGGCATTTTCTTTTGCAGAAATAGAACAGCTGGAAGCTGGGAGGTGGGTCCGTCAGGGCTGCGCCGGCCTGGTGTCCAGGCGCTGGGCCTGGTGTCCGGGCAGAGACTGTCCCAGGCCCCCTGCTGGGCACAGGCGGAGCAGTGGGGCTGGGAGGCCCCCTGGGGGCCCCCTCCCCACCTGGGCCAGGGCTTTCTCCCCTCCTGCTCTCTGGGCGCGGGTGAGCAGGGGCAGAGAAAGTGAGCCGGGGCCAGAACCGTGTGGAGCTTGTCGCGGACTTAGACGAGGCAAGAGCCTGGCAGCCCCAGGCAGCCCCTCACCTCCGGCGGGCGGGCGACCCACCTTCCCACGTGAGGGACAGGCCTCCCCGCCGCCGCTGAGCGGGCTGTGAGCGGGGCGCCTTCTGCGGTGGCCGGGAGCCCCGCGGGGCCAGCTGAGCCAGCCTCTCTTGCAGCCGCTGAAGCCCATGGAGCAGAACGGGCCGGGGCTGGAGTACAGAGTCACCTGGAAGCCGCAGGGGGCGTCCGTGGAGTGGGGGGAGGAGACGGTCACCAACCACACGCTGCGGGTGATGACTTCCGCGGTCTACGCGCCCTACGAGGTCCAGGTCCAGGCAGTCAACCAGCTGGGCGCCGGCCCCGAGCCGCCCTCCGTGACCCTGTACTCGGGAGAGGACTGTGAGTGTCCGGTGGGGCCGTCCCGAGCACTGCGGGCCCCTCCGCACACAAAGGGGACACCTGGGGGGGCTCGGGGGCGGGCCAGGGCCTGCGGCAGCACCCCTCTGTTCAGCCCCCTGGAGGGTGGAGTCTGCCTGAGCACGGCCCGAGAGCCGGCCCCGCCGGCCGCCCAGAGTCCACCGGAGCTGTCTGCCGGGTCCGTCTGGGCCGAGCACTGTTGCTGTGTTAAGGACCCGGCTGGTTCTGTTGGGGTGGACGCTGGAGCACGCCCCTCAGGTCCGGCACGGTCTTGCGGAGGGGGGCGCCGGCCGGCCGGGCTGACGGCCGTGGCTCTTTTGCGCAGACCCCGACGCGGCGCCCGCGGTCCAGGGCGTGGAGGTCGTCAACAGCAGCGTCGCCAGAGTGACCTGGTCCACGGTGCCCCAGGACCGTGTCCACGGCCGTCTCAGGGGGTACCAGGTCTGCTCTGCCCTCTCCTGGGCCCTGTGGGCGGCTCCTGCTGGCAAACCGCCACGGGAAGCCGAGACCGCCTGGGCAGCGGACACGCTCTCGTCCTTGCAGGTGAACTGGTGGAAGACGCGGAGCCTGCTGGACGGCAGGGCCCACCCTAAGGAGGTCAGCGTCCTGCGCTTCCCGGGGCAGCGGAACTCCGGGGTCGTGCCGTCCCTGGAGGCCTTCAGCGAGTTCCACCTGACCGTGCTGGCCTTCAACTCCAAGGGCGCCGGCCCGGAGAGCGAGCCTTTCGTGTTTCAGACGCCAGAGGGAGGTGAGGCGGCCGCAGGGTCCCGGCAACGGGCCGACACCGCTCACCTGGCCCGCCGGCCCCCTGCTGAGACCCCAGCCCCCGCGGCGAGGGGCCCTCCAGGGGCAGCTGGGCGCGGCCGTCTGCCCTGGCTCACTGCCCGGGGCCGTGCTGTGTCTCCTAGTGCCCGAGCAGCCGACTTTCCTCAAGGTTGTCAAAGTGGACAAGGACGCGGCCACCCTGTCCTGGGGGCCTCCGCGGAGGCGCAACGGGAACCTGACGGGCTACCTGCTGCAGTACCAGACCAGTAAGGGCTGCGCCGCCGGCCTGCCTCGCTCGGGGACCCTGCCTCGCTCGGGGACCCTGCCTCGTTCGGGGACCCTGCCTCGCTCGGGGACCCTGCCTCGTGGCGCTCCAGGCGGCCGGGGTGGGTGGGTCCTGCGGGAGGGCCCGGGGCTCCAGAGCCTGGCGACCCGCTCCACCCGTGTCCACGCCGCCCCCGCACAGACGGGCCCACAGGTCTCAGCAGAGGCCGCGGCGGTTGTTCTGGCCCTTCCTGCAGGGGCTGCGCAGCCTCGGGTATGCGCTGCGGCCCCGTGACCGGGGGGCCCTTGCGGGCAGGCGGGCTTGTCCCCAGGGCCGCACTGTGGAGGCGCCTCGTCACGGGGCCACTGGGCGGCCCAGCTCGTGCAGCAGCTGGGCTTGCGCCGACCGAGGACGGGGAGCTCGGCGTCCCCGCAGCTGCGGGGTCGGGGCATAGCCCCTCATGGGCCCCGTCGGCCTCCGGGGCTGCCAGGGGAGGCTCTGGCCAGCCCTGGAGACCGTGAGCCCCAGACCTGTGGCCGCAGCCCGCAGCCAGACCCCGCTCGCAGTCATGGCTTGGGTTTAGGCCAGCGTCCACCTCGCGGGCTCAGTGTGCCCGCCTGCGACCCGGCCCCGAGGGCGGTCAGCGCTGCAGAACCCAGCGAGGGGACGGCGGCTCGGTGTCCGCCACGCTGCGCGGGGAGGCCCGGCCAGCCACCTGTGGCGCTGACCGCCATGTCGTTTCCCTAGTCAACGGCACCTACGACGTAGGGGAGCTGACCGACGTCCACGTCACGGCCCTGGCGCAGCCCAGCTGGCGGCTCTCCCAGCTCAACGCCACCACCAAGTACAAGTTCTACGTGCGGGCCTGCACGGCCCGGGGCTGCGGGAAGCCGGTCTCGGAGGAGGGCGCCACGCTGGGGGAAGGCAGTGAGTAGGGGCCTCGCAGGGCAGCGGGCTGGGCCTGCAGAGGGGCCGCCACGCAGCCCTCAGATGGGCCGCTGCCCGCGGCGGTCGAGTCTGGGCCGTGGGTTTCTGCATAGCCGCTGTCGAACCGCAGCCCTCGGAGCACGAGACCAGGGCCAGGGCCCGGAGTCACCCAGAACCTTCTTAGGGGCACATTTTCCTTTTGTTCGTCCGGAAAAATATCCACCTTTGCTGGAGGCACTTTGCCGGCCCGACTCGCCGTCCCAGCACGCTGGCGCCTGGCTGGCGGCGAGTCACTGGCTCGGGCGGCCCTCAGCCTGCACGCCTGCTTTGGGGTCCTTGATTCCACGCCTTCCTGTTTTTTCAACTCGGAACCACGACAGTTCCCTTTCCAGATTCTTTCCCAAATTGCTAGAGGGCCCTGGCAGGAGCGCAGGGAGGAGAGAGCAGCGCACACGAGCCCTCCAGGGGGGCTGTGCTCAGCCCCCTCCCCCACTGTTGTCCGCACTGCACTGACGCCTCCCTAGGGCTCCATGTGAGCTCAGAGCGCCCCCATGGGAAAAGTCGTGTCTAACAGTCAGCGCTTCCCCGGAGTAGCCCACGAGTTGTCCCAAGGCTGGGCCAGGAGCCACGTGAGCGAAAACTCACGAGTCTCCTCCTGAAAGCCAGAAGGGAGGGGAGCTGGAACCTCAGCAGTGGAGGGCGTGGCTTTGAGAGCGCAAACCTGTCAGGTGGTGGGAATGTCCTTCTCGCTGCGGGCCACTGGGGCACCTCAGGATGGCGAATCAGGGTGTACTGCGCCCCCACCCCGGACGCCTGCGCTGTGCCGGTGTCTGTGCCCTCCCTGGCCCCGCGGGCCTCCGTGGCGTCCCGTGCTGCACTTCGTCTCTCCCCACTGCGCCCAGCAGCACCCTGGGATGGGGACAGTGTGTGTTGCCCACGCACTCCGGGAAGGACGCTCCGTGCGCCCCTCGCCCAGACAGCAGGCCGCAGCTGCAGCCCCGAGTCTGGACCCTGGTCCCGGTCTGGCTATTTGACGGCTTCGGCCGCTCCTGTGCCATAAAGAACAGGGAGGCCGGGGCTGGTCAAAATATTCTGTGTCACTGCTGCTTTGAGCAAAACGCTCCGCTCCATTTCTCAAGCGCTTCTACCCCTAACGTCCTACTAACACTGCTTTCGAGGCCGAGCGGCTGCGCTTGCTGCTCTCCCGGGGCTCTGCGTCCGGCTTCGCTCAGCAGCGGCCGGCCAGGTCCCCAGCCCGTTTCCCAGAGGCGGTTCTGGCTGTCAGCAGCCGCCTCCGTCCTGTGGCGGCAGCTGTTTGAAGTGGACATGATGTGTGCCCTCCGAGGGGGTCTGGCACCCCGACACTCTCCACAGGGACACCCCGTATTTTCCATGTGGATAGCTGACTCTCTGAGTGTCCACTCTCGAGTGGGCTCCTAGTGGGTTCTCCGGGCGGGCCTGGCGCGAGCATCTCAGCCCTGTCGCAAGGCATGCACGGCAAGTGCGTGCTCCGGGGCACCTGCTTGTTCCTGAGTGCACTGCGGGCTCTGAGGGCCTCGGGTCAGGGCATCCATGACCCGTCCAGGTGTGCGGGTCTTCACAGAGCCCCCAGGAGCCCAGAGAGCCGCCCTGTTTAACACACCCACAGGTCTGCCCTGGACGCAGCTCGAGCTCCCACGTTCCCGCCACGGAGCCGAGGACCACACTGTGGCCTCGATTCTCCCCATTTGTGGAGCCGTCCACGGCAACAGGCCGTCCTCTAGCTTGACACAGTGGCCTTGGGCGTCTGGGGGGTCTGGCCAGCTGGACCGTGCCCGGCGCTGGGCAGAGGGGCAGCCGGTTTCCTCCACGCCCCTGGGCCTCGGCTTCGCACGTGGCCGATGCCGCTGACTCGCTTTTGCCGTCTCTGAAGCTAGTTCTCTCGACCTTCGGTGACTCAGGAGCCACCAGGGACGTCTCCGCCCTGTCAGACACTTTCTGTTCTTGACCTGCTTTTCGACAGTTGCTCTTTCTGTGCTTAACTGTGTGCGTTTCTTAGGTAAAGGTATCGGGAAGCTGTCAGAAGGAGTAAATCTTACTCAAAAGAGCCGTCCAGTAGAGGTATTTGAGCCGGGAGCTGAACACGTAGTGCGCCTAGTGACTAAGAACTGGGCGGATAACAATAGCATTTTTGAAGATGTAATTGAGACGAGAGGGAGAGGTGAGAAACGAGAGGGGCTGGCGGCCCGGACGCCCGCGCGTCGTGCGGTGCGGGCGGGTTAGGAGAGGACGCGGCCCCGTGCCCGCCTCGGGAGCATGCCCGGTGCCGCAGGGCCCCCGCGCGCTGCTGCGTCACGACCCTCCCGCTCGCTGCTCAGCCTGAATAACCCGACTAAAGAGCCGCCCCCGCGCCGGCGCCCGGCCCCGCGCCGGCAGCCGAAGGCCCTGCATGGCCCCGCCCTCGGGACACGCGCGGCCAGACTGCGTGCGCGCGCCCACTCCCGCGCCCCTGCCCGCAGAGCGCGGCGGCCTGCACGGGGACCTCGCCACGCAGGGCTGGTTCGTCGGGCTCATGTGCGCCGTGGCCCTGCTGACGCTGGCGCTGCTGACCGTCTGCTTCGTGCGCAGGAACAGGGGCGGCAAGTACTCGGGTAAGTGTGCGCGGGCCCGCTGACCCGCAGTGGCCGGCACCGGGCGGGGCCACGGCGGGCGGGGGGCCACGGCGGCCGCCCCCACCTGCCCGCGGCCTGCAGGGCAGCTGGGACCGGCCTTGCCCGCTCCGTTTGCAGTGAAGGAGAAGGAGGATCTGCACCCAGACCCAGAGGTCCAGTCTGCCAAGGACGAGACGTTCGGGGACTACAGGTAATCTTGCTCCCGCCCCTTGCCGACACCCAGCAGACAGGCTGCGGACTCCCTGGGCGGGGCCTGCGCTGGCTCAGCGGGGTCTCGGCCCCAGGGGCATGGCGGCTCGCAGGCCACTGCTCGCGTGGCTCCCCCTGGGGCGGCCGGAGCGGCTCTCCCCCGGGTCTGGGGCTGGCGGGATTCTCTGCGCACCTGCTGTGCCCGCAGGGCAGCGCTGCCCGGCCCCGAAGAGGCCTGTGCCTGCCGGGCCAAGCGTCTCGGCTGGTCACGTCACAGTGGGGGGCGGCCGGTCAGCCTGGAGGCTTCTGGGAGGTGCGGGCTGTGGAGAGCAGCTCGGACCTGAAGGAAGGGACGGCCAGCGCTCCCTGGCCCCTTAAGTCTCTCCGCTGTGTCAAGCAGGTGGCTCTGGAGCAGCTCTGCCCCAGGCCCAGATGCTCAGGCCCTGCTCTGTGCTCCCCACAGCAGTGACCTACGTTTCCTTGGGGAACTTTCTCTGCGTTCGCTGCTCAGCTGGCTGCTGGCAGAAAAGGCCGCTCTGGCCCGGCCCATGCACCTTCCTGGCCAGTGGCCACCCAGCTCTCTCCCCTCACTGCACACGCAGATGCGGCTGTTCTGGACTAGCTGGATCTGGGGGGGCAGCGCCCCTGGTGCAGCCCCGGTCTGGGGGGTGGGGGGCGCTCGGCAGCGCCCCTGGTGCAGCCCCGTCTGCTTTCCAGTGACAGCGATGAGAAGCCGCTGAAGGGCAGCCTCCGCTCTTTGCACCGGGACCTGCAGGCGGCGCCGAGCGCGGACAGCCTGGAGGATTTCGGCGAGGGCGGCCCGGGGCTCTTCGGGGAGGACGGCTCCTTCATCGGGGCCTACGCGGGCGCCAAGGAGAAGGGCTCGGTGGGCAGCACGGGCAGCTCCACAGCCACCTTCCCCCTGCGGGCGTGAGCGCGGGCGACCAGCCTGCCTCGTGCCAGGGCCAGGGGCGCCAGGCCCAGCAGGCGGGTCTGGGGGACTGGACAGCACACAGGGACGCTGAGGAGCCCCACGGCCGCAGCCCAGCTCAGCCTGCCACGGCGCCCGCCGCTCCGGGTGCTCCAGAGGCGACCCAGAGGGCCCGGCCTGTGGTCAGCTGGGCCGCGGCCGCCGGAGTGGTCATTCAGGGCGCCAGCCGCGGACGGCCGGCGTCGGCGGCCGGCGGCTCAGATTTCCTGAGCCCGGAGCTGCTCCCGGGACGGACGTGGGCTGGATTCTGAATTGCACGCTGAATCGTTATCACTCATCACTGTGGCGCTGGCCCTGCGGCCTTGGGACGCGTGGCCGGGTGAGCGGCGGCCCGTCGGCGTCGCAGGGCGGCCAGCGCACGAGTGACCCCACAGCAGCAGTGTTGGCGGGGGTGGGGGTCGCTGGCTCCCCGCGCAGACTCCGCCGCCCACTCAGCCCCACGCGGCTGCTCGCGTCGGCTGCAAATCAAGCGTTGTGCGGATGGGGGGTGGGGGGGCGCCGCATCCTCCTCCTGCGGCTGTGCGGGCTTCTCGCCGCGTTCCTGGCACGTGGCCGTGCGTCCTTCTAAAACTGCCCGTGAGAAAGTTCCAGAAAGACCGTAGAGCACGGACGGCTCAGGCTTGGCCGTAAAAGACCCCGCGGGCGCTCTCAGGGCCGCGCCCCGATTCTGCGGCCGCCGCCTGGGTGTTCCGTGTCTGCAGCGTGCTCCGCGCAGTTTCTGAGTTGGGCTGGAGCAGTGGACACTGTCGGCGGTGCCGCTGCATGGGCAGCGGGGGTCTGGCCAGCGGCTCTCCCAGCGTCCAAGCCAAGAGCCCTGAGTGCCTCCCAGCTGAGCCCCCCAGGCCTGGCCCCGCAACTGCACCCCGCGGAGCACCCCCCCTCCCCTCCTGCCCTCCTCTCACCCAGCCCTGGCCCCGCACCCCGAGGAGCACCCCCACCCTCCCCCCACCCTGCCTGGCCCCGCACCCCCACCCCATGGAGCTCCCCCACCCAGACCTGGCTCTGCACCCCCACGCCACGAAGCGCCCCTCCTCCTCCACCCAGGCCTGGCCCAGCACCCCTACCCGGCTAAGCACTCCCCCATCCAGGCCTGGCCCCACACCTCCACCCTGTGAAGCAACCCCCTCCCACCAAGGCCTGGCCCTGCACCCCCTACCCCATGGAGCTCCCCCACCCAGGCCTGGCCCCGCACCCCACCCCCCTTGCGCCACTGTGGGGGCGCTTCTGGCTCGCAGGCCGCAGAGCAAAGCCTGCCCTGACTGTTCTGTCGCCTGGTCCCCTCTTGGCTCAGCCGGGGGCTTGCAGGCCTGCGTGGGAGGGCAGGGAGCCCCGGGCTGGGAGGCCGGCCCTCGGAGTCCTTGGGCCCGGCTCCCCTCGGCCCGGATCTGCATGTGAAGCCGCACTGCGGGGCCGGGCCGGGAGACCCCTGGCCGCCTGTACATAGCCCCTAGCTGCCCGCGCCCCTCTGCTCGACCCCACTCGCCCCAGTGCTGATGCCGCCTGGTCACCTTCTCCGTCATCACAGGGTGTTCTTTTTTACGAAGAAAAATTTGAAAGCGATCAAAGCTAAGATGCCTTTTCACTTGGTAAACAAATGTGTAGTCAAAGCGTCCAGACGTCCCCCACGCACACCAGCTCCACTTTGTCCTGTGAGCGAACAAATATATTTTTATAGAGAAGCGAGGCTCCAGGAGTCGGCCGCCCGTCCGCGCCAGTGCGCTCTGCATCGACATTGCTCATCAGAAACAAGCAGGGTCTTTGCTATGTGACGTTTTTCACTGATTTTGCATGTGTGTTTATAAGCCAATGTGAACTGGGTGGGCTTCCTCTCTGGGTATAAAGGCATCTGATATTTTAGATGCACCCATGTTTATAAAATATAAAGCACAATGAAATTACGCTGCAAGTCTCAAATGATATTTTTTTCCCTATTTTGTATTCATGGAGAGATGAGCTAAAGAGAGAACACTAATGAGAAAAGTTGGTGTGTTTTTCTAAGCATTTAAAGCATAATTGCCAATTGAAACCCAAGGATGTTTACATGCCATTGAGATGTAATTCCTGTAGCAATTTTAAATTGGTCCTGGGGGGGTTGGGTCTGTCACCCGGTGGTTTCTGTGCGGGTAGGATCGAGCACAGCTTCTCTGATCTGCAGTTGTTTGATTACGTTGTGATTACGTCGTTCGTTGAAAGAGATGCAGGTGGTAGCAAGGTAGCCTGAGTCCTTGTTTTATTTTTGGCTTAGATTAATATTCGTAGCAGAACTTTATTAAGACGTGTTTGTACTGTAGGTGGTGTTTGTATTATGCTTATGAATATGTATGGTTTAAGGTATTTTCATTATACATGAATTTCAACCTGTCAAATAAAGTGACTTTGAGGACCCCAAAAGTGTGTGCCCTTGACTGTCCAGATGAGAAGAGTCAGAATGTCTGAGTCCGCCCCGCTTCCTGGCCTGTCCACTAACATGGTGTCCTGGAGGGGAGGCACAGCCTGTCTCTGTGGAGTGACCGTGATGCGATGGGCCGCGGCGTCGGCCTCTGTAACCTCACCGGGCCGGAAACCACAGGGGAGCAGCACCTGGCGGCCATGGGGCCACTGACCTGCTTGTGTCCAGGGCCCGGGTGTGGCGCCGGGGTGCTGGGGGTCTGTGGACTGAGCTGGGCGCAGGCCACGGGGACGGCCACCCCGGCCTCAGTCACAGTGGACGGCCCAGGCGCCTCTCTTGGGTCCATGCCCCGCTTCAGGCAGCTGAGGCCGGGAAGAACATTCCGGGCAAACGTTTCCCAGTTCGAGCTTGTGACTCCTCAGGGAGACCCAGAGGCACGGGTGGGCGTTGTCCGGGCTGTGCTGTCCTCCTCCTGCAGCCCCCGTGCCCAGATTCCCGAGCCCCTGGACACCTGGTGCCCAGAGGCCGAGGAGACAGCTTGGGCAGAGCCACCCCTGGCTGGCGGGAGGGGCCTGTGGTCAGGCCGTGTGAGCCGGGCACAGTGAGGGGCCAGACCCAGAGCTGCGCCGGGTGGGTCAGCAGCGGCGCGAGTGGCGAGTGGTCAGTCTGTCAGGAGCAGGGCGTTCCGCGTGGCGTCGGTGCGGGTTTCCTGTCCAGGGGCTTCGGATCCCTGGTTCTGTGGTGGGGGTGTCGCTGGAAACAGTAAATGACGGGTGAGCGCGCAGCCCCCGTGCCCGAGTCCAGTGGGCTGGGCCAGGGGCTCTTGGCGCAGGTGGCCTGTGCTCCTGCGACTTCCGCCGGAGGTCCCCGCCCCGCCCCGCCCTCGGGGACCCCGGCCTCCCCACCTGGCGCTTGGACTCCAGGGGTCTGAGGCTTCTCCTGCGGCCCTGCCCGGCCTGCTGTCTGAGGGTGTCTTTCTTACTAAACTCAGCACCCCGATGTCTGGCCAGGGGCGCAAATCCTGCCGGCCGCGCCACCCCGGCTCCACAGCAGTGTCCGCAGCCGGGCTCAGCGGCCCGGTGCTGCGCCCTGCTGGCCGGGCCGGCCCCCTGGCCAGGCCGGCCCGCCTCCTCCGCGGGCGCTGCGGCCCAGTGCAGCTGCCGGGCTCGCCGCAGGGTGAGCTGTGGCCGAGCCAAGCGGCCGGCGCCTGGGGCGCGGGCCTGGGCTGCCAGCTCCTCCCGCGCTGCGGCCTCGCGGCCTTGGGGTCGTGTGTCCGGGCTGGGGAGTTACTTAGATCCGAGTTTGGAGGGGTCAGTGCTTTGCAAGTCCTCACAAAGCCGGACAGAACGACCTTACATGCTACGATGTGACCAATTCCAGCTCAGTCGAACTTTTCCTTTCTGAGGGCGTGGGCTCTGCCCGGTGAGCCCCCGTTCCGAGACCAGTCTCTGATGGGTCCGCGCGCCCCGAGTCCTCGCCCCCGTCTGCGCCCCGAGTCCGCGCCCGGAATCTGCGCCCCCGTCCGCGCCCCGTCAGCGCGCTCGGACAGCGGCCCCGCGGGCGGGCCGCGCACGCGGAAGGAACGGGGCTGTGGGCAGTGGCCTCCCCGTCGCGCGCCCGTCGCAGGCCGCGGGGCTGCTGGGCCCTTTCCTGGTCTGGCAGAGGCCGCGGGCGCCGCCGACCTCACGGGGAGACTCGGGCCTTGGGGCAAACGCGCTTTTCTCGGGACGCCGGGTGAGCCCGAGGGCGGCGCGGGCAGCGAGCTCGGGGTCCGCGGGAGCGTCAGGCCGGCGTGTCCGGCCTTGCTGGCCGCAGCGCGCACCCGGCGGCGGGCGGCGCCACGTGCGTTCCTAGAGCCTCGCGGGCGCCCCTGCTCCCCGCACCGGGCAGACAGGACGAGCGAACCCTCCGGACGCTGCCCGGGAGCCGCCGCCCGCAGGCGCAGCCGCACAGGGTGAGTCCGCGGTCGCCCCGCGAAGTGCCGGTGAGGGCGCCGGCCGCGCCGGGCGGTGGACAGAACGGCCGGCTCGGGCCGTGGGAGTGGCCGCGGGTGGACGCCACGCCCGGGCAGGCTCTGCGCGCAGTGGACGGGCGCGTGGCCAGCGGGCGGGAGTGGGCTTGGGGTGGCCTTCCCCGGGACGCCTGAGACCCTCCGGCCCCCCTGGCTGCCCGCGCGGGCGCTTGGGCTCCGGTGCAGGTTTGCGCCATGCGACTGGGCGCGCCCCACGACCCCTGCCTGGCCTGTGCCCGCGGTCCACGGCTGGGTCGGGCTCCCTGGGGAGAGGCGCCCGCGCTTCTCCTGAAACCCGCTCAGTGGCCGGTGGGTCTCGCTCCCGGATCGCGACCAGTTCAGGTCAGACGTGGACAGCGCGGAGGGTCAGCGCAGGGGATGCTCGGCTGCTCCCGGTGGAGGCGGCCCTCACTGGCCTCCTGGGGGGGTGCCTCCTGGGGGCGCACGGGAAGCCCCTGGAGCCGCAGGTCCCCAGGGCCTGGCCAGGCCGGGTGGCCCCCTCCGGAGGCTGATTCTGTGGCTGCCGCAGGTGGGCGTGTGCCCCTCGGTCTGGCTCAGCCGCCTGCATGGTGAGGCAGGCTCTCCCACGCCGCGGCCTGGGGCACTGAGGACACAGTCATACGTGTGCTGGTCACCACAGGTGGGGCTGCCCAGCTAAAGAGGTGGCGGGGGGGTTCAGTCACCCCAGTTCTGCTGCCAGAGGGTCTGTCTACAGCCCCCCTCATGGCCTCTTCCTGCCGAAACTCCCGCCTCGCCCCTCACCCCAAGGCATGTCCCGACCTAGGGGGCCCACCCCCGTCCCCTCCAGTGGGTCCCTTCAGAAGCCAACGTCCGTGGTGGTTGCAGACCGAGCCTGGGGTGGGCCTTCATCGGGCAGCAGGCCCAGGGTCCGACCGGGTCAGGCAGCAGCTGGTTCTGGCCTCTAAGCCGCACTGGGGACACTCAGCAGAGACGGGAGTGCCTGGGGCTTCCGGGGACGGCTCTGGCACCAGGAGGACAGTGGGGGAGTGTGCGAGGGGCCCGGTTGCACTTGGGAGAGACGGTGGTGGGTGACCAGGGAGACGGGCCCGGGGTTCTGCAAGACCAGACCCGCTGGCCCACCAGCTGGGGCGGGGCCCAGGCTGTGCCGTCCGCGGGGAGGGCTTTCCCATGGCCGCGGGGCAGACGGCCGGACAGTGGGGCCAGGCGAGGCTGGGCCTGGCCACGGGCGACTCCCCCGGTGCCAGGGCTGCCCAGCCCAGAGGGGGCCGGTGTCACCGCTGCTTTGTGGCATCTGCAACGTCCGGATTTGGTCTGGGGGGTGACCCTCCCCAGATACTCACGCGTGTCGTGTGTGTGGGGGACAGACACCACGTGCCCTCCAGCGGTGACCGCTCGCCTCACTGGCTGAGATGACCAGTTACAGGTGCGGGCAGAAAGCCGTGCTGAAGCTGCTTCCCACTGGGTCTGAGGCTCTCGGGTCAGCACTTCCTCAGGCCGGGTCGGGGCTTGTCGCCGGAAGGACGGCGTGGACACACCTCGTGTCAGGCCTCCAGGACACCTGCAGGGACGAGGACGTGCGCCCTCGAGGCGCCGGCCGCCCGGCCCTACTTTGGGGGACACTGGCCGCGGGGCAGGCGCCAGGATGGACCACCTTGCCCAGCACCCCAGATGCCGGGCGCTTCAGCGGGGGGCGGCACAGCCGGGGTCCTGGCGTTTGATCTGCCGCGTGGCTCCTCCGGCCCCAGGGCCGAGGCTGACCGAGAGGAGCCCACACACTTCGCCGTCAGCGCAGACTCACTCTCGCGAGTGCCAGGGCTCAGGTCTCCCCAAACCGAAGGGCTCCCCAAGTGAAGCTAACGGGGGAGCCCGGTCCAGCTGGACTGCACGAGCTGGGTGTCTGGGGCAGGGTCTCCCCGTAGTGTGACGATTATCTTGGAATTTATCGGGTTACCTGATGCAGCGTCCAGTTTCCACTTGGGTTGGGCCGTGCAGACCGGCAGGGTCCCCCCAGGCGGAGCTGCCCAGTAAAGTGGCTGCTGTCCTCCACTGGGCAGTGCCAGGGCGGACCCCGGGCCAGGACCGAGGAGACGGCCTTCCCCTCACCCCTTCCCGTTTCCTCATCCAGTTCCGAGCTGCTGGTCAGGAGCCCATACGCCCGAGCCCCTCTCGTGCTCCCTCCTCTCTGTGTCTGTGTCTCTCTCGCTCTTGCTCTCTCTCACACACACACACGCACACACACACGCACACAGCTACTTAAGATAACACACTCTGATAAAGGACTTTGAGAAGTCCTCAGAAATTAAGCAAAGTTTCTCAAGGTGAATCACGATCTAAGGGTTAAAAATAACAATGTTTTGTAATGGACAAAAGCACAACATGTTGCAGGGGGTAATGGAAATTCATGCATGTGCCTGGATGTTAGTATTTCCCTGCTTCTTTGGTGATTAGACGGTGCTGGTGTTCGGAACCCGCCTCCACATGTGCTGGGAAGCAGGCCCGCCAGGCAGGGGCCCGTTTTTGTGGGTGCAGCTGCTCGGGGCTCCCACTGCCGCCTCCAGAGACTCAGCCGGGTGCGGGCCGTGGCCGGGGCTCTCGTGGCCATGGGGGTCCTCCCCTTGGCCAGTTTGTGTCCTCGACAGCCTCTGTCGAGACCAGTACGCGTCCGGGAGTGGGGCAGCCCAAGGGTCTGGCCCGAGTGTGAACCCCCAGCGGCTATGGGGTGATGGTGTGGGGGACGGTCTGTGCCAGGAGACTGGGTCTTGCCGGTGGGGCCTGGGATGGGTTAGAGACCGAGAGAGCTGCCCCGCCTGTGAGTGGGGAGAAGGGGCCCCAGACTCTGGAGCTGCCTGGGGAGCCCGAGGAAGGCAGTGGGGAGCATCAAATCGGGATCTCTGAGCTGAAGCTAAGCAGGAGGAGCCAGGTGGCTCCGGCCCCAGCAGGGTCAGAGGCCCAGTCGGGGTGAGGTTTCTGGCCATGCTCGAGCCTTCTGCTGCCCCTGACAGGAGAGCTGCAGCTGCGCACCCGTCCTGGCCACTGCAAGGCCCTGCACCCCGCCCAGGAGGGGCGGCTGGCGGGAGTGGCCACGCGCCAAAGTGCAGCTTGTTCTGGGCGGCCTGGCGACCCCGCGCCTGGTGGCCTCTGCCCTGCCCCACCCCCGCGGACCCCGCCCTGCCTACAGACCCCCCATCCCTCCCCGACACCGCCCTGCCTGCGTGGACGTCCCCCCGTGGGGCCCGCCCTTCCCCGCGGCCCTGACGGCCCCCAGCTGCCCTCTGCGAAGCGGGTGACCCGCGGTGTCCGGCTCCAGCGGCAGCCCCGGCAATCCCGCGCGCGGCCAGCAGGGGGCGCCAAGCGACCGTCCCTGGCGAGGTCCGTCCCAGCAGAGTCCGCGTCCACGCTGTCCTGCAGGCGGTTTTCCCAGCGCGGGAAGGAGGTCCCTGCGGGGTCCTTCTCCAGCAGCCGAACGGGGTGCGGCCGCCGGCCGCCGGGGTCTGTGTGTCCGAAGCAGCACCGAGGGCCGCTCCCCGCAGCCCCAGCCGGCCTGGCCCCGCCCTCACACTGACCGCGTGGGGTCGCCGCTGGGCGGCTCTGGCCGTTTGTCCCGACTCGTGGCTGCAGGAACCTGCTGTCCGGCTGCGCTGCCGGCCTGTGGCTGGGGCCTGGGACTCCCCGCCCTTCGGGCCTGTCCCTCCGCCTGGGCAGCAGGTTCAGTCGTGCCGGGCTTTGCTCCCCACTGAGGCCCAGACTCTGAGCCCGCGCCCCATGGCGCTGACCACTGGGCGGCCCGCAACTCCAGCCACAGCGGCTCCTGCTCGGGGCTCAGCCGTCCAGGGACTGTTGGGTCCAGCGGGCTGCAGGGAACGGAGCGCTGGGCCAACCCGCAGGTTTGGGCCATGCCTTTGTGCTGAACAGACGCTCCTGAGGCCACTTTCTGCCCAGCTTTTGCCCGAGTGTCCACTCAGAAGGCCCCAGGAAGGCCCGGTGACTGGGAGCGGTGGAGGCAGGGGTGCGGTGCTCTGGTCAGCAGGGAGCGTCCCAGCGCCCTCATCCTGCACCAGGAGTCTGCAGGCCGGGGGGCCCTGCTGGGTGCCGGCATTGGCCTTGGGAGCTTGGCCAGTCTGTTCTCAGCAAGGAGGAGCAGGGCCCAGCGGCTGCCTCATGGCCCTCCTGCGGCCAGTGTCCCCTCGCTTGCCCTCGGGTGGGGCCCTGCAGCAGGACAGGCTGCCTTGGGCCGCAGATGGCCCCCTGACCAGGCGAACTGGGTTCTTGGAAAGAGCAGGTGGAGAGCAGACTGGGGGAGCAGAAGTCGGCAGCTCGACTGGCTGGCTCCGCCGTGGTCTCGGCCTCCACCACTGGTGTCTGGGCCTGTGGGCGCAGCAGCTCCGGCCCAGCTGACCCTCGGTGACCTCCGTGACCTCCAAGACTCATGGTGCACGGCCATATCTCAGAGACCTCAGCCAGCCAGGTGTCCACGCGCACTGCAGGCTAGATCCCAGAGTCTCCTCCATGGTAGCAAAAAGGCTGCCCCACCGTAGCCGAGGAGGCCGCACTGGCCAGCAAGCACCTCCAGGGTGAGCCGCAGGCTGGCCGGCCTGCCCTCGGTGCCCGCACGGGCATCCGGCGTCCAGTTGGCCACGGAAGGGTCACGGCACTGCACAAGGGACGTGGTGGGGACACTGCCCTACTGCCTGGCCCCTCTCCCCCGACGGCCGCTCCATTTACGGCTCCCGGTGAGGGGCGCAGAGTCTGACGGTCAGCTGAGCTCAGCCACGCCCGTCGCTGGACTCTGCTGAGGGGCCCACGGTGCTTCTACAGCAGCAGCCGTCCTCATCAGTGCCAGTTTTGCGCTGGTTTTGTGTAATCCAAAAGAAGAGCAATGAGAGAAGCGATTTGACAGTAAAACAATAGAGCTTGTCCCCAGCAGGTCTCTTAGTAGCTGGGTCCTTCGCGCATACCCCGGGGCCCCCGGCCTGAGTGTCCAGCTGTGGGGCTGGCGTCCTCTGAGACGTGGGTGCGGCCAGTCGTGCCCCCTGGGCACACTGCGGAGCAGGGACTTGCGGGGACTGGCCTCAACAGAGCGGGAGGGGACCGGGGGCCGGCCTCCCCCAGCTCTGGTGCAGGCGGCCACTTTCTCCCTCAGCAGAGCTGGAGGCCAGACTGAGGACGAACACTGACTCTGGCTTCACGCGGGAAGGGCGTCGCCCCTTCCACCTGGTCCTGGCTCCCTCTTGGATGTCACTGTAGGCCCCAAAGGCCTGGCTGCTTCTCTGCAGGGCCAGTGCTGAGGGACCCTGCCCGGGCCGGCCCGGCCACGCACGCGCTGCCCTCTGAGTGCCCGTGGCGGCGAGTCCTCCTGTGTGGCCGCCGCGGCCGTGTCCCTGAGGGACGGTCTCGAGCTCCCGGGTGTAATACTTCATCCCGACGGTGATGGACTGTATCCGTCTGTGCTGCTTTGATGTATTACTCGGCAAAATAAGGTTAGCTGTCAAAAACTCATTCCGGGAGCTGAAAGTTTGGCTGGGGGGAAAATTCATTTCAGGCCTTAAAAAAATACATTTTTCATCGGCCTGGAGGGAAGGTGACGTGGTGGAGGCTCGAAGGCCTTGCGACCCCGGTGAAAAGAAACATCTTTCAATCTGGACGCCTGAAGGGAAGGAGGAAGCCACGACCTCGGAGTCAGGGCTCGGCGGGGCTGCCGTGGGCAGCGGCTTGCACACTGGCCCCCCGGCCCAGGCGGGACCTGCAGGCACCCCGCGGCGAGAGCAGGGTAGGGGCGGCAGAGACCAAGCTCCAAACCAACATCTGGATTGCGGGTGTTGTCACTGGTGAGAAGTGTCTCCTTCCTCAGCGTGTCATCCCCTATTTTGGGTGCCTTAACAACTGTTTCCTTATAGAGGGTGATAATGAATTCCAAAATGATCTTTAATACTGATATTTCAAAATCTGTTCTTATATATGTGTCAGCTGAAATTTAAAAAACAAAAAACTGTCTCCCAGTGTTTCACTTGCTTTCAGATGTGCTGACTAATCTTGGAATGCGACGTAGGTTTATCACTCAGTTCGGCTTCCAGGCCTGCCAGTTTTAAATCCTACCTGAGCTTAATCTTTTCAAGATAACTTGGAACTTCAATAATAGGCTGTCCCTGAAACTAACCTAAAAAACAAAGTAGAAGCAAACATCGGGGCCTCCCTGGTGGCGCAGGGGTTAAGGCGCTGCCCCGTGAAGCACCCGGGCCACTGCAGCACGAGTTCACTCCCCGGCCAGGGAGGGGCCCCCAGGGTGCAGCAGACTCCTCTGCCTCCCGCTGCACCCTCAGCGTGTGTTTCAGGGGATCCGCCTGTTCCGCTCCCCGCTCTGTCTCTGGGGAGTCCTTTCACCCCCCGCGCCTCTGGCCTGCGCCCAGCTCTTTTGTGCATGAATAAATAAATCTTTAAAAAACAAATGCCCCTTGAGGATTGCAAGGAAGACAGTGACTGAGGCCAGACCGGCCTGCGTGGGCTCTGGGCTCCTGGCGCCTGTCTGCTCTGCCCGCAGCCGGCCGAGTGCGTGGCCAGAAAGGTCACCTCCGTCCTGGGGCGAGTGTCCCTTCCTGAATGCAGGCCGAGAATCACTGAACAAAGGGCCACCAGACTTAGACAAAAGAGCAGAACAGGGTTTGCCGCCAGAGCTGCGTGTTCACCGCAGAGACAGTGGCTCACGTGGTCACCCCTCCCTAAATGAGGACCGTCCAGAGCGTTCTGGAATTTTGTCTGCTGAAATGCCTTCAGACGGGCTGGGCGTGCTGATCACCCCGGGGCTCAGACACACCTCTGTGTGGGCCCTGGGCATGGGGGCGGGGGCTCGGTTAGGGCTTGGGCAGGGATCGCTCCAGCCAAGTGTGTGGAAAGAGTCGCAAACAAAAGGATGTAAACCCAAAACTGTTCTGACGTGAGTTCATAAATGAACAGGTGTTTTGGCCTTAACATGACTTTTCGGTGAATCAGCCTATCAGCAGTGATTTCATTGTCAGATAAAAATCTCCACGCTCCAAGGCAGACCCCTCGGAGAGCAAGACTTGTGAATGAGCCTGCTGATGTATTTAAATGTTTAACTCTCTCTCTTTTTAAAAGATTTATTTACTTATGTGTACAGGAGCTGGGTATAGACCAGAGGTGAGAAGACTCCCCAAAGACAGAGTGGGGAGCAGCACAGGCGGATCCACTGAAACACACGCTGAGGGGCAGCGGGAGGCAGGAGGGTCTGCTGCACCTGTGGGTCCCTCCCTGGCCGGGGAGCGAACTCGCGCTGCTGTGCCCTGGATGCTTCTCAGGGCAGCGCTCAGCCCGCTGCGCCACAGGGAGGCCCAAATCTCTCTCTTTAATTTAAATACACCTTTATTTTAAATTCCTGGGATTTTCCTAACATATTTTTGAAGACAAGAGCCTTTATAATACTACATCACAAACATTTTCTAGAGCGTCGACGTGATACTTTAATTATTTAGTATGTTTTTATGCGTTTAGGCAGGGTCATTTGTCACCTCTCGGGAGGGGGCCCTGTGTCTGCGGGACTGCGTCCTTGCCGCGGGGGTGTGGGGGCACTGGCAGCCTCTGTCACGGGTGGTGCAGGTGTGACTGTGCGTGCGTTTGTCCACGGCGTGGCATCATGCGGCATGCTCAGCTCCGAGGCACTGCTCCGTGGGAGGGTGCACGCAACCCAGCCCTCTCTCCTGGGGTCTCCTGGCTCCCCTCAAGGGCAGGAGCCCCCCATCCCTCTGCGCCTGCTCCCAGCAGGCCAGGGCGGTGGCAGGAATGGGGTGAAGGGGGTGATGAGCCCCTTCCTCCCTGGGCGGGGGCCAGACTGCAGAGTCAGGGCAGCTGCCCGGCTCTCCCACCTCCCACCCCCTGCGCCCTCCTCCCCTCCTCTCTCTCCACCAGCCCCCAGCAGCCTGCACCCCATCCCCCAGGCCCTGTGAGACCAGAGCACAGGCCTGCCCACTCCCTCCTGGCCAGAGACCCTGGCAGGGCCCTCTCTCCCCACGTAGCTGGGCTGGAGGAGCAACCGGGCGATCTTCTGCACCAGTTAAGACACACGCACGCGGGTGTGAGGGTGACCGCAGTGTCCAGAGACGGGTGGGTGGCTGTGCTGGGCGCCCATGGGCTGGCGCTGCCTGGACGGGCCCATGCTGCGGGTTCACACTCTGTTCATGAAGCAGGTGTCTCCAAGCACTCCCGGTATTCACTTAATGTCTGGTTTCCTTTTTTTAGATTCATTTATTCATGCAGACAGACACTGGGGTGCAGGCCAGAGGTGTGGGAGGGGTGTGGGAGGACGCCCCAGAGGCAGAGCGGGGAGCAGAGCAGGCGGATTCCCTGAAGCACACTGCTGAGGGAGCGGCGAGAGGCAGGCGAGTCTGCTGCGCCCTGTGGGCCCCTCCCAGGCCGGGCATCGAACTCGCGCTGCTGGGCTGCGGATGCTTCACAGTGCAGTGCTCGACCCGCCGCGCCCCCAGGGAGGCCCCAATATCTAGTTTCAAAGGGGATTTCATCTTGAAAGTCTGTGAGTCACAACTGGTAATTTTACTGAAGATTTTATGGTAAATGTGCATTTGTCGCAGATCTTCAAGAACATTTTTAAGTCAGCAGTCACCTTCAGATATACACACCGCGTGTGGGGTGTTGTTTTCACAGCTTGACCTGCTCTTCTACCTCCTGTGAAGACCGATTTTAATTTGTGTAACAGTCTCTGGTAATAATGCAGACATAAGGCGGCAATTTGTGTGGTGCATCGTTTCTGATCACAGTGAACTTTATTTTTTTAAAATGTTTTTTAAAATTATTTATGCTACAAGAGCTGGGGTGCAGCCCAGAGGTGCAGGAGATGAGAGGACTCCCCAGAGACAGAGTGGGGAGCAGGACAGGCAGACGGACTGAAACCCAGTGCTAAGGGAGCAGCGGGAGACGGGAGGGTCTGCTGCGCCCTGGGGGTGCCCTCCCTGGCCGGGACGGACCAGTGCTGCGGTGGCTGAGATGCCTCACAATGTGGCGCCTTAACCCCTGTGCCCCAGGGAGGCCCGAGCCACAGTGGACTTTAAAAACGCAGTGCTGTCCGTCCTCTGGCTCCGCGGCGTGCTGGCTTTGGAGCTGATGCCCGTGGCTCTTACGAAACATCTGCCCTGACTCTCATCGTTCCGTAACTCTGGGTTGGGGCCGAGGCTTAGCTAGAGGTGGACGATCTGTGTTCGAAGGGCCGCTCTGCCAGCCCATGAGGTCTGTGCGGCG
Organism: Galemys pyrenaicus; assembly: GCA_019455555.1. Taxonomy (NCBI): domain Eukaryota; kingdom Metazoa; phylum Chordata; class Mammalia; order Eulipotyphla; family Talpidae; genus Galemys; species Galemys pyrenaicus. The sequence continues at coordinate 360,482 of JAGFMF010011663.1, forward strand.
GATGGAGGGTTCACTTCCGGTTCCTTGGGCACCTTGCCCAGCCGTGTGGGGCCAGCAGAGGTGCACGGATGGGCCCCGTCCGAGAACATGGACGGTGAGTGAGTCCTTGTGTGGTGGTCTCTGAGCTCCGCCCAGGGCGGCCTCTGGCTCTCGGGCAGAACAGAAGAACAGGAGCTCCCAAGGAGGGCCTCTCCTCTGCCTGGGGGGACTGGCCTGCTGTGCCCAGGGAGCTCTGCTCTGCCTGCCGCCTCCTGGCAGGGCTTGTTCCTCACCCTCCCAACGGCCAGATACTGGAGATAAAGCCAGCAGGTGGTGTTAGGTTCGTGCGTGCGGCCACTTCCTCCAGGGCCCTGGACGTAAAGGTGTGTCCTGAAGGGCCAGGTGCGCTCTGCTCTCAGGGGCAGAGCCGCCTTGGAATCGAGGTCAGGACACGGCTCCAGACAGCTCGCCCCCCGCGAGGACACCCCGTGACTAGCGTCTCCCTGGTTTTGGAGACCTCGATCTTTAGCACATTTTAGCTTCACAAGAAAACAGAGAGGGAGACGGGACACGCCCAGCCTCCCCACTAGACACCGCAGGGACACACCTGCAGGCCGGCCTGCGACACAGCCGCTTGCCCCCACCCCTGCCACGCAGAGGCCGGGTGCCTGGCCCAGCCAGCCCTGAGCTGTCTGCACCAGGACCCCCTTGGGCTCGGGGCCTGCTCCCACCCAAGCGTCCCCGCTGGACACGGAGTGGGGCCGAGAAGACCTCACCGCCCAGCCGTGGGGTGTCCCCTCGGGCTGGCACCGCTGCTGGCCGCAGGCCTCGCTCACAGCCCCGCCCGGGCCGCCGGGGTCCTGGGGTTCAGCCTGCCCGCTGGCCAGTCTACGTCCACCTTCAGGAACTTGTTCTCTCGGTGCTCCCCAGGCCAGCTTGCCCTCCTCCGGGGCTTCACAAGCAGTGGTGATGCGCCAAGTCTGTTCCTGCCCTCGTGAGACAGGCCTGCTCCGGCCGCGGCAGGACAGCGCGGGGCCCTGGCGTCCCCCGGACAACGGGGTGACCGTCCGTGGGGCACTGAGTGCATCTCTGCCTCGCCTCAGACGCTGCCTCCGCGCTGCAGCGACCTCGGGCCGGGACGCAGACGGCCTACTCTGGGGGGGCCGCACTCTGCCAGGCCTGCTGCGCGGCTGTCCATGCGGTCAGCCTGGGAGGAGGGCCTGAGGAAACCGGCAGAGACGGGCGAGGGTCTGGAGCTGCCCGGACATGCTGGACACCGGTGCGCCGAGGCCCGTCCACCTGGCCCCTTCCTCTCTAGGAAGAGGAGGACAGATTTATGACCTCTGAAGACCGATGTCCATGTCGAGCTGATCTGGCAGCAAGCATACGGGCGTTGCACAGCTGCAAACACACATCACAGAAGCCGAAGCCGCTGGCATCGTTACCTCGGATGACCCCCCACCCCAGGAAGCAGCCCGGGGCCTCGGGGAGTGGCGTGAGCGCCTCGACAACTTGCCTGCGGTCACGAAGGCAGCACGTGCTGGCGTGAGAACCGCGCGTGGGCACCGCTCCGGGCCCTGTGGCCTCTCGTGCTGGCCCGAGGGGCCTGCCGCCGGGCGGGGGGCACCAGCCTGCGTGTGCACATCTGCCGGACACAAAGCGAGATAAAGAAGCTATTAGAAGGAGTTTAATGCCAGAGATCAGGTCGGAGGGTCTCGGTGGAGGCTTGTTTATCAGTAATTGCCCAGCTGGTCTGTCCGGCCCCAGTCGGGGGCGCTGGCCGTCAATGCAGGAGGCGCTGGCGAGAGGGAGCCCCCTCCACCCCTGCTTTCCTGCTCCAGAGCTCACACACGCACATGCACACTCACACTCACCCCATACACTCTCACATACACACACATGCTCTCACACACTCATCCACATCCACACACACACCCATACACTCACACACGCTCACACCCACATAACACGCACACACGCACATACTCATACACAGTCACACACACCCATACACTCACACACACGCTCTCACACTCTCACACATACTCATCCATACAGTCACACACACCCATACACTCACACACGCTCACACCCACATAACACGCACACACACACATACTCATACACAGTCACACACACCCATACACTCACACACACTCTCACACATACTCATCCATACAGTCACACACACCCATACACTCACACACGCTCACACCCACACATGCACACACACATACTCATCCACACAGTCACACACCCATCCACTCACACACACACGCTCTCACACTCTCACACATACTCATCCACACACAGTCATACACACCCATACACACACACTCACACCCACACGCACACACACACACTCATCCACACACAGTCACACACCCATACACTCACACGCTCACACTCTCACACATACTCATCCACACAGTCACACCCATACACTCACACACGCTCACATCCACATACACACATACTCTCACACGCACATACTCATCCACACACAGTCACACACACCCATCCACTCACACACACGCACACTGATCAAAGCATGGACAGGGATGGCTCTAGGGACTGGCTTAGCACTTCCAGCTGGAGCGTCGTGAGGAGCATCGCTGAGTTTATGTGAATTCGCGTCACACCACGACCAGTCAAGCTAGCACTGACCATCACAAACCCGGCCCAGGGTCTCTGAGTGCGTGTCCACGGGGGGGGGGGGGTCACTGCTGAGAGCCGGTCAGCGGGACGCCTGCCTCTCTTCTCTTCCCCGCAGGTCACTGCTCTGGAGAGAAGGGCTCTCTGTCCAGAGGGGGAGCGCTCCCAGACGCCCCTGGAGACGCCCACCACCCCGCCCTGCCTCATGACCCGCAGGCGGCCTGCCCTTGGCTTTGCTGCCCCAGCGCGTAGTGGTCACGGGTGGCCTGGGCCGCAGGCAGACATGGTGTGAAGGGCGTGGACACCGTGTGACTGGCAGGGCCCCGCCGGCCTTGCTGGGACCTGGGACGCGAGGCGCCTGCTTGTGGTGTTTGGGGAGAAGAGGCGGACACGGGCAGTGCAGCACGGCCTGGCGCGGACACTCAGGACACTGGCCGCTCGGCCGTCCCTGGGCAGCTGCGTGGGTCTGACCAGAGCGTGGCTCCGACGGGGTGGGCTCGGGTGTGGCGGCGAGAAGCTAAAGCTCTCAGAATGTGCATTTTAAAATTTTAATTCTTGAAAAGGCGACTGCTCTGAACACTGCCTGGAGCCTCCCCAGTGGGCGGAGCACACGGGCTGTGAGACTCCTCTCCGTTTGGTCCAGAGCTCCTGTCCTCTCGCCTGCGTGCTGCCGGGCTGGGGCCGCGGAGGGCCCTCTCCTTGATCAGGATAGTCGGGCCCGCTCTTGAGGGGGCAGCATCAGCGACGAGGGCAGGATCTCCTCCTGAGACCACAGGGCCGTGGCCTCACCTCCAAGGCATACTCGGCTGTTTCTTGTGGGGCAAAGGCCTGCTCTCTTGCTCCCCCATCCCGTCTGCGCCCCAAGCCCCAGATGCCGCCCCAGCGCAGCCACCATGACACTGTGATGCTGTGACACTGTGACGCCAGCCTGTGCTCGGAGAGCCTCGACTGAGACCTGGGGAGCCGCACCAGCCGTGTGGGCTGCTCTGAGAAGCCAGGTCCCCAGGGCGCGGGCACAGGAAGGGGCGTGGGGCTCGGCCATCCTTTGCACCATCAAGCTAGTGAGAGAAAGCCTGGTGGTTGTGCTCAGTGCCGCTCGGGCCCGTGGACAGGTGACCGCTCTGAGCCGGTCTCTTCGCACCAGCTCTCTCTGGTCCCTACCGTGAGCTGTGTCTCTCTCCTCATCTCCTCTTGGAGCAAACGGCTCCTCTTGGCTTACTGGCCCACGTTTTCCCAGAACTCCTTTCTTAAACCCGTGACGGGCAGGCCGAAGGGACACTTGGGGGCAGTTTCAGCCTCTGGTCCTCCTGGAACGGGGTGGACCCCCAATGCTGGGGCAGCCGCAGACTGGGGGCTGGTTGAGAGGATGCTGGGACTGGAGCCTGAAGTTCCCACACATGCGGCAGGCAGGCCCGGGGCTCACCCATCTTCCCTTGAAGGAGTGGGCCCGCCAGCCCCACCCCCACAGTGTCCTGGACATGGGCAGCAGATCTGACCAAATCCCCCAAGCACAGCTAATTGATTTGGAAACGGACAACTTTATCCCCGCTTATGCAATCAAAATCCCTTCCCTGGAAATTGGGAATTGAGATAAGAGAGCCTCCTATCCCCGCCTGCATTCTTGACAATCTCAGATAAGGATGAGCTGTGTTACTGGTGCCCGTGCCAGCCCATCGGGGGCGGGGACGTGCGAGCAGGGAGGCGGAGGGCGGGTCACCTGCGCAGGCACACTCAGAGCAGCATACAAAGCTCGTCTCCAGGGACTCCCGACACTGCAGCCTCTTACCCTAGTCCACTGCCAAGGCACCCACCGTCCTGTGCTGACCCTCCTGTCTTGCTCACTTGCTTAAACTAATGTCAGGACACACACACACACACACACACGCACACACAGGAAGAGAAGCAGTGCACCAGGGGTGGACAGCTTGGCAACATTTTTTTTTTTAAGATCTTATTTATTTACGCACACAAGATTTGGGGTACATACCAGGGGCATGGGGGATAAGAGGACTCAGCAGAGACAGAGTGGGGAGCAGAACAGGTGGATCGACTGAAACACACTGCTGAGGGGAGCAGCGGGAGACAGGAGAGGTCTGCTGCGCCCTGTGGGTCCCTCCCTGGCTGGGGATCAAACTCACACTGCAGTGACTGCGGAAGCCCCACAGCGCAGCGCTCAACCCACTGCACCACCAGGGAGGCCCTTGGCAACATTCTAAACTCAAATGGCTGAACATCCCTCTTGGGGCGTAGGAGAGAGCCCAAGTGGGAGGAACGAGGCTCCTCTTTGCCGTCCATCGGGACGTGGCTTGGTGGGTGAGGAGAGGAGGGGGTGGGAGGGCCTGGCACTGGCCTGAAACAATGATTCATCCCAAGTGTGCAGTCATTGTAGGACCCTCCGCAGCGAGACGTGGTGCTTCCCTGCGGGGCCTGGTGTTCCACTCCTTCGTAGGCCCGGTGTCCAGAACTCCTGGCTTCTCAGCCTTGTCCCGTTGTCCCAAAGGACCGCGATAACCAGGGAGGAGTTGTGCTAGTCCTGGGTCCATAATGCACACAGTGAACTATGTGCACGTGGTAAATGGTGAATTATGCCTTAACTCATGCAAACCAGAAATCTCATGTTCTGACGGATGTTAGAGGGCCTTCCTCATGTCTGTGCGTTGTGAGCCTATGCTTAGATTCTCAAACGTAAAATGGTAGCCTGTGAAATGTGTGTTCATTTTCCCTGGAATCTTGCAGCTCCCGCTGCCAGTGGGGACGCCTGCTCATCTGGAGCTGTGGCAGGGAGCTCAGGCCCTGGTGCAGGGAATGGGGTCCTGCCCTTTCAGCAGAAACGGCCTGGCCGGGCGCACTGAGGGCCGGGGCCACTGACAGTGCCGGGACGCGGTGAAACAGAACACGGCCAACCTTGATAAAAGACCATGTTACATTTTCCACTTGTCCTGCATCATTTATTTTGGTCATAGATATTTATAACTAATTCACCGTGCTAAATCATGGAGACTGGTAATCAAATGAGACTGACTCTATACCTGAAGATGGATGGAAGTGAAATTCGAAAACATAATCGAGACATTGAAAACAGGTATTGCTCAACCCTGGCATGTCATCAGGAGTTCTGTCTATGGGGTGTGCTTGTAGGGAGAACGGGACTCCTGAGCTCTGTGAGTTCTGTGACTGGCGCAGCCACGAGATGTAACGAGTCATTGTTGATCCCCCGCAGAGCACTGCTCGTATTCAGGGCATGGCCGTTGGCTGGGCTTTTAAAATGTCTTCTTGACCCTCCTTGGTATTAAACTCAGAAAAGCCACCCACTGCACCAGCAGCTGTGCGTGAAGACCCCAGCTGGTCTTGTTTCAATCTGGACGTCATCCCGGGGACATCTTGTTCCAGAACTAAAGCCGTGTGACGCCCCACAAGGCTGCTTATAGCTGATCGGCAGCAATCACTTAACACAGTGAATTAAGATGTGTATGTACAAGGTGTTGAAGTTGGACGGACTTACGAGGAAGTTCAGTCGAGTCAGTCTTAGCAGTGAGCATCCAGCCCCGGCAACACCGATGTCCCAGCCTGTCCTCCACTGCGAGATTGAGCTCATTCTGACAAGGCCTCATGGCCTTCATAGTGAAAATTCTGCTGATAATGAAATCCAAGGGAAAATCTACTGGATTCTTATCTGTCAAAGAAAGAACTGATAAGTTCTTTTAACTTGAATATATTTTTCAACCAATATTTCCAGAGCCCAAGACCAAGAGGAGAAACAAGGTTCACAGCTGCCTCTTGGTTCCCAAGCAGGATGCACAGGCAGCTGCCTCCATGGGGCTGTGGTCGAAAGAAAGGTTAATTGTGACATCTGCTAAGAAGGAAGGAAGGAGGAGGGTGGTAAGGAGGAAGGGAAGGCGGGAGGAAGAAGGGAGAGAGGAAGGTAGGAAGTGAGGGAGGGAAGAAAGGGAGGGAGGGAGGGAGGGAGGAAAAGAAAGGAAAAAAGGAAATGGAGGGAGGTCAGAAGGAAGAAAGGGAGGGAGGAGGGAGGGAGGGAGGGAGGGCGTGTCTTCTGGCATGCCCACCCAGGCTCTGCTCACACTGCAGGCCAGCCCTCCTACAGTGTCACTTAAGGGCGCATTTGCACCTGGGGGTCAGCACCCGCTCCGGCACCCCACCTGCTGCCGGCCACCCTGACCCACACTGGCCAGCCTGCCCAGGTCACCCAGCTCACCGCATACCGCTGGCGCTTGAATCGGCAGCAAACCGCCCCAGAGCACAGAGGGTCTGTTTCCAGGCTGCTCGTGGCACAGATTATCATCGCAGACAATATATTCTGAGCGAATAAGTCATCTCAAGTAATAAAAGACTTACCTATTTGCATCCATGAGGTTCTTTTCATAAACTGGCGTTAACAGAGACCAGTGCTCGTGGAAGCGTGTTGATCACACAGGGGGCATTTCACAGGACAAAAGAAAAACGTTATCGAGGGGAGAGGACTGGCTCCCATTCCAGCGAAGACACTCGTTGAAGTGCTGCGCCTCGTTTCTCCTCTGAACACAGAGCGTGGCTGGCAATCCCAGCTTCCCGGGGAAGACTCCAGCAATACAAAATACCATGTCATTAGTACAAGATATGTACTAGAAGTGGCCACAGGAATTGCTAGTATAACAGTGGCAGTAATAGCAGTTATTTTTACTATTCGGGTTGCCTGAGATATAATAATCTGATTATATAATATCTGAAAATCAGTTATTTTCTAAATGTTGTGTGATTGGGATAAAAATGTGATTTTTCAGTTATGAAGTCACTGGTAGTTCTTTTACCCACCCGGAGAATTAAAAACCCCACTAAGTGGAATTGTCCTCCAGGGCTCAGAGGGCCTGGCTGAAGTCCTAACAAAAGTGGAAGAATCATTTTTAGTGTCTGCCTAAAATTTCCATTAAACTTGCCTCAATGAGGGGTTTAAGTTTGCCCCCAAATGTCAGCTAGACCAGAAAGAAGCAATCCCCGAATATCTAAGAAGTGCAACACTGACTTCTCCTGGCCTTTATTTCCTGGAGGAAAATGGGAGAATAAGCAGCGAGATGCCACCCACTCTGCCTGCGGGTACAGGCCAGTGTGTGGGGAACAGTAACACCCCTTTTTCCAGCTTCCCACCAGGGAGAGATGGGGAGGGGGAGGGGGCGAGAGAGAAGAATGTTCCAGAGAAAGGCTCCTACTTGTGTCTTTTGCTAAATTCTCAACATTGGCTTTTTAATCATTTTTCTTTCAGAGTTTTGACATTTGGAAAATAGATTGGGAATTTATTTTGATGGAATTTAGGCAGATTTATCTCTTAGGGTAAGTCACTCTACAGGAAATGGTGTCATAAGTCAAAATGACATTAATTCCAAGCCAGCTTTGTCAATGAAGTGCGGTCCAGGCCAGGCCAGGGGAGCCAAGCCCCTCTCACGCGGACGGTGTGGCTCAGCTGGCGCCTGGGGTCAGGAGAGCCCGTCCTTGAGGACACCTGCTAGGGGCATTTTAAGGTGATTTTTTGAAGACAGTAAGAATCCCCCAAGAGTGGTTTTGGCTTGTGGAAGTCTTCCTTGATCTCTTTTTCCTTCCTGTACATCTTCATGGGCTGTGCTATCCACACTAAAATTCAGCTTGTGGATTTTTCCACTAAATTTTAAACAAGCGTTTTTGCTTCCTTTAAAAGTGACAAATAACATCAACAATCTACCAACACCGGCGGCAACGTGCAGCCTGCCTCGGACGTTCACAGCTGCCTCTTGAAAACACTGACGCGTGCTTGTCCCTGAGGTTTCAGTCTTGGGTTTTTTGACAAACATTTTCCAGGGTATTAACATGTAATCTTGTACGGCAGATTTTACAGCAGTCTGGACTGGGTTTGGTCTCAATGCTACAGAATCAAAGGCTATTCTTTCTTGAAAGGACTACATCTACAAATGGTGAAATTGTGGATGGCCATCTTGTTTGTGCACCTGCTTTCCACACACTGAGCTTCAACATGCTGGATGATTACAGGTTTGTGTAACTGACATCACAGCACCCACACGTGCGTCATCACTGGCCAGGAGCCGGCCCAAATGCACAACGTTCTAAACGTAATAGCAGATAACACAGGGCACACTGACCACAAAAAGATGTGGAAGTCCGAGAGAGAATGGAGAGCAGCACAGACATAGGATGGCCTGCTCAGTCACCATGCGTGGCCCAGACACAGAGTAGGGACTGCCCTGGGCCTTGGGGTGCAGCCAGCAGGAAGGGGGCCCTGACTTCTGCCTGGCTCAGGGGGGCACTTAGCACACAGTCTGAGCAGGGGATGGGTAAAGGCCAGCTAAATGTGTCTCTCTCCATGTGCGTTGTTCCTGAAAGTCGTTCTCGTGAAAGACCCACGCTCACTCTGGCTCTGGTGAGCTAAGCTTATTCACCTCCCCGCTCTTTCTCTGTTTCAGTCATTTGTGTGTTTTTGGAGCACCTTGGGCATGTTGAGGGGATGAGACAGGTTCTCAGTAAATATCCTTCCACTGGAAATAGAATTGTGAATGTATGCTACATGGTGAAGCTTTGATTACCTGTCATTCTTCTGCTGCCTAGTGCCAGCAAAGGGTGGCTTTGAACGTGCATGTATGAGCAGCTTTCATTATGCTCATCTGAATGTCCACGTCAGAGCGAAGGCCACGGAACCTTTCTGTGGTGGTCACCCACTGCTCTCTGCTCCTGGGCCCTCTTGCAACACATGCGCCAACTAGAAGTAGAGTCTGTCTCTCCAGCTTGCTTTCTTCTGGGTTCCTCATGAGAATGAGGTTGCCCTGATGTTTCGGCTGTATTTTCTCAATTCACCGTAGCGTCTTTAGTATAAAAGACTTCCTAATCACAAAAGAATTGTGTCATGTTTCTTATTAATTATATTTGTACATTAAAAAAACATTTATTTATGCATATAAGAGCTGGGGTAGGGGCCAGAGGTGCTGGGGGTGAGAAGATTCACCACAGACAGTGGGGAACAGAACAGGCGGATCTACTGAGGTGCACGGCTGAGGGCAGCAGCATATTTTGATGCTGTTTATCTTTTTGCAGTTTCCATTTCGCTGTGACTCTTCTGCCTTTCTGGTCCAGCCGTGAGACGCTGACAACACCAGGTAGGTGAGGACAGCAGGGGATGTTCAGACGCCGGGAGGCTGGCATGCTGTCAACTCCCTCGCGTTGGTGTTTTTAAACAAAGCGGTCTCTGATGTTGGAGCACGCTCACTTTGTCTTGGTGTCGGTAGCATTAGCGTGGTGGCTCAGCTGCTCTTGTTGGTGCAAAATGTTTACGTGCTGCCTATGACAATCCCAGTGGCTTGCTCAGAAGACAGCAAGGTGTATTGCATAAGAGTGTAATGCATATTTCATAGAAGTTGGCTTAGGGATGTGCTAAGGAACGCACCACTGCTGATAGCTGCTTTGCTTTGTAACTTCATTGGTGAGACCCCACCCAGAGCTATGCAGCTTCAGGCCCTGAGAGTACTCATCTCAGAGAGGCCTGCATCTCGCTAGGGGACCTGCAGGTAAGATAGTGGGTGACCAGCTCCGCTCATTGTGTGAACACAGTGACTTTTTTTCCCCTGTGAACATATTCCTTCAGCACTGACGTCTCCCTCTCCTCTCCGTGATAAATGATATGTAAGATACAGGAGATGTATGCTTTTACCGTCTGCGTCTTATTCACACCTTCCATCTCTGGAAATACCGTGGGATAGTGGGTTACTTATCTCCATGTGCATTCACACAGGTATGAGCTTAGCCAAGGACGTCTCGAAACCCACATAATCACAGGTCAACACCTTTACTGGTTTTCCACTCATTTGACAAAATGACCCTTTAGTGCAATGAGAGGAAGTAGCTACAAAGCAGCACTTCAAAAACTTGAGTGTGTGACTGAGTTGTCCATGAGAATGGCCGAAATACCTCTCCACGTAAAGAACTGCGGGGAGGAAAATAGGCTAAAACCAGCGGTCCTTTGGGGAGAGCACCTTTCAAAGGCAAACCCTGTTCCAGGCACGAAAAGCAGGGGAGGCCCCTGGTCCACAGGAATGACTGGGTGACTCTGCATCCTTCCCTGGATGTCCTCCAGGATGGCTCCCGGATGAGAGGACAGTGTCATTCTCCATACCCGCAGCAGGACTTCCCACACCCACTCTTGCTTCTCTGGACCTTGGAAGTCCGCCCCAGCGCTTGCCAACTCTTTTGACAGGGATGCCGGTTCTTGCTAATTCTTGGGGCTTCGTCTTTTAAAGCTCACGAAAGCCCTGCTTCTGGACGCCCCCTCCGAGCCATATGCCATCACCAAAACTGGATGCAGAAGGAAGATGACTTCTCTATGTAATGCAGAAAGATTCTTTTTCTTTTTAGTGGGGGATTAAATCTTTTGTAACCTTCTTAGACGTTTGTTACCTTTGCAATTTAAAGTGACAAGTTAAATGCTAATGCAATTGATAGGGGTGAGCAACTGGTCAAGGGGCAGCCTGACCAGACTGCATAATGTGGCTGAGATTGCTAAAATATGCATGCTCATTGTCGTTTTGACAGAAAACAGTTTTCTGCAGGGCTTTATATCTCCCTGGGTGATATTAAAAGCCAGGAATGTTGTAAGCACCACATTTCTTTGGAGGAAAGTTGGGAGACCTCAGCAACCTAAACTTCCAGTGAAAAAAAATGCACATCTATGTTTATTTATCTCTGATTATCTTGAAACTTCACTGATGTCTGCTGAACGGGAAACTTGGTAGTGCATCGTTTTGAAAGCAAGCCCACAGGGATCTCATAAGCCAGCGCCACAGCACCCTCTGACAGTCCACTGACGCTCTGCTGGGCTCTCCCAGGATGGGGCCTTAGGCCAGCCAGCCGCATGGCCGGGTCCACGGCTGTCATGTGGCTGATGGCCCCCTGCGAGGGAAGGGGCCCACCCGGCGGTTCTGCCCAGATGGCCCCACAGCTCCCTGCCTGGGAGTTGGCTGGTAAGCGTCTCCACTGCTTCGGGTGCGGAATTGATTTTTGCTCCAACAATCTCTTAAAATGGCTCATATGCCACTTAACAGCCTGTGGTTGAAAGGGGGGATTCAAGGCTACCCAGGGCCCCCGGGGTGTGCCAGACACAGGTGCCCCGAGCCGTGGCTGCGCCATCTCGGAGGTGGGGGCCTGAGGGGACCCCCAGAGCGGCGTGGTGTGCGTGGGGTGTGCATCTCCCCAGAGGTCGGACGGTGGGGGAGATGGTGGGGGGGTGCGCCCCCAGGCCCGACTGTGCAGCTCTGGGCTCTGCGCTCTTTGCAGTAGGCAGGGACGCGGGGGACCCCCCACCTGAGCCGAGCGCCTCCACGCCGTGGCAACCAGGTCGGGATCTTTCTGGTCCGCACAGCGGCGCTCAGACCCCTGCGAGGAAGGGGTGGCTGGAGGCGCGGGCGCGCACACACCAGCGGGCTGCGCGGAACAGAGGGGCAGCTCCTCGTGCGGTGACGCGTGGGCCGCGCGGGCGTGGACGGGTGAATGCAGGGTCGGGAGGGGGCCTGGGCGTGGCCGGACGGAGGGCGTGGCCGGACTGGGGGCGTGGCCTGACGCGGCCTCAGGTGTATAAAGCCAGCGCTCCTTGGCCGGGAGGGGGCAGCTCCCGCTGCTGCGGGAGGTGGACGGGCTTGGAGTCGCGGTGTCCAGTCAACATGGACAGGAGCGGGGCGGACGAGGCCCCGCAGATCCGCGGTAGGTGACCCGCGGGGGCTCCTCTGGCCCGAGCCGCTGGCGCTTCCCGCCCTTTCCCGTGGGGCGGCCTGGGCGAGGCGGGCGGCGCGTGTCCGCGGGCCCCGCTGAGGGGGCGGCGCGTGTCCGCGGGCCCGCTGAGGGGGCGGCGCGTGTCCGCGGGCCCGCTGAGGGGGCGGCGCGTGTCCGCGGGCCCGCTGAGGGGCGGCCTTTGGGAGGCCGGCGCGCGGGAGGCGGTCTGGCCAGCGGCTCAGCGCGGGGCGGCGGTGCTGGACTCAGGCCGCGTCGTGTGGGCGCGGGGCGGCGAGAGGATGGGGACGTCGGCCGGCCGGAGGCGGTTCAGGCGAAGCCCCGCGGGGCTGCGTGAGCGTCGCGTCAGGCCAAGGGGCCGGTGCTCCTGGCGTCGCGGGTGTGGGCCCCGGGGCGGCGCCCTCTGTCGTCTCTGGGGGGGGTCGTGGCGCCGCGGGGGGCGGGCCGGCTGCCTGACTCAGCTCTGGGGTGTGGGGGCGCCGCCGGCCGCCTGGGGGCGCGGAGGGCGTGGCCGTTGGGGTCAGCGTCTGTGGGGAGAGGCGCTTCCGGCCCTCAGTGGCCACCGTGGCCGTGGCGACCACCCGGGCGCACCGCAGCCTCGTCCGCTCGTCTGCCGTGGGCGTCGGGTTCCCGCTTCTTGGCGGTCGGGACGCTGCTCAGCGCGGGCGCCGACGACCTTCACCCTGCGTTTGTGTCTGGGACAAATACCCGGAAGAGGAAGTCCTCGCGCTCTGGAGTTGGCGTTTCTGTTCCCTGAGGCCCTCGGCTCTGTTCTGCGTGAGACCCGCCGTTCACGCAGCACACACGGGCGGCGCGCGGGCTCCCCTTCCCGCTCGCTCTCACGGGCGCTTGTGTCTGGTCTTCCGGGAGCGCCGTTTCCACGGGTGTGAGGCGCCGTCTCTGGTCTCGACTCGCATCTCCGCGTCGAGTGGTGACGTTAAGGGACTTTTCTCGTGCCCGCTGGCCATCTGTGTCTGCATCTGTGCGTCTTCTGTGGACTTCTGGGCTGACTGAAAGTTTGCAGGTTCTGTGCCAAACGAAAACGGGGGGACCTGTGTTAAGAAAATGCTAGTAGTTTGCAGACGAGAACAACAGAGCAGGAAGCCTAGATTCTCAGGCGGGGCCTCTGGGTCTGAGAAGCTGCACAGGCGCACGCCGGCGAAGCTGGCTGACTCGTGGTTAAGTAACTGGCGCAAGAGCCAGATTTTGAACCAACTTGCCCACTCAGGGAGGGCCACGGATCCTCATCAGAGACTACAGCGGGTACGGTTAGCCTGGCTGTTACTGGCTCCAGCATCAGCAGGACTCATACAAAGCCAGTGCGGCCTAAGACCGTGTTGACTCCAATCCACATTTTTGATTGGAGCATTTTTCTGGACTCAGCCTGACCAAGTCCCCAGTGTAGGACCTGACGTGGTTGGTAAGTGCCACGCAGACACGGAATCCCTTTGGCTGGTCCACCGAGTGCTGAAATGAGGCAGGATCCATTCCTTTATGGTATTTTTTTGCTGTGTTGTCAGGAAGAGAAAGCATAACTTGGCTGGTTCTACTGGAGAAAGGTCAGATCTGAGTGTGAGTCCAGATAGCTTTACTTCTTGGGTGGAACACTTTGCAATTACTTAAATCATTAAACCAGAAGTCTGAAAAATGGAGAAAAGAGCTACAACATAGATATATCACATCCATCTGTAATAGGCATTTGGTAAATAATAGCTCTTATTATGGTTCACTAAACTCAAGTTATTTCTCTTCATAGCAAAGAATCTATATTAACACCTATTAGCTTTGGTTAAGGATGTCTCAAGTTATCACAAATGAGGCCTTGCAGATCTGAAATCGAATCTCTAAATGAATGCTCTTTTTAAAGAGAGAAGGTTTTGAAATCAAACAGTGAGATAATAGCGAGCCCAAAAATGGTATGAATATTTTCTTTAATAATACTAGCATGGAATTCTAAGAGAGCATTTTAATCACTGTGTGTGGGGGAGGGAGGGAGGTACATGGGAGGAAAATTTCTTGTTACAATTGTGCTTTTATTTAGGAGAATAATTATTTAAATGTGCATCACCAAGGAAATTAAGAGACTTACCATGGATGAGCAATATGAAGGTAAATAACTAGTGCTCTATGGAGAAAAACAAAGAATTTAATCTGGAAAGCCTTGAATGTTAGCCAGTTAAAATATTTGCATTGTGCAAAATGATTTTCATAGCAGTGGGAATTTGGAGGTCTCAAAACAATTTAATTCTAGCATTTCATCTTACTCCTAATACATTTTGTCTTGATGGGAAGCCAAAAATCTGTGATATCAAAAGATATAAATATCAATGGATACATTTTTGCCAAAAAAACACTTAAATATGGAGACATGGTATAATGGTTACAGCACAACATTTGATTCCAAACAGACCTTGTTCAAGTTCCAGCTCCCAACATTAAATAATATTTTAAAGATTTGTCAAGTCATTTAACCTCTTTGACCTTAATTCTTCGTTTTTAAAATGAGGATAAGAATGCCCACTTTACAAAAATTCAGCTATCAATGGAGAATGATGTATGTGAGAGGCATAATTTAGACTCATCATAATCACAAGAATAAAGCAGACTTATTACTTCAGTCTCCCCAAATGGTGGTGACACATAAGGCTCCATGATGAGGTAAAGAAAGCAGAAATGAGCCTCAGCAGACAGGGAGCATAGTTTCAGGAGGAACAGATGCTGTTGTGTTTCAATGTACTTTAAAAGATAAATATAATAAAAGGGTTTTCTTCTCTTACAAAAATGGGATGAAGCTACGAATAAAAACAGTAGGAAAACTGAAAAATTATAAATTTGTGGAAATCAAGTAACACATTCTTACAAACCCAGCAGATTAAAAAAAGGTCACAGGAGAAATAAAATAGGGATGAATGAAAACAAAACAACATAATATTCTAAAACTTATAGGTTATAGCAAAGGAATGCTAAGGGAGAAATTTATACCTATAAATTAATCATAAAGAAGAAAGAACCCAAATCAGTAAATAACTATACTTTAATGTCCTGGATAAAGAAGAAACAAAACTCAAAACTAGCGAGATGAAAAACATAATAAAGATTAGACGAGAGATAAGTAAAATAGTGAACAGAAAAAACAATGCAAAAAGAAAAAAAAGCTGATTCTTTGAAAAAATTGATAGAATTGACAAACATTTAGCTAGATGGATAAAAAAAGACTCATTCTTAAATTCAGAAATGAAATTGGAAACCTTGCTACTGATTTTATAGAAACAAAAAGGATTTTATGAGAGTGTTAGAAACAACTCTGTCAACAAATTTAATATCTACATGTAACACACAAATTCCTAGACACACAAGACTTAGCAGGAATGAATCATAAATAGAAAAATCTGAACAGAAATATAACTAATAAGGAGAATAAATCAGTAATTAAAAGCACTTAACCTGATAGCCTCACTAGTGAGTTTTATGAAATGTGAACATTAACACCAAATCTTTATTAAATTTTTCCCAAAAACTTAAAAGGGAAAAACACTCCTAAAATCACTATTAAATTGGCATTGATGCCAGGGTCAAACAAAGGTACTACAAGAACAGAAGCTATAGACTAATATTCCTGATGAAAAATGATGCAATTTTTCTGAATATAATACCAGAAAATAGAATTCAACAGTATATTGGAAAGATTACATTATGTGTGGTTTCTTCCTAGAATGCAAGGATAGTTCAGAATATGAAAATTAAATCAGTGAAATACATCACATTAAAAGAACATAGGAATAAAATCACATGATAATCACAAATGGTATAGAAAATGAATTTTGAAAAATTCAGTACCTTTTAATAATAAAAATATTCAATAAACTAAATATAGAACTAAACTTCAACGTTTTAAAAGCCACATAAGAAAAACCCATAGTCAACTTGCTCATAAGATACTATAAAACTTTTAAAGTCAGGAACAAGGCAAGTTATTTACTTTTGCCACTTTTGTTCTGTAGAGTGATAGATATTATAGCCACAGCAATTAGACAGGGGGGAAAATGCATCCAAATTGAAAAGGCAAAAATGAAATTATTTGTTTGAGGATGATATAATCTTTCATATAAAAACTAAAAATTCCACACAGAAAACCCCTGTTGGAAGTAGTAAACAGACTAGCAGGATACAAGGTTAATATCCAACAATGTGTTGCCTTTTAGTATACTAACAGTGAATTATCTAAAAGGAATTGTGATTCCATTTGTAAAAGCATCAAAAAGAATAAAGTACCTAGGAATCAACTTATCTAAGGGGGTAAAAGACTTGTACAATAAAAAATGCAAAACACTGATGAAGGCCTCCCTGGTGGCGCAGGGGGTTGAGCACCACACTGTGAAGCATCTGCTGCACAGCAGCGTGAGTTTGAGCCCTGGCCAGGGAGGGGACCCACATGGCGTAGCAGACTCCTCCTGCCTCATCCACTGCTCCCCTCAGCAGTGTATTTCAGTTGATTTACCTCTTCTGCTCCCTATTCTGTCTCTGGTAAATCCTCTCACCTCCCACTCCTCTGGCCTGTACCCTGGCTCTTGTAAGCATAAACAAACCTTTAGCAAAACAAAACAAAACACTGATGAAAGCAATTAATGGAAAGACCTCCATGCTGATTTGGAAGGCTTTCTATTGTTCACAGGTCGGTGCTACCCAGAGCAGTCCATGGACTCAGTGCAGTCCCTGTCAAAATTCCAATCATGTGTTTTACAGAAATAGAAAAACTTATCCTAAAATTCACATGGAATCTGTAGGGAACTTGAATAGACAAATAATACTGAAAATGGAGAACAAAACCAGTGGCCTCATACTTCTTAGTCCCAACACTTCCTACAAAGCTATAGTAATAATAACAGTGTGGTACTGAAACAAAGGCAGGCATATAGACCTATGGAATATAACAAAAAGCCCAGAAATAAGCCCTTTTAAATATATGGTCAAATGATTTTTGGCAAGTTTACTGAGACCTTTCGATGGGGAAAGGGCAGTTTTTTCAACAATTGATTTTAGGAAAATGTATGTTTACATGCAAAAGAATGAAACTAGAACCTCACCTAACAGTATAACAAAATAACTCAAAGCTCTAAATGTATAAAATAAAGTTTTAAAACTCTTGGAAGAAATAGGGCAGAAAGTTTATAATATTGGATTTGATGAGGATGGCTTAGATATGACATCACAGGTGTAGATAATAAAGAGATAAATAGGCAAATTGGACTTGATGAAATAAACTTCTGTCCATCAAAAGATGCTATCAACAGAGTGAAAGGCAGTCCCAAGAATGGGATAGTTATCTATCTGAAAATCACCCATTACTATGAGCTTAATATCCAGAATATTTAGAGTATCCCTAAAACCCAACAACAGCAAGAAGTAAACAACCAGTTCAAACATGGACAAAGGACTTGACCAAACATTTCTCCAGGAGGACATTGGAATGGTCAGTAAGCACAATATAGATGTTTAACAGCATGATTACTCGGGAAATATACATCAGAACTAGAGTGAAATATCACCACAGACCCATTTGGATGGCTACTATAAATAATAGAAACAATGTTGGCAAAGATGTGGAGAAGTTGGAACCCTTGTGCACTGTTGATGGGAATCTAAATTGGAATAACCATATGGAATGGAGTATGGAGGCTCCTCAAAAAATTAAAAATAATATTCCATTGTGTATATGTACCACATCTTCTTGATCCAGTCATCTACTTTTGGGCATCTGGGTTGTTTCCAGGTCTTACCAGTTATAAATAGTGTTGCAATAAACATAGGGGTACAGGTGCTCTTTTGGATCAGTGTTTTTGTGTCCTTTGGATAGATTCCTAGGAGCGGGATTGCCGGATCATATGGTAGTTCCATTTCTAGTAGACTGAGGAACATCCATACAGTCTTCCATAATGGTTGGATTAGCTTGCATTTGAGAAACTAGGGACATTTATAGAAACATGGATGGAACTAGAAGGAATTATACTCAGTGAAACAAGTCAGAAGGCAAGAGAAAAACATCGGATGGCTTCACTATTAGGAGGACTATGAAAGAACAACAGCAACAACAAAGAATAAGCTCAAGGAAATGGGCAGTTATAACCAAAAGCAAACAAAAAACTCAACAAGACCAAAAAGCCAAGATAAACCAAAGGGACCATGGTAGGAGGGGGAAGGAGGGGAGGGCAAAGAAGGGGATGAGGGCAGAAAGTGCACAAGGGACTGAGGTGATGGTGCACAGGTGGAATGGTGGTGGGTACTCCCTGGGGAATACAAATGATGTCAAATATAATTAATAATAAAAAAATAGGATTTCCATATGATCCAATAATTCTCCTTCTGGGTATATACCAAAATAATTGAAAGCAGGGTCTTGACGAGGTATCTGTACACCCAATTTCTTCTCAGCATTATTCACAATAGTGAAAGTATGAAAGAAAATCAAGTGTGTATGGATAATTGAATGGGTAAACAAAATATGGCGTATACATCCTATGATATATTATTTACATTTAATTAGGAAAGAAATTCTGATTCATGCTACAACATAGATGAACCTTGTGAATGTTATGCTAAGTGAACTGTCAGTCACAAAACTGAGTACTTGACATATGGGAGGCCCTTGGAGTAGGCAGACTCAGAGATGAGGTGGAATGATGGGTGCCGGGAATGGGGGTTTAATGGGCATAGATTTGCAGTTTTGTTAGATGTGCAGAGTTCTGGAGATCAGTGTTGATGAGTGCACAGCTTGTATATGGATATACGTACTTACACACCGAGAAGTAGCTAAGGTGGTCAGTTTACATTAAAATTGAACAATTACGGTATCATTTGTATTTGCATTTCTTTCATTATGAAGTTCTAATTCATTCCATGAATTTTTCAGCTATTTTTAAGAGTTATCTAACTCTTCATCTCATTTGTTCATATTTTTATTTTTTAAGATTTATTTTTATTTATTGATGTGTATAATAACTGGGTGTAGACCAGAGGTGTGGGGCCTGAGAGGGTTCACCAGAGACAGAGTGGGAAGCAGAACAGGTGGATCTACTGAAATACACTGAGGGGAGTATCCGGGAGACAAAAGAGGTCTGTTGTGCCATGTGGGCCAGCTCCCAGGTGGGGGGTTCAAACTTAGGTCTCACTGGCTGGCAACAGCTTCACAGTGCCAAGACGTAACCCCTTGTACCACCAGGGAGGCCCCTGTTCATATTTTTAAATTGAGGCTTTCTTTTTTCTGATCTGAATGATGTCTTCTTACATTTAAAAACAAGTCCTTTACCTAACATGTGCATCTAAACCTTTAAGCAGAAGACTTGTTCCTAGCTTGTACTTATGATGAAGAGAACAGTAGAGACTGAAGTGATAGGATGGGTAATAGGCTTACATTTTCAGGGGACTCACACCCTTTTCCTGTAATTTGTATTTCACTGAGATCATGTTAATATTTCAAAATGACTTCCAAACAAACACTTCTATATCCCTGGAAACTAAATACCCAAAAGGCTTTTAAAATTTTATTTTTCCATAAATTCATTTGTTCTGCTGTGCTTGTTTTTTTCTGGGAGAACTTTTACTTCCAAAAGTGTTATAAAAAGAAATGATTTGATTTATAAAAGATGCAATGCATATTTTGTTATTTTTTGTTTCCATGATGCTTATTTTCTTTTGATTCCAGAGTGAGTAATGTTGGATTAATTTTTCACATACACTGTTTTGATTTTAATTTGTTGAACAGCATTATCCATAAATAGTAGAATAAATAATTTCATGTGAGAAAGCTTATTCTAAAATGCATCTAATTTTCAGGATGACTTGGTGTTTATCATCTGGAATATTTAATCCTTCAAAACACTCATATATATTTTGAAGGCTTTATAGCATTTCCATTATTATACCCAGAAACAACATATTGTAAAAGAGAACTTAAACTCTCCTAGACACCATTAAACTATCTTCGCTACATTTACTTGAAAACATTTCAGCTGTCATAATTTAAATGAAATTTTAATTGTTATTAATTAAAATATGAAGAACCAGTTGTGATGGTATTGCATGAAAGTGATGTTGACCCTGCAGATAATTTAAAAACTTCTCAGTGGACCCAAAACTGTTGTTTCTCCTATGGATTTTTAATAGTCAGTTGCTTTTCAATATTCAGCAGTAGGAAATTGCTGTTTTAAAAAAGCATTTCCTTTCCACTTTAAAGGAAGCCCTGTGGGAGCCCACACCATTCCTTACGTGGAAATTGAAAAAGGAAGCAAGTTTATAAAACTCAAGGTGGAAAAGGTAAATACATCAGAGTGTGTTGGGAAAGATGAGGAGACCCCAAGATTTCCCAGTCCTCCCTTTGAGTCACTGTAAGAGCATGGCCAACCTGCTTAGCTTTTTTGACCTCTGCCCTTCATCTTCATAAGAGAGGGTTGAAACCACAGGGGGATTTATTTTAAAGCTTGTGAAGTAGAACTTCAGGGGCCTTTACTTGCCCAAGTTCATTGTGTGCATATTTTAAAATGTTCTTCTTGAAAGGGCCCTTCCAAATGGCAGGCATTCCTGGACTTACAAAGGCTGGAAATCGTTCTCCCAAGGTGCCCTGTATGCAGCTCCTGCTATTGTCTGAGCGCTCAGTGATGGCTTATATGTAGTTACTCATGCCTGTTTGCACTTTGATTTCTCTTTTATTTTTGCTTTTCCTGTGGTAGTCCACAGAGGCCCGGTCTTCGCTGACATGTTGTAAACCTCTTGGGATCGCCTTCTCAGTCCTTTTTTGGCTACTCTTGTCTAGTGGTTCTCAAGTTGTGACTCTGCCATGTGAATATCACTGCCATCACCAGGACTGTTTTATTTTTATCTTTTAAGTGCAGATATTTGAGACCACAGTCTAGATTTGCTGAACAATGAAAGGAGGAAGGGGTCATAGATACAAAAATAAGTATTTTGAAGCAGTTTTTGAAATGCCTTTGTGTCTGCCAGTTGCTAAGAGCCGCTTGTCTGTTTGCATGTTTAGATGGTGTTAGTGAATGCGTTCTGGAAATTAGCAATAACTGACAAAGAGAGTGCTTTGGAAATGACAGTTCCTGCAACTAGTTGAAATTTATGTTTTCAAAAAGTATCTAGTGCTGTTTATTTTTAATCATCAGAGAATGTAACATGGTTGAAGATGGTAAAACATGAATATTAGCAAGGAGTATAAATGGAAAAATGTTGGGGATGGGTGGAAGAATTTTCAAAATAACCTGGGAAAAATATTTTAAGGCAGGCGAGAAGACAAATAATACCCAAGTGCTTCCAGAATGTGAGTTCTGAGAATCAAACATGGTGGTAGGAAAAGCTAGGTGAGAGCGGGCAAGTGAATTTAGTACTTGTCTTGAGTGTGTTTCCCAGTTGAACTCTGTCTTCTGGTGGTTCCGCCTGGCCTCACCCCTCTGTGGCACATGTAAAGGAGTGGTGGGAATCGGCCCTCATTTCCCATGGACAACTCTGTGAGATCAGATCTTTTAAAACCATCCTTCCCTCTCATCTCAACCTTGGCAGTGCTCTTGTGGATGATCCTGAGCATTTAGCGGACAGAGGTAAGAATGGTGCGTGGATGTCTGCAGCATTCATGTGAACTGTTCGTAGACAAGCTATTAAAACTCATTAGCCTTGCTTTCAGCTTGGTTTTCATGTATCAGCTTAACATTTACCCGTATTTTATGGAAGGTATTTTTGTTTCAGGAGGATACAGAGAAATGCTTTCAAGTTGGCAAGTGCTCTTCACACTGACTATTAAAGGATAGCCTTGAGATTTGAAGGCCTTCCTTCTATGTGTCTCTCAGCAGGGACAATGAGGTGCAGGAGAGAGACTAAGCAATGAGGTCAAGTGAGGGGCTCTGCTGGGAAGTTAGTACGTGCCGAGAAATTTCTGTTGCTAGAGAGTCATTCTTTTTTTTTTTTTTAAAGATTTTATTTATTTATGCACACAAGAGCTGGGGTACAGGTCAGAGTCCAGGGAGGTGAGAGGATTCACCAGACAGAGTGGGGAACAGAACAGGCAGACTGACTGAAACACACTGCTGAGGGGAGCAGTGGGCGAGGCAGGAGAGGTCTGCTGCGCCATGTGGGTCCCCTCCCTGGCCGGCAGCAGGGATCGAACTCATGCTGCAGTGGCTGTGGTTTGCTTCACAGTGCATTGCTTAACCCACTGCACCACCAGGGAGGCCCCCCTAGAGAGAATCATTCTTTATCATTAAGATTGGCAGGTTAGGGGCCTCCCTGGTGGCGCAGTGGGTTGGGCAACGCACTATGAGGCAAACCACAGCCACTGCAGCGGGAGTTCGATCCCTGCCGCTGGCCAGGGAGGGGACCCACATGGTGTAGCAGACCTCCCCTGCCTCGCCCGGGGC